>OW386289.2:22806264-23181264 GCA_936432065.2 Rutpela maculata
CCCGCCCAGCCCCGTAGACGGGCTGGAAAATGGTTTCAATGCATTGGTCTGATATATTTCTTTACTCTTAACGAAACCTCACTAAAATTATAGCTCGACAGCAACTGTTGCTAAAATTAGTAATTTTTAAAAAATTTCACCCCATATCACCCCCTAGACGGGCTGGAAAATGATTTCAATGCATTAGCCAGATGTATTTCTCTATTCTTAACAATACCGCGTTAAAATTAAAGCTCGACATCAACAGTTGCTGAAATAAGTAATTTTTTAAAGTATTTCAACCCCCGCTCACCCCCCTAGACGGGCTGGAAAATGGTTTCAATGCATTGGTCTGATATATTTCTTTATTCTTAACGAAACCTCACTAAAATTATAGCTCGACAACAACTGTTGTAAAATTAGTAATTTTTAAATAATTTCACCCCTCTAACCCTCCAAGACGGGCTGGAAAATGATTTCAATGCATTGGACAGATGTATTTCTTTATTCTTAACGAAACTTCATTAAAATTATAGCTCGACAACAAGTGTTGCTAAAATAATTAATTTTTATATAGCTGATGATAAAATAAGTAAAAATTTTTAAATTATTTCAACCCTATCCCACCCTACTCTACTAGACGGGCTCCTAAATAAATTCAGTACGTTTCTCTGATTCATGATCTTACATAATGACACCACGTTGAAATTAAAACTCTACAACGAAAATCAAATTATTATTTAAATCCACGACTTCATCGATTATAGTCCTACTTTAAAATGTGGATGTGGATGATTTCACACCCGTTAGTGCCGCCTGGATCTGGTTTTCCAGGGAGGTGATGGCCCTCTCTACGCCCTCCTCGGTTTCTAGTCTGGGAATTTGTGCAATGTCCCTTTGCAGTGCCGCACGGAACACTTCCCAGTCCGTCCTCCTTTTGATGAAAGTTGTCGTGTTCTTGTTGTAGAACTCTCCAAAATCGTCCTAAGTTGAAGATATAATCAAAATTCGACTTAGGCAAAAATTTCATTTGAAGACATCTTTGGGAGTCTGCAGAGGCGCAGATCAGTCGACAAGGGCCGTTTTGGGTTCTATAAGGCGTTGGAAATGACCAGGTGAAAATTCGATGAAACACCGAATTTTCACTTAGGAAAAATGTTTTTGGTTCAGAATATGAGAGTAGAAGTATATAATGACAAAGATTTATGAATAATATACTTTTTTCAAAGGTACCATAAATTGGACTTTGAAAAATAATATTTTTGGAAGGGCGTTGAAATTTGGCTTGAAAATCGATTTTTCAAAAGTACGCCAAAATTTCACCCGCAGATTAACTTTTCAAAAGTACCTTGAAATTTGGCTTGAAAGTCGATTTTTCAAAAGTACGCCAAAATTTCACCCGCGGATTAACTTTTCAAAAGTACCTTGAAATTTGGCTTGAAAATCGATTTTTCAAAAGTACGCCAAAATTTCACCCACAGATTAGTTTTTCAAAAGTACCTTGAAATTTGACTCGAAAATCGGTTTTTTAAAAGTACGCTAAAATTGGTCTTAAAATGGATTTTTCAAAAGTACCACAAAGTCAGTTTAAAAAGTACCACGAAAATATAATTTAAATAATTTTTTATTTTTATTCCTCAACTAAAGACATTGACCTTTGAGGTACGGTCATTGAAAGCCCAATTCGAAAGTATGATAAAATTTTAACGATGCACTGCATCCAAAAGGCAAAATAGAAGATTTTGTCAAAGCCGGCGTAGTGCCGATAAGCAAAAATTGATAAAAATCAATGCACATGTGCAAGGCCGGTTTCTCGCATAGAAAGAGTTTGGATTGACCCAGCGGCTCGCAATTTGGTCGAGCGCGTTGAGTGGTCCAGACAAAGCGATGGTATAAAAGCCAATAACAGGGCTTTTCAAATGACAAAGTTATAGAGGAAAACGCCTTGTGCATAAAAATCCAAAAATTCAATTTTGCCTAAAAGTCACTCGAAGGTGAGACGCTGCCAAATCGATAATATTGAACGACTGTGATGAGGGTTAGTAAGTCGTGGACTGATCGAACGCCACTCAGCTTATGCAGTAATAAGTCCTCTGAATGTGTTTGAGTACGTGAATCTCCACGATACAAGAACTTTAAAGCTAAGTAGTCTCTAGCGAAACTAAATTCATTTAGTAAAACTTTTTTAAGTTAATTTCAGTCAGCCTTAATTATTCATTTACCCAGAGTCTGAAATGATTCTAAAAGCTCGCATTTTGATTCTGAGAAGGTATGTATGAATCTTTTCTACCTAATCGATCGTTAGCGTGAACGCTCTCGCTTGTATGGTCTAAAAGTCACTACCTTGATTGGGGAAGGCACGATTCTTATCTTGAGAATTTTGTTTAACCAATTCTGTTAAATAAACGGATTCTTTGAACTATTGTTTCTTAATTGATCTTGAGGCCTGTTGACGGTCTATAATCCCTGGAACTTTCGTATAGAAAACCGGATGTGTCGAGTTAATTCGCATTAACGTTCGACCTTCTGGTTGCTTTACGGAGGTTTGATAGGGATTTTTTTATGGGTTTTTTGAGAAATATATTCCGTTATTAATAGACCAAAACGTGATTTCCGCGTACCAAAACTAATCCCTCCGCAGAGAAATTCTTCGGTTGGGATTTTTTTTATGCAAAAATTCAGGAAATTAAGAGGTGCCTAAACCCCTATCGAGGGAATTCGGGCCCAGAGAGAGCGTAGTTTCCGATCTGTGGTAGTGCAGCCTTGATCCATTACTCGGCTACCGAAGTGCACCTTATCTCGAACCCGCCTGGGAGGTAGAAGAACGGGGTAATACGCGACTGGCGCCCCCCGAGAAATAAATTGGTGTCGCGTCATTTTGACGCCCGGTAGTGCGTTCTTCTACATTCTCACCGTCCTTTTCTCCTAGTTCTAGGAGAATAGGGTTGTATTCGGTGGAACCTTCCGTCATGGCGGTGATTTCTGCTTCGAGGGTCATCTCCTTCAGCATCGCAATGTCCAGGACATCCGGCCTGGTCACACCATTGTCATGGGTCGGTTCTTCTGGCCCAAGGACCAGCAGGTTGCCGTCCTGTCGTTCCAGAAATCGCAGTAGCTCTCGTCCTCGAGTGTTTGTGATCCTACTGTGCCATTCCGGGGATTTGGCGTTGAAGTCGCCGATGGCAACCGTCTGGGTCCCCGGGGGGAGGACCGAGTCCAGGTCTGCGTCTCGCAGCATGATGTGGGGTGGCTGTTAACAGGAGACCACTCTGATGTTGCCATTTCGTGCCGTGGACACTTCTACGGCTGTGGCCTCCAGGTTCTCCATCTCCGGGAGCAGGATCGGATGGTGTACGATGCTCGTCTTAACTAGCAGGGCTACTCCTTTCATCACTCGTCTGTGAGGCCGGTTCCAGTCCTTCCTGTATACGTGGTAGTCTGGGAAGTTGATAGCCTGGTCTGGTCGCAGCTTCGTTTCCTGCAGTGCCATGATGTCTATGTCGCCCCTGGCTAGAAGCTCCTCCACCTCGAGCTTGCGTCCTAGCAGTCCTTTGACATTCCATGAGGCGATCTGCAGGAATCCCGGTTTGACCTGAAACATCATTAGACTTTAGTTAGGGCTGGCATTTGTGCAAAAATGCGCTCATTGCTGAGCACATTTGTTGCATTTGGGCAAGCACCGCGGTGAAGTGCTGGACTTCAGCGGGTGCCTGCTGCCTGTGGGCTGCCCTGTCTTGCCCTGTGCTACTCTGGCGTAGCTTAGTCCACTTGTGGTCTTCTTGGCTGCAGCACCGGCTGGTTGCTGGGATGTCTTGGGTGTTTGCTTCTGGGAGGTCGTGGCTGTCTTCTTTGGGAACTTCGGACATCCCCTGTAGTTGGCTGGGTGCGCCCCCTGGCAGTTTGCGCACTTCGCCGGTGTGTCTCTCGTCTTCTTGCAGTCGCCCGAGTGGTGTGGGTCTCCGCACTTCACGCACTTTGCCTGTGCAGTGCACCGTCCTTGTGCATGGCCAAAGCGCTGGCAGCGGTGGCACTGGGTTATGGCCAGGGCGGCTTTCTGTCTCTCTGTTCTCACGACCAGGGAGCAGCAGCGGTTTACTTCCAGTATCCTTTCCTCGCTGAGGGGGACCTGGATCAGCATTAGGGGGATTTCCTTTTTCGTGCGTCTTGACGTCATGCGTTGGACGGCTACGGGTGCAAAGCCCTGTCCTTGGAGGTCCTCTTTTACCTCCTCGCTCGTCACACCAGTGGGGATCCCTCTTATTACTACCCTCAGTAGTCGCTCCTCCGGTAAGGCGTAGGTATGATATTCGCGCTTTTCCTGCGCGAACATCTTTGTCATCTTCCTGTAGTCCTCTGCGGTTGCAGGTTCGATGGCAATATCTTCTCCTATTACCTTGGCCTTAGTAAACCGGATGTGGTTCTCGTCCAGTCGCTTTTTGACTGCGGTCCACGTTTCTGCTTTCCGGAGGATCACAGGGGGGATCTTTGGGGGCTTTTCCTTGGGGGGTCCCTGGCTGGGGGCCTCCTGGCTGGCCTGGCTGGACGTTGGTGCGTCCTTGCTGGTGCTGGGTTGCACCATCTGGTTGTCCTGCTGGGCCGTCTTTTTCGCCCTTGTCCTGGTGACAAGGGTGAATTCGCCGTCACTATCTGTGTCGGCGTCGGCTTTCCTTTTAGTGCTGGTTGCACTACTGGGGCCGCCTGGGGCTGGGCCTTGGGTTGGGCCGGGGGTTGGGCCTGGGTCTGGGCCAGGACTGGGGCCTGGGCCGGTGGTTGTTCTTGGGGGGCCCTTTCAGCTCTCATGGCTGCCAGTACTGCCAATAGCTCCTCGTGCTGGATTCTTTGTGCCTCGCATTGGTTGCGCTGCACTTCCAGCTGTTTCGCCATGTCGGCGCGTAGTTGGGCCATCCTCTGGCTCATATCAGCTAACTGAGCCCTCAGTTTGTTGTTCTCTGTCATGAGGTTGCTAATCATCACGTCTCGCTCGTCCATGTCTTCCATGGGTCTGGGGCTTTCGTTGCCGGCTATTTTGTCCTGGGTTGTCCTGTTCTTTGCGTCCTCGCTCCTGAAAGAAATGTTTGTATTAAAAATGTCTGGAAAAGAAATGGTTATTTGGGATTAGGAATGGTGAAAGGAAGAAAAATGTGTCCCCAGGCGGGGGACATTATTTATCTTTTGATACTTGTGTCTTGATAAAGACAACAAGTATTTCTCCTCTTCGGTACTACACTCTTTGTGGGGCTGCCACTTCACTGTTCACTGCACTGACTGAAACTCACTACTCACTAGGTGGTCTGCTCGCTTCGGTATCCGGGCGAACTGTGAACTACCGAGCGCCAGAGCGTGCGTTTAAATAGAAAAGTGCGCAGCCCGACTAGGCCCCGCCCTTTTCTATTTGCACACTCTGAGCGCTCACATTGGCCCAATGACATCATCGCTGATGACACTAACTAACTTTTATACTGGATATACTCGAGCGCGCCGTGTTTGATTGGTTACTCTTAAAAATTAAGCTCCGCCCTTGGTATAAATATAAAACTTAACTCGCGTTGCGATCATTCCAGGTATTGTTGGCATTCCAGAAGCTCTGGAGATTTCGATTTTCGAAAAATTCATGAAAAACTCTAGAATATTTTATTTTTAATATATAAATGGGCACTCGGCACTGCGGAGTCAGTTCGTCTCATACGTCGGTAACATTAAAACTCGAAATGCGATAAACAAAAGGCAAATTTTTACTAAAGTGTTTAACTTATCAATCGTACTAATTAATACATGTCTAATTAAGCTAATTAACGAACTTTTAAGTATTGTGAGAACGTGAATCGTAGAATAAAAACTTATTTTATTTTTTCTCGTGTGAAAAGTGACTTTAATTTCGAACTAATCCCAAACCAACTTATATACAGGGTGTTCAAAAATTCAGTGATAAAAAATTTAAAATGCAGTGTTCTTGTGCAATAAATCCAACCATATTGGTTCTTGTTCAACCACAACAAGGTGGTTACAACCTAAAAGAGTTGTTGCAAACATATTATATTGTGCCCACGACTGTATAACTTTCACAAAGTTGTTTATCAATCAATTAAGATATATATTGTGTGCTTTTGAATATACGACCAGGTCCCTGGCTTCTGAGGGAGCGGAAAGAGATCTGGACAACAATTTTTTTTTTAATTTCTACCCACCCCCTCCCCCCGCTTAACAATTATTAAGCGCGTTGGCTTCCGAAGGGCACGATGGTCTCCTAGCCAAAATGATGAGTATGGGTTACCCCATTGCACTCGTCAAGCTAGTGAGATCGTACCTCCACAGGAGACAGATGAGGGTGAAGATCGTGGACAAGGTGTCCACGTACAGAACAATGGAGGCAGGAGTCCCCCAAGGCTCAGTGCTGTCCCCGCACTTGTTCTCCATCTTCACATCCGATCTACCCCGGACGGAGAGGACCTCCATGGCCCTCTACGCCGATGACACAGCCCTGACTGCCAGATCCTGGAGCGCCAGGCTAGCCACCAGAAACCTCCAGGATGCGGCCACCCTCCTAGAGAACTGGTGCAACAGATGGAAGGTAGCCGTCAACGCCGAGAAGAGCAAGGCGGTCCTCTTCAAGAAGGTAAGAAAACAAAACCCCACAGGTCACGTTTCCATGTTTGGTGAGGACATCCAATGGCACGACACCGCCAACTACCTTGGCGTGGTCATGGACAAAGGCCTAACATGGAGACTGAACACGGAGGCCATCGTCAAGAAGGCCAGGAGGACGAGAGCCCTAATCTACCCGATGACGGGTAGACAGAGCAGACTCAACCTGAGGAACAAGCTCACGCTTATCAGGTCCCTCATCCGGCCTCAGCTGACGTACGCTTCGGTTGCTTGGGGCTACCAAGCAAAGAGCTACCTCCAACAGATCCAGAGAGTGGAGAACGTCGCCCTCAGAACAGCAGTCGACGCACCCTGGTTCGTCCGCAACGAGGACATCTTCAGGGACCTGGGCTACACCCCGGTCACTGAGATCATCAAGGAGAGAGCCAGAAAGATGTACGCCCTTGCCGAGGAGCATGGGAACCCACTAGTCAGGGAGGCAACTGACTATGACCCAGCAGATGCTCCGAGGCACAAGCGGCCGAAGGTGCAGCTCCTGGACAACGGGTGAGTATGAGAAACATACCACCACCCGACGATCCACCCCCACGGAAGAGACATGACGACATCCAACCACCCACCCCTGCGGGTACCGGACAAACAACCGTCCAGTACCTGTAGTCCCCCTAGCTCCGGGCAGGCCGAAAATGCTACCAAAGCAGTTAGGTCTGCCCTTCCTCGAGCTACACAGCTCATCCTTACCCTACCGATGATCCGGATGACAGGATGCCTCTTGGCATCTTGTGTACCGGCAGTCACTCCCGCCACAAAACCCAAACCACCCAACTGACAGATGACTACCCCCCGGGGGGCAAACAAGCTGGCGAAGAGCAGAAGACGAAGACAGAAGAACGCCAGAAGAGGCCTTAGCCAGCAATGTCCAACGAGCCAGGACCCAGGGAGGTGGACCGAAATCGTCTGCACCGCTCACATTTGTGAGTGGGGCCGACGTAAAGTAAGTTCGCCCGCCCTGCACGAGGCTGGTCCCCGGTCTACAGCGATGCATTGGGGTAAAGGGGATTAGTCCTACCCGGACCCAGTCATCCGAGACCGACATCTTTAGCCAAGAATATTGGCGCGCTTCCGAAGGGGCCCGCCAAAGATTTTGACGAACTTTTTTTTCCCGCTCATCAATTATTAGGCGCGGGGGCCCGCCAGTGAATTTGGTACCGGGGCCCATGATGCGGGGGGCCTGTATACGATAATAATATGAAAGTCATCATTATTATCGAATTGGTGAAATAGCCTGCAGAATACTGGCTGGCGACAACTAATACTTTTGTTTCTTTATAATCCCTGCTAAAATGGGACAAATGTCTTATATTCAACGTGCCTGAGTATTGCGTACATGTGTTAAATTATAGAAAAGAAAAATATTTCATTACACTATTTAAAGGTCATTACAGTATTATTACTTATAAGATTTATAATTATGAAATGTTGTTAGGTTCTCTTTAATTCTATTTATAAAAGTATATTTGTTTAGTCATTACTTGTCTATTTTTGTTGCAGCTACACACTGATCCTCTTTAAGAAAGGGCGTAAAAAGACTTTAAATGAGGATGATGTGTACGAAGTTGTCCCCGAATTCGCCTCACAGAGGTTGGGAGATAATTTGGAAAATTACTGGCAGCTTGAAAAAAAGACAAAAAAGAACCCCTCCGTGATAAGAGTGTTAATTTGCTGTTTTGGAAAGAAATATTTGTTTTTGGGATTTGTACAGCTTGCTGTGAGGACTGCTTTGATGTAAGTTCATTTTACTTCCACATCCAGTAGAAGTATAGGTAGTAACGGCAAAAAAAAAATTTAAAAATATTTATTTTTGAAATAGGCTTAGAATGTCATGAAACGTCGAGATTTTAAGTTTGAGCAACAAAAAAAATTCTGTCTGTCTATCGGTCTGTCTGTAACTTTCTTTGTGGGCACGATTACTCTGGAACCGTTTAAGATATTGACTTGAAATTTGGTACACGTATGTATTTTAACGAGATCTGGAACTAGATTATATTTTCATCTTATCCCGTTGAAGGATTGGGGGATAAATTGGGGTAAATGGGGGTAAATAGGTAAACCAAGCAGGTTCATAAAATTGGTATTACTTCCACAACCAGTGAAAGTATAGTAACGACAAAAAAATGTTTAAAAATTTTTATTGTTCAAATAGACTTTTTTTGTGCGCACGTTTACTTTGGAACCGTTTGAGATATTGATTTGAAATTTGGTACACATATGTATTTTAACGAGATCTAGAACTAGATTATATTTTCATCTCGTTCCGTCGAAGGGTTGGGGGGTAAATTGAGGTAAATTTGGGGTAAATAGATGAATCAAACAGGTAAGAGTTAATAAAATTGGTATTTAGTATATATAAAAGAAGCTAAGGTCTCAAAAAAAAAGAACCAGAAACCTCGAAATATTTTTTTACTTCTTCCACCCCCACTACCACCCCCCATCACCACCCCCACCCCACTGCCGATGTGGGGTATAGTTTTATGGGTTTCTGGGTTAGAGGATTTTAAATATTAAATTATTAGACAATTATTTCCACATACAAAATTTTTTCGTTGTGAGTGACTCGGATAGAAAATCTGGATGTGGAAGTAGTGATTCCTTGGGCAGCGGTTTTTAGTATATATAAAAGAAGTTAAGGCCTCAAAAAATTTTTTGGTATTAGCCATCCCCATTACTACCGCCACCATTATTAAAGGGAGAGCAAAAAATAAAATTGTAATTTAGCTTGTATTCAAGAACCTAAGGCCTCAAATTTTTTTTTACTTAATCCCCCTCAAACCCCACTACCGATGTGGCATATCGTTTTATAGGTTTTTTGGGGTAGGCGATTTCAAATATCATGTTAAAGTTACTTCGAGTAGTATAGATGCGCAGTGGCTTTCCTCGAGTACCATCGATGCGCAGTAGGTTACCTCGAGTATTTTGGATGCGTAGTGGCTTTTCTGGAGTACTATAGATGCGTAGTAGGTTACCGCAAGTAGTAGGATGCGCAGTGGGTTTCTTCGACTCAAATGGATGCGCAGTGGGTTACTTCAAGTACTACGGAAGCGCAGTAGGTTTCCCCGAGTATTATGGATGCGCAGTAGTTTTCCTTGAGTACCATTGATGCGCAGTAGGTTACCACGAGTAGTAAGTATAGATGCGCAGAAGGTTACCTTAAATGGTATGGATGCGCAGTAGGTTAGAAGTACGAGTGCGTAGTGGTATTCCTCTAGTAAATTGGATACACAGTGGGTTACCTTGAATAGTATGGATGCGTAGAAGGTTTCATTTTAGAAAATGCTTGAGGTAGAGGCTTTACTTCTATCGTGTATTCCACGACACAGAATGATTTTTTATATCTTTGTCATGCTATTTTCGTATTACGTATTACTTCCACATCCAGTTGAAGTATACTAACGCAAGAAAAATTTTTGAAAATATTGTACAAATAGGCTTAGAATGTCATGAAACGTCAATATTTTAAGTTTGAATAAAATTGTATCTTTTTGGTGCTCACGATTACTCTAGAACCGTTTAAGATATTGACTTAAAATATGGCACATATATGTATTTTAAAGATGATCTGGAACCAGATTATACAGTGTGTCCCTGGATGGAGTTCACAAGAGGAAAAACATCTCTATTATTGATTTTACGACGAAAAGTCAATCATCAAAAATTCTGCTTGTCGAAAAAATGAATTTACCATATAAAAATCTTAGATCAGATGTACCGGGTGTTAATAAATTAAGAAAACATCAAAATGCCTCAAGAGAGAAGTACCTTTATTTATTATTTTGGACAAAATGTTTATAAAACAAAGTTGTTTATAATCCAAAACAAAGCTTAAATACAAATTATGAAGTCTAAATTTTGACTTTTATATTTATGTCAACTTACATTTTTTTTTCACCATTAACATAACATAATAACATATTAACTTCAACGATTGTGGAAAAACAATTTATTCTACAATGCCTCCTCCAACCTCAAAACATTTCTCCATCCTTTTAATAAATTCACCATAAACCTTACGAATGGTTGAGGGTACATTCACTTCATTCACCGCGTCTTGTATTCATGCTTTTAGTGTTTCTCGATCATGCGGCAGGTCATCTGCATAAACTCTCTGTTTTAAAACACCCCACAGAAAAAAATTCCATTGGTGTAAGGTCTGGTGATCTTGCAGAAAAATTAATTGGAGCATATCTTCCCATCCATCTGGCTTCGAAGTGATCTGTCAACCACTGCCGCACCAAAACTGAGGAATGAGCTGTGTAACTAAATGGGTCAAAAAAAGGTTACAGAGTGGTTGTAGAGTGTTTATAAATGGCAATACAAAGTTTTCCAAAAGGTCCAAATAAACATGCTGATTTAAATTTTCTTCTAAGAAATATGGGCCAACGATTCGATCATAAAAAATCCCACACCATACATTCCCTTTTTTATAACGTTGCCTTCGTTTGTGAATGACATTGTTTGGATTTTTAAGAGCCCAATAACGACTGCTTTGTGACGAAACGTGGCCATTGGTACAAAATGTTGCTTCGTCAGTAAAAAAGAACATTCTGTGAAAACTTCTATCTACGAGGTAATAGGGAACTTGCCCAAAAAATAAAATTGAATTAAAATACTCAAAATCGTAAACTAACATCATTAAAAACCCCATAGACAACAGAGAATTAAAAAAAAAATCCTCCAGAGATATAAGCGATTAAAATCTGCCAGATTTTACCCACTCCTGAAACGTGACGTCAGAGGGTGAAAGTCGGATGATGGCGTCAAGCGACACCGATTCTGCTTTTGCATGCTCATTTGACAGAAACAACTAGCAGTGAACACAACCTAACCTAAAATTCGTTGGAAAATCATTTTCAAAATTCTGAAATGTCACAAAATGCTACTTTTGATTCGTTCGTGCCGAGCCGAATTTTAGAATTTCGCCGTGCAATTTACGATCAGGTTTATCTGGAAGACTTCCTCTTTACGTCGCGACATCGTACGGCCATCCCAATGGTGTTCTTCGAAAAATATATGAACGTGTCAAGGTTGCCTGTTTTTGCAATTTTTTCGGTTCCGAAATTTAAGCTGTTTTTTGCTAATTTTCGCATAGATCTCCGAAACGGTTAACAAAGATGATATTTTTAACATGTTAAAAACGCACGCTAGAAGTCACGTTGCACCTCCTTCAAGGTCACTTGTGTTAGGTTAGAATATTACGATTAGGTTATTTTGTTAGGTATAGTTAGGGATATTTGAGTTAATTTCGTATCCTTTTCTAGCACGAACTATGTAATACAGAGTGCGAAAGAGATGTCCTATAATAATTTTATAACCAAATTTACCGGGAAATTTAAAACATCACAATATTAAAATGTTATCTAACTGTATGAAGATACGGGATTATTAAACTAGTTTTTGATCGGCGAGTTTTATTTTTTGTTATTAGATACATAAAAAAAATAATACGGCCGGTAACACTAATCACTATTTTAATAAATTTATAGAGTATTTAAACGAATAAATCATCAAGTATTATATAGGCACAATTACATTTTCATTACCACTTAATGGCAACTGAAGACATTTTTGTTTAATATCAGAAGCGATAATTGGTAAAAGAGCTTCTTATTTTCATTGGGCATGCTATTATTATGTTGATTAAACTACACTGGTCACTGATGTTATAACCTAACTTAAGCAGCTACTACACCAAAACAATATACATAATATATATACTTAACCAAACTTTTTTGACATTCCATATTAAGCTAGCTTGTTTCATGTTTGTAGTTTGCCAAATTACATGATTAAATATATATGTGTAATATAATTGTAGAAAAACTTAAAATGTCCATGATGATCACAAAATATATAAATGTTATATCTGGTGTAAACATATAAGATGAGTTGATGTGTAATATGTAGCAATTATCTAAATATCACATATTTTAATGTTATTATTTAACACACAAGCAATATAACTTTAAACGTACATACTGATTACGGAAATACATAAATGTTATATAGCTGATAAATACACATAATACTTGTTATTGTAATGTAGCAGTTACGTAAAAATCACATATTTTAATGTTATTATTTAACAAACAGGCAATATAACTTAAAATCTACATGATGATAACAGACGTACATAAATATTATATGGCATGTAAATATACAAAATACTTGTTATTGTATTGCAGCAGTTATGTAAAAATCACATATTATAATGTTTGTATTTAACAAACAGGCATGTTTGTTAATAACTTAAATGTATATAGCATTTGAAGATGGTTTATATAATAGAGATATATTTGGTAATATGGTGTGTGTTACCTTGACAATCTCTCTTTGGTACGTAACAGCCATATGTGTGTTCACTGGGATATGAACGTGTCAAGGTTGCCTGTTTTTGCAATTTTTTCGGTTCCGAAATTTAAGCTGTTTTTTGCTATTTTTCGCATAGATCTCCGAAACGGTGGGAGTTAGCTCGAAATAAAAAATGAAATCAAACGAGTATTTTCTACTACGAATTTATTGTTATAACCAGACTTTTGATTTTTTTTTTCGTTTCGGAGATAACTACAGAAATGTCGGCCACGTACGGCAAAAAATCGCAAATTTTGAGCTTCTACAGTTGGCAACTTTTTAATCTTGGCTCCTAAGTCAAAACACTACTCTAGCTAATTTAAATATAATTAAATTTACTAAAACTGTTTTTTTTATTTTTTGAATTCCGACAAAAATTAAGGAATTAGAGGAGGCAGGATTTGGGACTTTTTTTTTTCGGTAAAATTTCTCCATTTTGTCACCGTAATTGACCATATTTTTGTTAAATTGGTTGCTACTAGTAACTTTAGAGTTTTTATATTGGCTATATATTTTCAACTAAAATCAGCATAGCCAACTATTCACGAAAATCACCTACCAATAGGTGGCGCTGTAATTGTTTATTGCTGAACGTGTGTTATACTACTGGAATGTAGATGCCGTTAACTCCGAGATTTTTGCAAGAATATCAGAAAGTGGTGTGAACAAGAAAGTTTCGGCATTTAATGTAGTAGATTTTTTTTTTACAAGATATTTGTGCTACTATTAAAGACAATAACAATAAAGTTAAACTTCTATTTAACATCAATAGTAAAATGATTCGTCATTAACTCCCGAACATATTATTCTACCAGAATGTAGATGTCGCCCACTCCGAATTGACTAAAAACAGTAAATAACGCATAGCCAACATCAAATTGTGAAATAACTGGTAGCAACCAATTTCACAAAAATATGGTCAATTAATCGGTAATTAACTAAAATCGATCTTATTTACGATGTTCACTTTAATACCATGCACTATTTTGACACTGCGTTAATCTCGGCCCTTCGAAACAAAGGTTTCCGAGGAAAATTATTTTTTTTAAGATTTACATACAGTGTATAGGAAAACGTGTAATTTCTTACATTTCCTAGAATATCTCGATAATTATCGTTTTTTTCGAAAAATTTGTAGACAGCTTATGTAAAGAGAATTAATTTAACTTTCCGACATAAAAAACAAAAGACTTATGACCGAATATGCGGACGTCTCAAAGACAACCGCCGCGCCGCCCAGTCTATTAATTAGGGTGAATGGCTAAAGTACGCCATCTGTTGAATACCACGCGAGACTAGTTTTCATCCGGTGACGTCACAGTGCTTTTCGTGAGGAGTGGCGAGGATTTCAATTTTAATTATTTATTGCAAAGTAAGTACTGCGATTTAAGAGCTGATATTCGGTGAGGCGTGTTTTCATACATAAATACACACTTTAATGAAATTTAAAAAAATGGGCAAGTTCCCCATTCTCGCCGACCCATAAACAAAAATCCAATCGCTTCTCTTCATCTCCATTTTCATGTGTATATCTGAACCTTGGCTTAAACGGTCGAACTTTGTTTTCCATATAAATTCTCTGTAAATGACTTTTACTTACTTCCAGTCTTTGTGAGCGTTTCTGTAATAGTATAGTGTGTATTTAGGTGTGAAAGCCAATACATTCCCGGACGACGATGCAAATTGTTGGCCGAGGCGCTAGCCGAGGCCAACAAGCATCGAAGTCCGGGAATGTGGTTTCACACCGAAGTACACATACTATTTTTTCTGAAATCACAATCAATATTATTATAAATTAAGGAATTTGTATTAATGCATAACATTTCTTCATTACAACTGCTAACTGCTTACTAATAAATGCAATTTTAATGTAAGTTGGTTTGTTTGCGTGTATTTATTTACTGTCGAAAATATACATAAAAAATCGTACGGGAATGTTGATCGTTGCTTGGCAACGGATCTTTTCCAGTCTGTTCTCTGATAGTTTCTTAGCAACGGACTAAAATACTGGAATTGTGCATTTTTCGATCTGAAATCGCGCCGAAAATGTAGACATTGCCGATCGATTTCAGAAGAATATAATTTCGGGTTTTCTATTACTGAATTTATTGCCAAAAGTGTTGCCGCATCGTCTTCATTGTACTTTTTCTTGGGTTTTTTGACATCCAATACAGATTCAGTTTCATTGAATTTTTTTACAAGTTTGCGCAACTTTTGGTGGAAAAGGTTAATCGCATATCGATAAGAGACGTCTCCAGTCCAATAGCATTTGATCAAATATAGTATACTGTGTATTTAGGTGCAAATTGTTGGCCCAGGCGCTAGCCGAGGCCAACAAGCATCGAAATCCGGGAATGTGCTTTCACACCAAAATACACATACTATTTTTTCTGAATTCGAAGTCAATATTATTATAAATCAAGGAATTTGTATTAATGCATATTTAACATTTCTTCATTACAATCTAACTGCTTACTAATAAATGCAATTTTAATGTGAGTTGGTTTGTCTGCGTGTATTTATTTACTGTATAAAATATACATAAAAAACCATACGGGAATGTTACTTTCCCGGCCTAGGCCGGGAAAGTAACATTCCCGTACGGTTTTGTTGATCGTTGTTTGGCACCGGATCTTTTCCGGTCTGTTTTCTAATAGTTTCTTAGCAACGGACTAAAATATTGGAATTTTGCATTTTTCGACCTGAAATTGCGCCGAAAATGTAGACATTGCCAATCGATTTAAGATTACACCTCTGTTACATCTATCCTGGGACACACTGTACATATATATCTAATATATAAAAATCTCGTATCACAGTGTTTGTTGGTGTATATTTGGTAGGTCTGAGAATAGGTCGTAGGCTATTTTTTATACCCCTAGGTGATAAGGGTGGCCCTATTCAGAAATTTTCTTTTTATTTTTTGGACAAAAATTTATAATTTATATGGCAAAACAACGTTTGCTGGGTCAGCTAGTATATATATATATATATACATGCATTTAGTACTTATACACCTCCGAATGTTATACGGTTAGGTGGTGTTTGCCTCCGATTTTACGCGTTCGCCTCCGATTTCGGAGGCGGAGACGTTTTGTGGTGTTTTCATCGCGAATGTCTTGATAATTAGTAAATTCATGACTCATTATTATCAATAATGATCAGCTTTATTGGTGCGCATATAAGATTATGACAAAAAAGGAAGAGATAGAGAGATAGAAGCATTTAACGACACTTTTTTTGGAGGCGGAAAATACCTATAAACATATGTAAATATACACCATAGTCCACTACATTTTTTACCAGGTGGCGCTGCTGTTTTATACATTTGATGCATATAGGTATTAAATGCTTCCTTACAGTAAAGTAGCGACATCGCCTCATAAACTTGGCAACAGAGTAAAGAGGCATACTATTCCTATATACATCTCTTCTAAAAAGCAGAAAATAAATGAATAATAATAACACATTTAGTTTAAATAAATACACAGGACTCTACCTAGGTACCCGGGGGTTTTTGGGGTCGCTGATTCCGATGCAAAAGTCGGTTAAGCTCTATCACGTCAGGTTCAAGGACACCTGAAGGTCAAACTAAGAAAAGGTGGTTGAAAAAATCTGAGAAAACTCACACATAGGTTTTTGGGGTCGCTGAATCCGAATTCGGTGTTCGGTTACTCTTAAAAGGCATCCGGAGGTCATTTCAAGGTTAATTTGAGAAAAACGGAGAGGAAGCTGTTAAAAAATCTGAAAAAATTTACATATAGGTTTCTTGGGTCGCTGAGTCTGTATCCGATGCTGGTTAACCTCTATCACGTCAGTTTCAAGGTCATTTGAAGGTCAAACTAAGAAAAAGTTTTTGAAAAATCTAAAAAAATTCACAAATAGGTTTTGGGGTCGCTGAGTCCGAATCCAACCTCGGCATCGGAATCAGCGAGTCCAAAAACCCCTGGGTACCTAGGTAGAGTCCGGTGTATTTTTTCAAACTAAATGTTGAATCTTCCACCTTCCAAAGATATTTTAAAAACTTCTGGAGCAAAAATGTAAATATTTTCCTCTAGCAAGAAATAAAAATGTTTTAAAAAGCATTCGAGACCAAAACTCTAGAATATATTTGTTGGTTAATCATAAATTTTGCTACTAATTAATGATAGTTTATTGGAGTCATCTCGAATGCTTTTCAAAATTTTTTAAACATTTAAAATTTTTCTCTTGCTGGAGGGAAATATTTATATTTTTGCTCCAAAATGATTAAGTTTTGAACATTTTACTTCTTTAAGTATATCATCTCTTTGAAATATTTTATATTATTTTCTGCTGTTCTGCATTCCGTTGGTTCCAAGTTTTCTCCTCGCCAAACATGAATTTGAAGAAATACTCTGTAAGAATGTTGACGTAATGCCTCGGATGTTGGTGGCAGTCTTGGTAGAATCCCGGTAGTACTAGATTGGCCGACTAACTTATTGAAGATAATGAATCTTTGATGATTCAAAGATGTCTCTTTTTTGGGGGCTTTGCATACTGCTAGCGCGAATTTCTGTCCAGCACTTGTAATTTCTTTTTTCGTTGAGCTACGGTTGTTGAATATACGGACAACCTCTTCGAGATCTTTTCTTTTATTGACGCATTCCACCGTTTGCACTTTTCCTTTACCAAAGAAAGCTGAAGTGTTATCGCATCCACTGAACGTGTGGCCATACAGCTTTTTAAAACTTCCGAGGACTGCAAGTCACGAGAACTGTAATCTTTATTTTTTATTCTTCTCTGAGCCTCTCTTAAGAAACGGATATCTTTATCTTCAGGTGCGATAGCGATAATCAATGCGAGAAGATCAATATCTTGTCCGAGATGACCACTGTATTGTTTTCATGAGATTTGTTTAAGGCGGTTTGAACTGTGAGTACGTCAGCGTCGTCTACAGCAGTAATTGTTTTGATTCCCTCGTCTTTAAATCTCTCCACCAATTGCGAAATAAACCGTTCCTTTTTGTGAGATTGTTTATCATTTTATTTTGCGTTTCAGTCAGTGGCGTGTTCTCATGAAAAATAATTTCCGGTGAAATGCGTTTCAAAAGTCGCTGCAGTCTTTCGATGCTCTTAATACTGCAGGCATTGTCAGCATATCCGTCAAACACTACAGTCACATTTTGGCCGTAGTGTTTACGAATAAAGCTGCTTCGGCCATACTACACGATGAATCAAATTTCCGCCATCAACAATGAACTGGCAATCGGAAAAATCTATTGACCTCTCTCGTACAGCATTGAAAATATCATACAGATGATTTCTTAATTTTCCTCATTAATCCTTTTTCATCGAAGAGAAGAAGTGGAATTGAAGCAAGCTCAAAGTTGAAATATGACTCCAAATCTTCTTTTGAGTGAACAGTACAGATTATCCTCTAATAGCAAAGAAGGGGAAAATACATAAACTACTTGCGACAAAACCATCTATATATGCATCTAATAGAGAAAATTCTGCTCAATAAATTCATTCCTGAGCATTTTTCTCGTTATAAAGTAACCGATTTTAAGATATTCGGAGTCAAACTTGGAATAGGATGGATTTTTACCTCTGCGCCTCAAACTCTCTGTTCGGACGCTGTTAGCGCGAAATAGCTGAGGATAAGCTACAAGGTTAATAGTACATTTTTTTGTCAAATTTAATGCGACAAATTTTTGATTTCCTATACTTTTTCTCTTTCGGCGAACGGTTTACAAGATAAAAGTGAAAAACCAGTGTTAAGTCCCCGTAATATGGCCGAAGCAGCTCTATTCATAATCATTACGGACGTTCCACCCCTAAATTGGGGGAAACTTTTCGGGTATCTATTTCTAACCCCATCTAGATTATGCATTCCAAATATTATTACTTTATAAATTATTTCTTCTAAAATATCTAATTTACGTGGACTAATATGTAACAATTGTGTTACAAAATTGAACTGATTCCGTGATGTCTTTTGAAAAGCATATTAAATAGTAATAATAATTCCCTTAAGAACGTATTTTGGATTACATACATTATACTATAATAGATATTTACTGTGAACGGCTCATTTTAAAACAGATAATCACACATTATCGGGTAAAACACCAACGTAATCTGATAAAGTACTACTTACATAATATTAATCATCATAATAACAAACGCACACGGTTGCATAGCGCAACTAATTGCGCAAGCGCCAGAGCATTTTACACTATAGAAGTCTGGCAACCTCGAAGGAGGCAAACTCTACCGTTATGTATAACAGTTTTAAATACATTGAGTCAGAGAGGTACTATTTATATAACGAGGTGTAAACATACCAATCGTATGAACAAAAAAGTGTATGTAAAAAAAGATAAAAATCCTTGGCGGTTATGTATTTGTAAACAGAACGAATCTATCTATATTATTTCTAGCGGAGGTGCGGGCGCCACAAATTTGTAAGGAGGCGAACACGATACAAATGCATATATATATATATGTATATATATATATATGTGCATTTGTATCGTGTCCGCCTCCTTACAAATTTGTGACGCCCGCACCTCCACTAGAAATAATATAGATAGATTAGTTCTGTTTACATATACATAACCGCCGAATTTCACTTACCAAGGGCATGCGGAGAGGGGAAAGGATTTTTATCTTTTTTTACATACACTTTTTTGTTCATACGATTGGTATGTTTACACCTCGTTATATGAATGGTACCTCTCTGACTCAATGTATTTAAAACTGTTATACATAACGGTAGCGTTTGCCTCCTTCGAGGTTGCCAGACTTCTATAGTGTAAAATGCTCTAGCGCTTGCGCAATTAGTTGCGCTATGCAACCATATGCGTTTGTTATTATGATGATTAATATTGTGTAAGCAGTACTCTATCAGATTACGTTGGTGTTTTACCCGATAATGTGTGATTATCTGTTTTAAAATGAGCCGTTCCCGCTAAGTATCTATTGTAGAATAAAAGAGTAGAATAGAATGTAATTCAAAATATGTTCTTAAGGGAATTATTATTACTATTTAATATGCTTTTCAAAAGACATCACTGAATCAGTTCAATTGCTTCCACATCCAGTGGAAGTATAGTAACGACAAAAAAATTTTTAAAAATTTTTATTGTTCAAATAGGCTTAGAATGTCATGGAACGTCGAGATTTAAAGTTTGAGCGAAAAAAAAATTTCTGTCTGTCTGTCGGTCTGTATGTCTGTAACTTTTTTTTGTGCGCACATTTACTCAGGAACCGTTTGAGATATTGACTTGAAATTTGGTACACATATGTACTTTAACGAGATCTAGAACTGGATTATATTTTCATCTGGTTCCATCGAAGGGTTGGGGGTAAATTGGGGTAAATTTGGGGTAAATAGGTAAATCAAGCAGGTAAGAGTCCATAAAATTGGTATTTAGTATATATAAGAAAAGGCTAAGGTCTCAAAAAAATTTTGATATTAGCCACCCCCATTACTACCCCCACCCCATTATTAAAGGGGGTGAAAAAAAATGAAATTGTAATTTAGCGTGTATACAAGAACCTATGGCCTCAATTTTTTTTTACTTAATCCACCCCCACCCCCAACCCTCTACCACCACCCCAACCCCCACTATCGACGTGATATATCGTTTTATAGGTTTTTGGGGTAGACGATTTCAAATATCATGTTATAAAGTTACTTCGAGTAATATGGATGCGCAGTAGGTTTCCCCGAGTATTATGGTTGCGCAGTAGCTTTCCTCGAGTACCATGGATGCGCAGTAGGTTACCTCTAGTAGTATGGATGCGCAGTAGGTTTCTTCGAGTACTTAGGATGCGCAGAGGCTTTTCTAGAGTACTATAGATGCGCAGTAGGTTACCTCAAGTAGTATGGATGCGCAGTATGTTTCCCCGAGTATTATGGATGCGCAGTGGCTTTCCTTGAATACCATTGATGCGCAGTAGGTTACCTCGAGTGGTATGGATGCGCAGTGGGTTTTCTCGAGTAAAATGGATGCGCAGTGGGTTTCTTCAAGAAGTATGAATGCGTAGTGGCTTTCCTCTAGTAAATTGGATAAACAGTGGGTTACCTCGGGTAGTATGGATGCGTAGTAGGTTTTATTGTGGAAAATGCTTGAAGTAGAGGCTCTACTTCTATCGTGTAGTCCACAGCACAAAATGATTTTTTTATATCTTTGTCATGTTATTTCTGCGTATTACTTCTACATCCAGTTAAAGTATACTAATGCAAGAAAATTTTTTTAAAACTTTCATTGTACGAATAGGCTTAGAATGTCATGAAACCTCAATATTTTAAGTTTGAATAAAATAAATTTGTCTATTGCGTCGGTCTGCCTGTTAGTCTTGTATCTTTTTGGTGCTCACGATTAAGATATTGACTTAAAAATATGGCACACGTATGTATTTTAACGAGATCTGGAACTAGATTACATATCGATCTTATTCCGTTGCAGAGTTGAAGGTAAATGGGGGTAAATAGGCAAATAGGTAAATCAAGCAATTAGGAGTGCATGAAATTGGTATTTAGTAAATATAAGAGGAGCTAAGGTCTCAAAAACATTTTTAGCACTTCTATTATTGAAGGGGGTGAAAATAATATTGTGATAGTGTGTATACAGGAACCAGTCACAAGAATCACCACCCGTACTACTGATGGGGCATATCATTTTATGGGTTTTTGGGGCACACGATTTCGAATATTATACTATTAAAGTTCCATAAACAATTATTTCCACTTAGTGGAGTACAAATATAGTATTTTCGTTGTAAGAGACTTAGATACGAAGTCTTGATGTGGAAGTAGTGATTCCTTAGGCAGCGGTTTTTTGTAATACAATTGTTACATATTAGTCCACTTAAATTAGATATTTTAGAAGAAATAATCTATAAAGTCATAATATTTGGAATGCGTAATCTAGATAGAGTTAGAAATAGATACCCGAAAAGTTCCCCCCAATTTAGAGGTGGAACGTCCTTAATGATTATGATTAGAGCTGCTTCGGCCATATTATGGGGACTTAACGCTGGTTTTTCACCTTCATCTTGTAAACCGTTCGTCGAAAGAGAAAAAGTACAGGAAATAAAAAATTTGTCGCATTAAATTCCGCAGAAAAAATGTACTATTAACCTTGTAGCTTGTCCTCAGCTATTTCGCGCTAACAGCGTCCGAACAGAGAGGTAGTTTGGGGCGCAGAGGTAAAAATCCATCCTATTTCAAGTTTGACTCCGAATATTTTAAAACCGGTTACTTTAACGAGAAAAATGCTCAGGAATGAATTTATTGAGCAGAATTTTCTCTATTAGATGCATATATAGAGGGTTTTGTCGCAAGTAGTTTATGTATTTTCCCCTTCTTTGCAATTATATTAGAGGATAATCTGTACTCTTCACTCAAAAGAAGATTTGGAGTCATATTTCAACTTTGAGCTTGCTTCAATTCCACTTCTTCTCTTCGATGAAAAAGGGTTAATGAGGAAAATTAAGAAATCGTCTGTATGATATTTTCAATGCTGTACGAGAGAGGTCAATAGATTTTTCCGATTGCCAGTTCATTGTTGATGGCGGCAATTTGATTCATCGTGTAGTATGGCCGAAGCAGCTTTATTCGTAAACACTACTGCCAAAAAGTGACTGTAGTGTTTGACGGATATGCTGACAATGCCTGCAGTATTAAGAGCATCGAAAGACAGCAGCGACTTTTGAAACGCATTTTACCGGAAATTATTTTTCATGAGAACACGCCACTGACTGAAACGCAAAATAAAATGATAAACAATCTCACAAAAAGGAACGGTTTATTTCGCAATTGGTGGAGAGATTTAAAGACGAGGGAATCAAAACAATTACTGCTGTAGACGACGCTGACGTACTCACAGTTCAAACCGCCTTAAACGAATCTCATGAAAACAATACAGTGGTCATCTCGGACAAGATAATGATCTTCTCGCATTGATTATCGCTCTCGCACCTGAAGATAAAGATATCCGTTTCTTAAGAGAGGCTCAGAGAAGAAGAAGAAAAAATAAAGATTACAGTTCTCGTGACTTGCAGTCCTCGGAAGTTTTAAAAAGCTGTATGGCCACACGTTCAGTGGATGCGATAACACTTCAGCTTTCTTTGGTAAAGGAAAAGTGCAAACGGTGAAATGCGTCAATAAAAGAAAAGATCTCGAAGAGGTTGTCCGTATATTCAACAACCGTAGCTCAACGAAAAAAGAAATTGCAAGTGCTGGACAGAAATTCGCGCTAGCAGTATACAAAGCCCCCAAAAAAGAGACATCTTTGAATCATCAAAGATTCATTATCTTCAATAAGTTAGTCGGCCAATCTAGTACTACCGGGATTCTACCAAGACTGCCACCAACATCCGAGGCATTACGTCAACATTCTTACAGAGTATTTCTTCAAATTCATGTTTGGCGAGGAGAAAACTTGGAACCAACGGAATGCAGAAAAGCAGAAAATAATATAAAATATTTCAAAGAGATGATATACTTAAAGAAGTAAAATGTTCAAAACTTAATCATTTTGGAGCAAAAATATAAATATTTCCCTCCAGCAAGAGAAAAATTTTAAATGTTTAAAAAATTTTGAAAAGCATTAGAGATGACTCCAATAAACTCATTAATTAGTAGCAAAATTTATGATTAACCAACAAATATATTCTAGAGTTTTGGTCTCGAATGCTTTTTAAAACATTTTTATTTCTTGCTAGAGGGAAATATTTACATTTTTCCTCCAGAATAATCTAAGTTTTTAAAATATCTTTGGAAGGTGGAAGATTCAACATTTAGTTTGAAAAAATACACCGGACTCTAGCTAGGTACCCAGGGGTTTTTGGACTCGCTGATTCCGATGCCGAGGTTGGTTAAGCTCTATCACGTCAGGTTCAAGGTCATTTGAAGGTAAAACTAAGAAAAGGTTTTTGAAAAAATCTAAAAAAATTCACACATAGGTTTTTGAGGTCGCTGAGTCCGAATCCGATGTCGGTTGACCTTTATCACCTCATGTTCAAGGTCGTTTGTAGGTTAAAGTAAGAATAGGAGGTGAAAAAAATTAGAAAAAATTTATACGAATGCTTACCTACCTACTTATTGTCTGTATATCTGTCTGCCTTTATACCTGCAGACCTGTTTGTTTGCTTGTTAGTCTGTATTTATCATCCGCCTGCATTTTCTCTCTGTCCATCAATTTGCCTTTCTTCCTGCCTTTCTGTCGTTAATTCTGTCTATCTTCCTGTCTGACTGAATGACTAAATGTTTCTATCTGACAGTCTGTCTGCCTCCTTGTCAGTTTGTCTGACTTAAAAAACCATTAAATTGCTTTGATCCTGACAAGATTGAGCTCAGGGCCGGTTTTGGGTAACCGGAGGCCCTAAGCTCTAGGTATATTTTTCGTTGAAGCTTTCTCTTCTAATAAAATAAACGTGCATATCTGCGTATGAAATCTGAATTCTGAGGCCCTCTAAAAGCGAGGCCCTAAGCTGGCGCTTACTCAGCTTATAGGCAAAACCAGCACTGATTGAGCTCCAAGTGAGTGAAGCCAACGCCCGTGATTCGCGCCGAACTTATATCTCTCTTCTGCCCCAACTCACTTGCGATGGGCATGCGCCATCTATCGAATACTCAAGGTACTCTCTACATGCATGTTCGCTCTGCTTCTGCAACTATACCTAAAGGCCATCCTTTCACAGAAGAAAATAAGTAGGTGATTCATTGAGTTAAATATATTTGCACTGAGATAGCCGATGAATCTTCATGTGCAACTAAAGCTGGCGGACGAATGCCGGCTTGAAATGACCTCAGAATGACCTCTGGATACCTTTTTTTTAAGGGTAAGCGAACACCGGATTCGGACTCAGCGACCCGAAAAACCTGTGTGAATTTTTTCAGATTCTTTCAACCACCTTTTCTTACTTTGACCTTCAAATGACCTTGAAACTGACGTGGTAGAGGTCAACCGACATCGAATGCAGACTCAGCGACCCAAAAAACCTATATAAAATTTTTCAGATTTTTTGACAGTTTCTCCTCTGTTTTTCTCAAATTTACCTTGAAATGACCTCCGGATGCCTTTTAAGGGTAAGCGAACACAGGATTCGGACTAAGCGACCCCAAAAACCTATGCGTGAATTTTTTCAGATTTTTTCAACCATCTTTTCTTAGTTTGACCTTCAAGTGACCTTGAAACTGACGTGACAGAGGTTAACCAGCATCGGATACAGACTCAGCGACCCAAGAAACCTATATGTAAATTTTTTCAGATTTTTTAACAGCTTCCTCTCCGTTTTTCTCAAATTAACCTTGAAATGACCTCCGGATGCCTTTTAAGAGTAAGCGAACACCGAATTCGGACTCAGCGACCCCAAAAACCTATGTGTGAGTTTTCTCAGATTTTTTCAACCATCTTTTCTTAGTTTGACCTTCAGATGTCCTTGAACCTTTTTTTTTTTTTTTCCGAGGGGAAAAACCTTCAAAAGGTTCAACCTGCACTGGTGTCCAAGCGTGCAGGGATATGTGGGATTCTTACCGCACTAAAAAAACCCCTCTTCCTCTCCGGAACTGTAGCTAAACATTTCTTCGGAGGCTATGGAATTAATATCCGTGTGTCTTCTTCTTTTGCCTTCATGATGCTGCAGCACATGGTGTTGATAGCCCCCCACTTCTCAGCGGCGGTGAGCATGTTTACCATAAAATTTTGTGGCGTGATTATAAGGCCAACGTCTCTGTTTGCCGTGCTCCTCTCGTCATTCCACCTAGGGCAGTGGAACATGGTGTGCTCCGGGGTATCGGGTGCTGGGCAGTAAATGCACGTGTCTGCTTCCCGCTTGCCGATTCTGTATAAATAGCTGCCGAAGTTGCCGTGGCCACTTAACGTTTGGGTTAGATGGTAATTTAGGTCTCCATGTTTTCGGGCAGTCCAGGCTCTTACGTCCGGGATAAGGCGGTACGTCCATCTGCCGTCTTCAGAGGTGTCCCATCGCTCCTGCCAGCGTTCCATCAGATGGTTCCTGTAGACAATCTTCGCAGCTTTGTCTGCGCCGTGGCCGTATGCACGCTCTTTAGCGAGCAAGTCGGCGGGTGGCACCGCCGATATGACTTGCAGAGCCGAGGCGTAGGTTGTCCGGTAGGCGCAGCACACCCTTATCAGCATGAGACGTTGTGTCTTCAGTAACCGGTTGCGGTTACGCGCGGTCTTTAACGCGTCGACCCACGCCGGAGCGGCATACAATAAGATGGAGTTTGCCACGGAGCTCAAGAGTTTCCTGGCATAGGTCTTGGGCCCTCCAATTCGTGGCATGATCTTGCGGAGGGCCATGGTCGCTTTCTCTGCTCTGTCGGTGGCGTAATCAACATGCCGGTTCCACGACAACTTTTGGTCGATGTAAACCCCTAGGTATTTTATAGCTGGTTTAGCGGTCACCTCCGCATTAAGGACATTGACGCTCATGATGTTCACACGTTTGTGCCCGGTCAGCGCAACTGCTTCCGATTTCTCAGGGGCAATTTCTAGGCTGTGGTTGTCCATCCACCTGTTTATTGCACGTATGGCGGCTTCGGCCTTGGTCATAGCGCGCTCCTCTGTTTTGTCTATGGCGATAACGATAAGGTCGTCCGCGAATGCAATGAGTCGACAGTCATCAGGGATGTCGGGGCTTTTTAGTGCGAGGATGCCATCGTACAAAACATTCCACAGGAGTGGTCCCAGGACCGACCCCTGCGGAACGCCGCACGTGGCATCGCGGACGTGGTCGTCGATGATTAAAGATCTTTCCGTGAAGTAGCTCTTCACAAGTTGTACCAAGTACGCTGGTACCCCTTTGAGTTCTAGCGCTTCAACAATTGGGCCCCAGGGGGCCGTGTTGAAGGCATTCTTCACGTCGAGCGCCACAGCTAGGCAGATCTCTCTTTGCCTCCAGTTGCCCGCATTCGCGGTGCGTGCTACTCTTATGACCTCCTGGATAGCGTCGGTCGTGGAGAAACCCTCTCTAAAGCCAAACTGGCTGTCAGAGAGGCCCCCTCTCGTGTCGAGTTCCGCGGTGAGGCGAGTCGCAATGACGCGTTCCAGGACTTTCGCCGTAGTGTCGATCAAGCAGATAGGCCTGGGTGCCGTACCCGGCGGCTTGCCCGGTTTGGGAACAAGCACTAATACTGCTCTTTTCCACCTGTGGGGGATTTCTCCGTTTACAAAGATGCCATTAAAGACGTTCTCGAAGTAGGCTGTGTGGTGGGTGACCGCTAGTTTAACCACCTCGGGGGGTATTCCATCAAGCCCCGGGGCCTTATTGGATTTTAGCTTAACAGCCGCGTTGCTAATTTCCTCCGCTGTAACTGGGGGTGGTGGGGGGTCCCCGATTGCCCTTATCCAGTTCGTTGTTGGGCGTACTGGGAAGAGCTCACTCGCTAGATCCAATTTACGGTCCGTACTGAGTACTAGTTTTTCACGGACGCCAGTTCTTTTGCATGCAATTCTGTAGCCGTCTCCCCAGATATCGTTATCGACGCTCTCGATGATTTCATTCCAGCATCTGCGCTTGGACGCTTTGATGCTGGCACGTAGGTCGTTTCTGGCCTCTCGGTAGGCCGTATAGTTCCTAGCGGTTACGTCGACGAAACGCGCTGTTTTGGATCTAGTCCAGATCCTTTTTAGTTTGAGACATTTTTGGCGTAGTTGCGCAATTTCGCGGTTCCACCAGTATGCTGGTTTACCGCGTGGATGGCCCACGGCCGGCAACGCGGCCTTGCAGGCCCTAGTTAGGGCCTCGATTACGTTGTCGGCGTTTGGGTCGTGGGGTTGACCCAGCTCGTGCCGTAGTTTCTCAGTGACCGCCTCCTCCTTGTCGGGCTTGTAGCGCCACCTAGTTCCCTTGGTGGGGGGTTCCCGTGTTGGGGCGTTTAGCGGATGCTCCTCAAGGAGTCGAAAGGTGATAAGTTGGTGGTCACTGAGAGTTTCATCTTCCAGTACGCGCCGATGTCCTTGAACCTGACGTGATAGAGCTTAACCGACCTCGGCATCGGAATAAGCGACCCCAAAAACCCCCGGGTACCTGGGTAGAATCCTGTGTATTTTTTTAAACTAAATGTGTTATTATTATTCATTTATTTTCTGCTTTTTAGAAGAGATGTATATAGGAATAGTATGCCTCTTTACTCTGTTGCCAAGTTTATGAGGCGATGTCGCTACTTTACTGTAAGGAAGCATTTAATACCTATATACATCAAATGTATAAAACAGCAGCGCCACCTGGTAAAAAATATAGTGGACTATGGCGTATGTTTACATATGTTTATAGGTATTTTCCGCCTCCAAAAAAAGTGTCGTTAAATGTTTCTATCTCTCTATCTCTTCCTTTTTTGTCATAATCTTATATGCGCACCAATAAAGCTGATCATTATTGATAATAATGAGTCATGAATTTACTAATTATCAAGACATTCGCGATGAAAACAACACAAAACGTCTCCGCCTCCGAAATCGGAGGCGAACGCGTAAAATCGGAGGCAAACACCACCTAACCGTATAACATTCGGAGGTGTATAAGTACTAAATGCATGTGTATATATATATACGTACGGTACGCATGAAACGAAGCCCACCACACACTACAGGGTACCAGAAGCCCAGCCTTATTTGTAATTTAAATAGTGTGTACAACTGTTAATAATGTTTTAAGTGGGAATAATAACGCGAGCAACGTGAGAGGGGGGAACTTTTTTGGACATACAGATTAAAAACAACACGACATGTCATACGAAGCCTTTTATAATTATGGTACATTACGAAGCCCGTTGTATAAAATATATACATGTTTCAGATTACACGAAGCCACATATAGTTGCCACTTCTCTTCTAATTCTTTAACTAAATGACATAACAGTGTGCGACAATATAATTGCGTAGGCGATGTGTTAATAATATAATTGCATTGTTGTAGGTCACGGCCGCATGGCACCAAATGGGCCGCCCTAATATAAATAATTATGTTTAGGGTATGCATGTTAAAAGTATTTCCATTGATATAATTTATATTTATTCTAATGCAAAATAGGTAACAGATATAAGATATTCATTCCATTATTGACGTTTGACTAAAGTAATTTTTTTTGTACAAACATGAAGCCTCAAAATAAAGCCCAAAGTAGCATATTCCTCGCTTACTTGAAGCCCACACCCTGTTTATGCTTGTTACTACATTTTGAAAAAAATGTAGTATAGGTTTTGCATTTTTCCGGCGGACCATCGAAATCCGAAAAAAACGTCCGATCGAAACGAAAGTCGTATCTATCGACTCGAGAGCGAATTTAGAAAATTCCGTCCGTCGGTCAGTCGGTCTGTCGGTCTGTCGGTCTGTCTGTCTGTCACGCTCAGCCCCCCTAATCCGTTTTCGGATTTCGATGAAACTTGGGTGATTAGTAGGAGGCCTTTAGAAAACCTTAACGCTGGAAGCTCGGCTCCGTTCGGAAACCGGAAGTACCCGATAGAGACGTTTCAAGTTTTTCGGGAAAAATTGAATAACTCGGTAACGGGCCGTCGGATCGAGATATTTCAAAAAAGAAATGGTGCCGCTAGCAACGATCTACAGATAAGTATACGGGAGACAATGTAGAAAAACAAATGAAAATTGAATTTTTTTGCAAAAAACTGGTTTTCTCGAAACTGGTTTTCACGATAACTGTCCAGGATATCGGTCGATTGCGATGAGACTTGGTGGGATCGAAGGTACACGGCCACAAATGAAGCCTATTGCTGGCGGCCCGAATCCGTTGACCGCAAGTATTTTTTCCAAGGCCGAGTATGATTTTCCAAAGATATTGATAACTCCCGAACCGAAGGTCCGATTTTGATTTTCAAAAATGGCGATTGTAGGGCTCGATTAAGTCTATTAGATCACGTTTGTGAAAAATTTGACAAAACAAAAGCGAATCTACAAATCCTGGAAAACTCGATTTTTTTGATAGATTCTACAAATACTTAACAGTTTCCTAATAAAAATCGAAAATTAAGTATTCCGTCGATCAATATCTACAACCGGTATACTGCCCTCCTAAGACAAGAGGTCCTATCTGTAAATTTAACGTTTCGAGATATTAAGGTTTTTATAGATTTAATCACACGAATTTTTAATACTTAGAATAAATTTTTGAAACTAAAACAGAATTATGTATTAAGGCGTAGAGATTAAATAATATAATATGTATTTCAATCACATTATAGTTTGAGAAAAATATTTGATATTTTCTGAACTTAGGACAAATTGTTTTAGTAAAAGGCATATTTTGTAATGTGCCAATTTTATTGGGGTGTCCTAAATGAAAAATGCATTTTTAATTATAATAATTATAACAGAAAATAGTATTCTAATACATTAAATAAGTTCAATCCAGATTTTCATCATCATCTTCTTTGAAATCATCTGTTGAACCAACTCCTCCCAAAATCGCAGCTGGTTTGGAGGAAAATGTTGTCTCAATTGAGAGATTCAAGTAATTTTCCTTTCTATATAGCGACACAATAACACACCGAGCGGACCACTGGCTTAGCTAACTGTTTCTTTTTATATTTTTTCAAAAAAAGTCATCAAAATCCTCATATGTATCATCTAAGAAGCATGTTTTCCCTCTTTTAAATCTTAGGTAAATTCAGGAAATGATTTTCAATATATGTTTTGAAATGTAATCCTTAAATTTGAAAAAATTGCCATTCAGATTACGGCTATAATTTCCCGATGATGCCAGATCGGTTGACGAAACGTTCTTTACTATACTATGTAGTATTTTTATTTTTGTTATAATCTTATCAAAAGAACCATTTCATGTACATTTTTCTAATTAAAATATTGAATAACTCTTACATATACTGATACATTATTTAAAAAAAAACTACGGTTCTTCCTCTAGTTAATGCTAACTTACTGTCCAAATTTCAATTCAATCAGATTTCTCCTTCTTAAGCTATCGTGCTTACAAGAAACGTGACGGATGGACAGACAGACGCATATTTTGAAAGTTATTAGCAATCAGATGACTAACAAGAGCATAAGCAAATTTCTCTATGGGCAGTACTTTTTTACGGTTTTATGAAAGTGACTGGTAAATATAATATTATATACTTGTTATTTCTGCAAAAAGTATTATAGTAACAATCTAGAACTATCTATTTATAGTAAAAACTACTTCTACTGACTCAGAATCCTGTTTTATTTTTACAAGCAACAAGTTTTGAATTAGTAGGCAAGCACTTTCAGCACAATTAATTTATTATTATTCTTCAAAATTCGCGTCAACAACAATAACAAAATGCATATTTAGAGCACTTAGAGGTAAGGAGTTAGTAAGTCACGTAAAAAACCTCACAGTATACTAAGAGAGATAGTCCTAAATTTTGCAGTTGGGACAATTCTTCTTAACAGAATTAGTCGTAAATGTCCTAACTACACAAATTTATAATGTTAGGACATAAACATCTAGTGTATACACTGTAGGACAATATGATTAAGTATTTCAATGTATTTTGTCAATTAGGACAAATAATTCTTTTAATTTTTGATATGTCAGGTTGCAGATAGGTCTTTGAGCCCTAGTACACATGAGAACAAGTATTGGGCGAGTCCAATAGGACAAAAACATGAAAATCTCATTTTTTGCAGATAGGACCTCTTGTCTTAGGAGGGCAGTATAAGGCACGGACCTTTTCGGACAAAAAATCTGAAATAGAGTTTTTTGGAAAAATTAAAAATAAACGAGTTATTTGCAAAGATGCATGACCACAATATAACCGATGCCCTTTCTGTATTTCAAAATGTAGTTAGCCTTTACTTTAGTCAATGCAAAAAGAAAAAAAAAGAGAGTTAGAGTTTTGACATTAATTGTCATATTAATTGTTTTCAATTATGTCCTTAGTTACCTAAACTAAAATCGTATATTAATAGAAAATCATTTATTAATAGGGGTTATTAATGAACGATTTTTTATATATTTATCAAAGCTACAAATACACGATGAACGGAAAAAGTAATAAATAAAATAGGTAGGTATAATTTATTAATTATTTGGAAACACGCGATAATAATTGTTTATGTAACTAAGCACTAAAGTTAAACATTTTATCACGATGTAGAATTTAGTTAAATAAACCACATAAATGATAAAAAGAAACTTTACTGCCAAGGTGCATAGTTATGCACTTAGTTAAGTTTTTCTTGAAATTGTGAAATTAAGGTTAATCAACTCTATTTAATGAATAATTTCAAGTGACATTAAGAAATGTCAATTATTTAAATTTCAAATCTCAATAATTTTTTGTAATGTAATTATGTCACAAGCAATGGACAATTTATGTTGACGTTTACCTGTCGCCTCCTCTAACTACAAGAAATCGTACAATGTTTGATTACTTTAGTGACTATCTCTAACACTTCAATGACAATTTTGAGGTTTTTTCCGATTTCAAAAAAATCTATTTTTTGTACGATCGAGCTTATTTGTTTATTTACAATATCCGTTGCCAAGACGTCAGGTTATATTTACTGATTGCTAAGTCGGTAAGTAATTTGCTTACCGGTAAGTAAAATAAATATAATATAAATTACCGATATTTCACAAAAATAAGTACAAAAAATAAGGTCATTTCTATGTATTTAAAAAAAAATAGCATTATTTTCTGCACGATTGTTTTTAATTACACTTCAATTAAAATAATTTAATTTCTAGTAAATAAACGAAATGTCAAAATACAAATATCTTATTTGACAAGTTGTACTTGCCACGAAATATAAACGTGACTTTTGACTTTTCGTTTATTTAGTAGAAATTAAATTATTTGTGCAATTTAATACGATTGTACAAAAACAGTATAAGTATCGCGAACCTTATAGTCTCCGGCGGTAAACGTCCGTTACTGTTCTGATGATACTTAATATACTATTATTTCCACGCTACGGAATAATATATATCTACCATATATTAGGTAAGTAACTAGATTACTTGACAAAAATAAAGTCGGATCTTTCATATGAAGTTTTTTAAAATTAGCTTTTCCTGGATAATTACGCCCTTCTGTAAAGCGTGCATTAAAATAATGTTTGAAATTATTTTTTTCAGACTCATTATAGTGCAAGCTTTTATCAATAGTTTTTACTCAATATGATATTTATGCAAAAGTCTTTTGATCCTCCGTGGCATCCCTTAAATGTATCAAATAAACCACCCTTTATGACTTTTCAACAATTCTTAACGGTTGAAACTTAGCTTATAACTTCATCAGAAAATTTTAAAACTTTTTGCTTCTTGCTTAAAAAAAAATTAAAATACCTTGACATGCATAAAAATAAGCCGTTTTCTTCCATATGTATTTAATACCCTTCTCTCAAAATTATTCAGATTAAAAGTAATGTAAACTAAATAAACGGAAATAACAAAGAAGGTGGGAAATATTTAACAAATATAAAGTAGAGGAGATTTGGACTCGCCCCTTTAAAAGGGGGGTAGCTTTCCAGGGAGGGCTAATTTTGGAAAAGTTAAAACTAGAAACTTTCCTTAATGTTTGCCAAGGAATCTACTTAGAAATATCCTCAACATTTTAGTTAATACCCTGTATAGGTGTACTTAAAATCACAAATTAATTATATTTATAATTACGATTTTTGCTGCTGAACGCACGGAAAAGAAAGACAGTCTATATAATCTTACTGAAGTAAAAAAGTAAAATGTATCAATAGATTTTTTGTTAAATAACAACAGTTTTTTTGTCATCTCTTAGCAGATATAAATATTATTTAGTTACGAGTCCGGTTCTAAGCCAGCCATTAGATAAACACAATTAACATAAAATATTTAATTATCATAGCCAAAAATTATCATTGCCACAGCAAAAATATTACAGACACAAACATATTAGTTGGCTGCATAATATTTACCAAGCAGATGTACAGTGTTGCCAAGACTTAGGGATTCGTATAATGTATCGAATAAAATAGGGCATTGCAAAATGCGTCAAATATATTCACTGTATATATCGCTTATACACCGACAACTGTAGCGCCATCTGAACATCAATTCGTTGAACTACATCGCGTATGTTTTGAGAGAAAGGAGGTGCAATTTGATGCCCGGGCGAAATTTTGCTAATTGGCGGGATTTGTTGAGAACAACATAGGCTAGGTTTTATACACGCTTCTTTTTACGAAGCCCGAAGGCGGGCTTCGAGTAAGCGGCAAAATATACTGTTTTGGGCTTCGTATTGAGGCTTCATATGTCTATATATATATATATATATATATATATATATATATATATATATATATAGACATATGAAGCCTCAATACGAAGCCCAAAACAGTATATTTTGCCGCTTACTCGAAGCCCACAACACACATACGAAGCCCGCCTTCGGGCTTCGTAAAAATAAGCGTGTATAAAACCTAGCCTATGTTGTTCTCAACAAATCCCGCCAATTAGCAAAATTTCGCCCGGGCATCAAATTGCACCTCCTTTCTCTCAAAACATACGCGATGTAGTTCAACGAATTGATGTTCAGATGGCGCTACAGTTGTCGGTGTATAAGCGATATATACAGTGAATATATTTGACGCATTTTGCAATGCCTTATTTTATTCGATGCATTATACGAATCCCTAAGTCTTGGCAACACTGTACATCTGCTTGGTAAATATTATGCAGCCAACTAATATGTTTGTGTCTGTAATATTTTTGCTGTGGCAATGATAATTTTTGGCTATGATAATTAAATATTTTATGTTAATTGTGTTTATCTAATGGCTGGCTTAGAACCGGACTCGTAACTAAATAATATTTATATCTGCTATAAGATGACAAAAAAACTGTTGTTATTTAACAAAAAATCTATTGATACATTTTACTTTTTTACTTCAGTAAGATTATATAGACTGTCTTTCTTTTCCGTGCGTTCAGCAGCAAAAATCGTAATTATAAATATAATTAATTTGTGATTTTAAGTACACCTATACAGGGTATTAACTAAAATGTTGAGGATATTTCTAAGTAGATTCCTTGGCAAAAATTAAGGAAAGTTTCTAGTATTAACTTTTCCAAAATTAGCCCTCCCTGGAAAGCTACCCCCTTTTAAAGGGGCGAGTCCAAATCTCCTCTACTTTATATTTGTTAAATATTTCCCACCTTCTTTGTTATTTCCGTTCATTTAGTTTACATTACTTTTAATCTGAATAATTTTGAGAGAAGGGTATTAAATACATATGGAAGAAAACGGCTTATTTTTATGCATGTCAAGGTATTTTAATTTTTTTTTAAGCAAGAAGCAAAAAGTTTTAAAATTTTCTGATGAAGTTATAAGCTAAGTTTCAACCGTTAAGAATTGTTGAAAAGTCATAAAGGGTGGTTTATTTGATACATTTAAGGGATGCCACGGAGGATCAAAAGACTTTTGCATAAATATCATATTGAGTAAAAACTATTGATAAAAGCTTGCACTATAATGAGTCTGAAAAAAATAATTTCAAACATTATTTTAATGCACGCTTTACAGAAGGGCGTAATTATCCAGGAAAAGCTAATTTTAAAAAACTTCATATGAAAGATCCGACTTTATTTTTGTCAAGTAATCTAGTTACTTACCTAATATATGGTAGATATATATTATTCCGTAGCGTGGAAATAATAGTATATTAAGTATCATCAGAACAATAACGGACGTTTACCGCCGGAGACTATAAGGTTCGCGATACTTATACTGTTTTTGTACAATCGTATTAAATTGCACTTCAAATAATTTAATTTCTACTAAATAAACGAAAAGTCAAAAGTCACGTTTATATTTCGTGGCAAGTACAACTTGTCAAATAAGATATTTGTATTTTGACATTTCGTTTATTTACTAGAAATTAAATTATTTTAATTGAAGTGTAATTAAAAACAATCGTGCAGAAAATAATGCTATTTTTTTTAAATACATAGAAATGACTTTATTTTTTGTACTTATTTTTGTGAAATATCGGTAATTTATATTATATTTATTTTACTTACCGGTAAGCAAATTACTTACCGACTTAGCAATCAGTAAATATAACCTGACGTCTTGGCAACGGATATTGTAAATAAACAAATAAGCTCGATCGTACAAAAAATAGATTTTTTTTTTTTTGAAATCGGAAAAAACCTCAAAATTGTCATTGAAGTGTTAGAGATAGTCACTAAAGTAATCAAACATTGTACGATTTCTTGTAGTTAGAGGAGGCGACAGGTAAACGTCAACATAAATTGTCCATTGCTTGTGACATAATTACATTACAAAAATTATTGAGATTTGAAATTTAAATAATTGACATTTCTTAATGTCACTTGAAATTATTCATTAAATAGAGTTGATTAACCTTAATTTCACAATTTCAAGAAAAACTTAGTTATGCACCTTGGCAGTAAAGTTTCTTTTTATCATTTATGTGGTTTATTTAACTAAATTCTACATCGTGATAAAATGTTTAACTTTAGTGCTTAGTTACATAAACAATTATTATCGCGTGTTTCCAAATAATTAATAAATTATACCTACCTATTTTATTTATTACTTTTTCCGTTCATCGTGTATTTGTAGCTTTGATAAATATATAAAAAATCGTTCAATAATAACCCCTATTAATAAATGATTTTCTATTAATATACGATTTTAGTTTAGGTAACTAAGGACATAATTGAAAACAATTAATATGACAATTAATGTCAAAACTCTAACTCTCTTTTTTTTTCTTTTTGCATTGACTAAAGTAAAGGCTAACTACATTTTGAAATACAGAAAGGGCATCGGTTATATTGTGGTCATGCATCTTTGCAAATAACTCGTTTATTTTTAATTTTTCCAAAAAACTCTGTTTCAGATTTTTTGTCCGAAAAGGTCCGTGCCTTATACCGGTTGTAGATATTGATCGACGGAATACTTAATTTTCGATTTTTATTAGGAAACTGTTAAGTATTTGTAGAATCTATCAAAAAAATCGAGTTTTCCAGGATTTGTAGATTCGCTTTTGTTTTGTCAAATTTCTCACAAACGTCATCTAATAGACTTAATCGCCATTTTTGAAAATCAAAATCGGACCTTCGGTTCGGGAGTTATCAATATCTTTGGAAAATCATACTCGGCCTTGGAAAAAATACTTGCGGTCAACCGATTCGGGCCGCCAGCAATAGGCTTCATTTGTGGCCGTGTACCTTCGATCCCACCAAGTCTCATCGCAATCGATCGATATCCTGGACAGTTATCGTGCTTCATAGCCCGATTTCGAGAAAACCAGTTTTTTGCAAAAAAATTCAATTTTCATTTGTTTTTCGACATTGTCTCCCGTATACTTATCTGTAGATCGTTGCTAGCGGCACCATCTCTTTTTTGAAATATCTCGATCCGACGGCCCGTTACCGAGTTATTCAATTTTTCCCGAAAAACTTGAAACGTCTCTATCGGGTACTTCCGGTTTCCGAACGGAGCCGAGCTTCCAGCGTTAAGGTTTTCTAAAGGCCTCCTACTAACCACCCAAGTTTCATCGAAATCCGAAAACGGATTAGGGGGGCTGAGCGTGACAGACAGACAGACCGACAGACCGACAGACCGACTGACCGACGGACGGAATTTTCTAAATTCGCTCTCGAGTCGATAGATACGACTTTCGTTTCGATCGGACGTTTTTTTCGGATTTCGATGGTCCGCCGGAAAAATGCAAAACCTATACTACATTTTTTTCAAAATGTAGTAACAAGCATAGACAGGGTGTGGGCTTCAAGTAAGCGAGGAATATGCTACTTTGGGCTTTATTTTGAGGCTTCATGTTTGTACAAAAAAAATTACTTTAGTCAAACGTCAATAATGGAATGAATACCTTATATCTGTTACCTATTTTGCATTAGAATAAATATAAATTATATCAATGGAAATACTTTTAACATGCATACCCTAAACATAATTATTTATATTATAAATTATATCAATGGAAATACTTTTAACATGCATACCCTAAACATAATTATTTATATTAGGGCGGCCCCTTTGGTGCCATGCGGCCGTGACCTACAACAATGCAATTATATTATTAACACATCGCCTACGCAATTATATTGTCGCACACTGTTATGTCATTTAGTTAAAGAATTAGAAGAGAAGTGGCAACTATATGTGGCTTCGTGTAATCTGAAACATGTATATATTTTATACAACGGGCTTCGTAATGTACCATAATTATAAAAGGCTTCGTATGACATGTTGTGTTGTTTTTAATCTGTATGTCCAAAAAAGTTCCCCCTCTCACGTTGCTCGCGTTATTATTCCCACTTAAAACATTATTAACAGTTGTACACACTATTTAAATTACAAATAAGGCTGGGCTTCTGGTACCCTGTAGTGTGTGGTGGGCTTCGTTTCATGCGTACCGTACGTATATATATATATATATACACACATGCATTTAGTACTTATACACCTCCGAATGTTATACGGTTAGGTGGTGTTTGCCTCCGATTTTACGCGTTCGCCTCCGATTTCGGAGGCGGAGACGTTTTGTGTTGTTTTCATCGCGAATGTCTTGATAATTAGTAAATTCATGACTCACTATTATCAATAATGATCAGCTTTATTGGTGCGCATATAAGATTATGACAAAAAAGGAAGAGATAGAGAGATAGAAGCATTTAACGACACTTTTTTTGGAGGCGGAAAATACCTATAAACATATGTAAACATACACCATAGTCCACTATATTTTTTACCAGGTGGCGCTGCTGTTTTATACATTTGATGTATATAGGTATTAAATGCTTCCTTACAGTAAAGTAGCAACATCGCCTCATAAACTTGGCAACAGAGTAAAGAGGCATACTATTCCTATATACATCTCTTCTAAAAAGCAGAAAATAAATGAATAATAATAACACATTTAGTTTTAAAAAATACACAGGACTCTACCCAGGTACCTGGGGGTTTTTGGGGTCGCTTATTCCGATGCCGAGGTCGGTTAAGCTCTATCGCGTCAGGTTCAAGGACATCGGCGCGTACTGGAAGATAAAACTCTCAGTGACCACCAACTTATCACCTTTCGACTCCTTGAGGAGCATCCGCTAAACGCCCCAACACGGGAACCCCCCACCAAGGGAACTAGGTGGCGCTACAAGCCCGACAAGGAGGAGGCGGTCACTGAGAAACTACGGCACGAGCTGTGTCAACCTCACGACCCAAACGCCGACAACGTAATCGAGGCCCTAACTAGGGCCTGCAAGGCCGCGTTGCCGGCCGTGGGCCATCCACACGGTAAACCAGCATACTGGTGTAACCGCGAAATTGCGCAACTACGCCAAATATAAATATTATTTAGTTACGAGTCCGGTTCTAAGCCAGCCATTAGATAAACACAATTATCATAAAATATTTAATTATCATAGCCAAAAATTATCATTGCCACAGCAAAAATATTACAGATACAAACATATTAGTTGGCTGCATAATATTTACCAAGCAGATGTACAGTGTTGCCAAGACTTAGGGATTCGTATAATGCATCGAATAAAATAGGGCATTGCAAAATGCGTCAAATACATTCACTGTATATATCGCTTATACACCGACAACTGTAGCGCCATCTGAACATCAATTCGTTGAACTACATCGCGTATGTTTTGAGAGAAAGGAGGTGCAATTTGATGCCCGGGCAAAATTTTGCTAATTGGCGGGATTTGTTGAGAACAACATAGGCTAGGTTTTATACACGCTTATTTTTACGAAGCCCGAAGGCGGGCTTCGAATGTGTGTTGTGGGATTCGAGTAAGCGGCAAAATATACTGTTTTGGGCTTCGTATTGAGGCTTCATATGTCTATATATATATATATATATATATATATATATATATATATATACTAAACGTAATTTCTCTCTGAAGCAACCCTCTATACATCCTTATTTAAAAATAAGGAAATTGACCAGACTACAACAAATTGCAAGTCTGGCGCGTTAAGTGTAATAATCACATATTACTACGAAACGCTGTAATTCGATTTTAGCAAACACCGACCGAAAGACTTATTCCTAAATTAAAGGAACTCTCGTGTCAGCCACTGCACACCACTTGCAGACTGCAGTTTCGAGCTGTTGGCTCTCATCAGTGCAAGGTAGGCATGCAGTGACTGGCAACGAGATTTCGGGTGACATGGTACATGTTCACAATCTTAAGACTGCAACATGCAAAATAAATCGAAGGCGCCATCTCGCGGTCGCTGTTCACTACAATCGAATTGGTTCGCCTGAGATGGGCAGCAAATGTTCAAAAATATGCTTCTAGAAGGCAGAGTATTTACTAAACGTAATTTCTCTATGAAGCAACCCTCTATACATCCTTATTTAAAAATAAGGAAATTGACCAGACTACAACAAATTGCAAGTGCTGACACGAGAGTTCCTTTAATTTAGGAATAAGTCTTTCGGTCGGTGTTTGCTAAAATCGAATTACAGCGTTTCGTAGTAATATGTGATTATTACACTTAACGCGCCAGACTTGCAATTTGTTGTAGTCTGGTCAATTTCCTTATTTTTAAATAAGGATGTATACAGGGTTGCTTCAGAGAGAAATTACGTTTAGTAAATACTCTGCCTTCTAGAAGCATATTTTTGAACATATATATATATATATATATATATATATATATATACTAAACGTAATTTCTCTCTGAAGCAACCCTCTATACATCCTTATTTTAAAAATAAGGAAATTGACCAGACTACAACAAATTGCAAGTCTGGCTCGTTAAGTGTAATAATCACATATTACTACGAAACGCTGTAATTCGATTTTAGCAAACACCGACCGAAAGACTTATTCCTAAATTAAAGGAACTCTCGTGTCAGCCACTGCACACCACTTGCAGACTGCAGTTTCGAGCTGTTGGCTCTCATCAGTGCAAGGTAGGCATGCAGTGACTGGCAACGAGATTTCGGGTGACATGGTACATGTTCACAATCTTAAGACTGCGACATGAAAAATAAATCGAAGGCGCCATCTCGCGGTCGCTGTTCACTACAATCGAATTGGTTAGCCTGAGATGGGCAGCAAATGTTCAAAAATATGCTTCTAGAAGGCAGAGTATTTACTAAACGTAATTTCTCTCTGAAGCAACCCTCTATACATCCTTATTTTAAAAATAAGGAAATTGACCAGACTACAACAAATTGCAAGTCTGGCGCGTTAAGTGTAATAATCACATATTACTACGAAACGCTGTAATTGCATGTCGCAGTCTTAAGATTGTGAACATGTACCATGTCACCCGAAATCTCGTTGCCAGTCACTGCATGCCTACCTTGCACTGATGAGAGCCAACAGCTCGAAACTGCAGTCTGCAAGTGGTGTGCAGTGGCTGGCACGAGAGTTCCTTTAATTTAGGAATAAGTCTTTCGGTCGGTGTTTGCTAAAATCGAATTACAGCGTTTCGTAGTAATATGTGATTATTACACTTAACGCGCCAGACTTGCAATTTGTTGTAGTCTGGTCAATTTCCTTATTTTTAAAATAAGGATGTATAGAGGGTTGCTTCAGAGAGAAATTACGTTTAGTAAATACTCTGCCTTCTAGAAGCATATTTTTGAACATTTGCTGCCCATCTCAGGCTAACCAATTCGATTGTAGTAAACAGCGACCGCGAGATGGCGCCTTCGATTTATTTTGCATGTCGCAGTCTTAAGATTGTGAACATGTACCATGTCACCCGAAATCTCGTTGCCAGTCACTGCATGCCTACCTTGCACTGATGAGAGCCAACAGCTCGAAACTGCAGTCTGCAAGTGGTGTGCAGTGGCTGACACGAGAGTTCCTTTAATTTAGGAATAAGTCTTTCGGTCGGTGTTTGCTAAAATCGAATTACAGCGTTTCGTAGTAATATGTGATTATTACACTTAACGCGCCAGACTTGCAATTTGTTGTAGTCTGGTCAATTTCCTTATTTTTAAAATAAGGATGTATAGAGGGTTGCTTCAGAGAGAAATTACGTTTAGTAAATACTCTGCCTTCTAGAAGCATATTTTTGAACATATATATATATATATATATATATATATATATATATATATATATATATGTATATATTTATTTTTCTGTGATCGCACACTGCACTCTCAAGTGCTGTAAAGAGCATTAAATATGGGGGCTTAGTTCATTTATCATAATGTTTCAGTTTTTAACAATTACATTGTAGTAGAACAATTTGTTAACTAAAATTATTCTATTGTATTAAGTTATACATCAAACGCATGTACACTGTACACTGTACTATGTAAAAAATAAATAGTCTGTTTGTGAAAATATATATTTGTTTGTTTATTTTCCCATCATTTTAATACCTGAATACCTGAAAAGTTTTATTATTTTTTTTTTGTTTAACATGTAAATTATATATAGTTCTGTAAATATATTTTATTTAAACTGTAAATTGTACATTTAAAAATGATTTACATTATAGTGATGATAAATTTCGTATTAATATTTATTATAATCACTTAAAAAAATAAAAATGAAAAAATAGAAAAGTAGCATTATTCTTTCGTCTGGAAAAATGTTAAGAATAATAAAATGTTCAAATGTTTCTCAACTTTTCTGTCTCCTGACATATTTTCAAAAAATGCTTCATATACGAGGTATATTGTGAATGAAGCGAAAAATGGCAAAGAAATAAGGATTTTTGAATTTTAAAGTGTGTTGCCCCACCTGCCACGCGTGCGGATCCCAAACTATACATTAAGAAAAAAAATTGCGGGTAAACGACATTTCGAAAATGATCCTTTTTCAATCTATTCCGACTGGCCTAATTGTTTATGGAACTTTAATACTATAATATTTGAAATCGTGTACCCCAAAACCCCATAAAATGATGGATTATAAACAACTTTGTTTTATAACATTTTGTCCATTTTGAGGTATTTTGATGTTTTCTTAATTTATTAATAACCGGTACATCTGATCTAAGATTTTTATATGGTAAATTCATTTTTTCGACAAGCAAATTTTTTTATAAAGAATGAATTTTTGTCGTAAAATCAATAATAGAGATGTTTTTCCTCTTGTTAACTCAATCCGGGGACACACTGTATATTGATCTTATTCCTTGCAGAGTTGAAGGGTAAATTGAGGTAAAAGGGGGTAAATAGGTAAATCAAGCAACTCAGAATGATGAAATTGGTATTTAGTAAATATAAGAGGAGCTAAGGTCTCAAAAACATTTTTGGCAATAGCCACCTCTATTACCACCCCCACCCCATTATCAAAGGGAGTGAAAAAATGTTGTGATTTAGTTTGAGTACAAGAACCAGTCATCAAGAATTTTTTCACTTCATTCAACCTCACCACCACCACCCCTACTACTGATAGGGCATCATGTTATGAGGCTTTGAGGTACACGATTTCAAATATTATACTATTAAAGTTCCATAAACAATTAGGCCAGTCGGAATAGATTGAAAAAGGATAATTTTCGAAATGTCGTTTACCCGCAATTTTTTTTTTAATGTATAGTTTAGGATGTAGAGAAACATGTGCCAGCTATCCCCATGAGTGACAGGTGGGGCAACACACTTTAAAATTCAAAAATCCTCAATTTTTTGCCATTTTTCGCTTTATTTGCAATATATCTGATGGGAAAATAAACAAACAAATATATATTTTCACAAACAGACTATTTATTTTATGCATAGTACAGTGTACATGCGTTTCATGTATAACTTAATATAATAGAATAATTTTAGTTAACAAATTGTTCTACTACAATGTAATTGTTAAAAACTGAAACATTATGATAAATGAACTAAGCCCCCACATTAAGTGCTTTTTACAGCACTTGAGCGTGCAGTGGGGTCACAGAAAAATAAATATATATATATATATATATATATATATATATATATATATATATATATATATATATATATATATATTTGTCCGAAGCCCTACTAAATTTAGATTGTTCTTTAACTAGTCGGACGTGACTATCCTTCATTATATATATATATATATATATATATATTGTAACGATATATACCATTGTGAAGTAATAAATACAGTAATTGCGTACAGATAAATGAAATATTTGAAACACAAAGTAAACATACATGTATGCTTGAATCAAATGTTAAAATAAAATGTTATTATTAAGAAATTGTTGTTTAATATAGGGTATTGATGATACTTTCAGTAAGCACGAATCTTGAGAAGTGCAAAATAATCTCAGAAATTGCTAAAAGCTGTTTCTCATAATAAAATTTACAATATTGTGCCAAGAACACATATAGAGACATAATCACTCTCGAAAAACATAAATTAAGTAAAAAAGTTATTCCTAAAAATTAATTAAATTAAATAAAACACTAAATAAACTATGTAAATATCATATTGTAACACTTTAGATAAGATTTATTTAGGGAAAATGTATCCCATAAACAGGACATAAAATAATAAAAATTCAGAGCGAGAAGCTTCGTCCAAAATCAAACTTTTAGAAAAAGTGATAAAAACAATAATCGTAATCTAACTAAAAGTGGTGTGCTTTAAACATTAATAGGATAACTTACTTTTTGTAGTGTGCACTCTAAGAATAAACTGTGAAAAAGGACTCACTCAGGTGAAAACATTGGGGTGACACTAGTTTTCTTAGGTTTTAATAGATTTCAGTTCTCACTGGTATTGTAGTAACAAAAGTTCACGTTGTTCTTGTAGACATTCATAAGGGGCAACCTTTTAGTGTAGTAGTTTTGAACACAGGTTGAAGTTCACATAGAATGGGGCCAAAATGTAGTGCCTGCGACAGCCTGAAAAAACATTTGTGTTAGCAAAGTAAAATTAAGTGTAGGTTAAGTAAAATATATGCCAAAATGTTCATTAGAGTATGTAGATTCGACATGTATATGAAAATAATGTGTAAATTAGCTTGTAAGAGAGAATTTTACAAAATTTAACCTAATTTCACATAACCGAGAAACATATTAAATAGGTTGTAAAACCCTAGGCATTGTATACCGAAATGATCTATGAAACATGTAGAATAAAACCCAATTGGCAAAAGTCATCAAATTTATTAAATAAGAAAGAAAAATTCAAATTCAAAAAAATAATAAATGTCAATTAAAATCAAGTGGGTAGTAAACTTCAAAAATCAACGATTACGGCCAATTAAAAACCGTAATTCGTAATTCAGTCATTAACAAGCATTTAAAGAGTCTATACGCTATAACTTTTTAAAAGTAGAAAATGAGAAATTAATTATCAAAGTTTGCATAAAATTAATAAATATAAAACGAAATTTTAATGACTCAACAACATTCATGGATATGTGAAAATAAGTTTATATTTCAAGCAATTTGAATGTGTAAAAGCTGTAAATAACAAAATTGTAAGAAGGCTTTGTAAACAAATTTCAACTGTGCAGCGAAAATAAATGTCAGGTACTTACCTGTATTGAAAATAGTGCTTCATAAGTAAACGGATGGTATAGAAGAAAGAATTAAGTGTGGAAATTCCAAATATCGAGGTCCAAAGTAAACACCGAAATTTCAAGCCAGCTGTTTGGTGTGAAATCATCGAGTTACGAGAGTGGCAACTGCAGTTAGAAATCTGTCAAGTGTAAAGGTGTGTCTGAACCGGTACGTGACACCGAACGCGACCGAATCTTTGGTAAGGTAAAAGCTTTTACTACGTTTTCGTTTCGTTTTCATAATAAAATAAAGAAATTCTGACTTTTAATTTAAAATTGAGATCTCTATATCAAATTTGCAATAGACAATATAAATGGCTAATAGTTTTAGTTAATTTTAAGGAATTTAATAACAATTTGTCAAACCATTTTCGTCAAACATACAGGCAGTTTTGATCTATTGAACAAATTTGGCATTAATATAAAATAAAATTCACTTATTACTGTTCTCTAAAAATTTGGTGTTTTACTCACTCTGTTCGTCTGTTAAACCTACTCGAGACCCTGAGATAGAGTTTAGTTTTTTGAAAGTAAGTACAAATAAAATATTTAAATACAATTATAAACCATAACAAATAATATAACTATATATATATATATATATATATATATATATATATATATATATATATATATATATATATATATATATATATATATATATATATATATATATATATATATATATATATATATATATATATATATATATATATATATATATATATATATATATATATATATATATACTAAACGTAATTTCTCTCTGAAACAACCCTCTATATATCCTTATTTCAAAAATAAGGAAATTGACCAGACTACAACAAATTGCAAATCTGGCGCGTTAAGTGTAATAAGTAATAATCACATATTACTAAAAACAAACAAAATGGTTACCACATGTTACTAGAAAATATCTAGCTAGCTTTAAAACGGTGTGGCCTGGGTTTCTACATTGGCCCTCTTACGTGTTATAACTGTCCAATTAGTACAGTAACTAGAGGTTTTAACTTCGTAATAATGTCATACGATTTCGTTCAATTTTGGCAGCTTATTAAATGCATCAAAGAAAAGTTTCTATATTATGTGGGGGCTTGCTAATTTATAAAGGCTGGCACCTAAAAAAAAACGAAAACATTGGAGATGAAAGATAATCAAATTTTAAGAAGAAAAGGTTGTATACAACTGTTCATATAAATTGATAGTCTTTAAGTTATTACGACTTGAAAATTGGGATTTTAGCTTGAAAAAAAAAGAGGTATTTCAAAACTATTTTCCTCAAATAATTTGAAAAATATTACATTGAGCGAAACCATGCTATAGATAAATAAGAAAGCTACTAAATTGAGGATAAATTTAGCTTTTTTTATCATTTTTGTAGTGTAGAATTGATGGCTTCGAAGGTCTGGAAGTATAAAAATAGCTTGAAAAAAAAGAGGTATTTCAAAACTATTTTCGTCAAGTAATTTGAAAAATATTACATTGAGCGAAACCATGCTATAGATAAATAAGAAAGCTACTAAATTGAGGAAAAATTTAGCTTTTTTTATAATTTTTGTAGTGTAGAATTGATGGCTTCGAAGGTCTGGAAGTATAAAAATGGGGTCCGAGCATTAATAAGACGAAGTATTTAGTTTAATGCTAAATATCAGAAACTATTTCACTTACGTCAAAAGTGCTAACGACCAAAATGAAAGACTATTAAATTAGTTTTTCTAATGATTTTTTTGACTATTTCTATGGCATAAAAAACAAAGAAGTTATGACAGAAACAATGTGCTTTTTTGCATTTTTCTTGATAAAAACGGCGACATTTTGTTAATGTAAGTAGTCAGTAATTCAAAAATATATTCTCATATATTTTTGGCTAACTTAAAATGCCCTAGATACTCAATTTGTTTCGTCCGTTTATAGTACTTGCTTTAGACAAAAATCGCATTGAACAGTAAACTATAATGGGATTTAAAAAAAAACGTAGAATTTTTGTTTCTTTGCAAATATCTCAATAAAACAAACGGAGGTATTTGGTGTTTTTTTTATAAATCAACAAATTATCAAAAAGATTTTTCATAGGCCCAGTCTTATTCGAATTTGATTGCGAATAATTTGGCATTTTTATTTTTACAAGACGACTGTTAGAGCCCTAGATAATAAGGAAAATGGAGGAAAACTTCACTGTTGAAAAATAAATTCTTAAAATTTTACAAGAAGCAATGACCGATTTAGTACAAAACAGTTCATAGCACTTGTTATTATACATAAAACAAATTAAATCAAGCTAAAAACGTACTCTTCGCCGGTTTACTAAAATTTTATACACATTCTATAGGATACTCTTCGCAGTTTTTTGTAAATAATGTTAGTTTTAGACATTTTTAATTTTACAGTACGAACTTAATTCGTGAAAGACTCACTGCAAAATAAAGAAAAAAAATAAAAAAAAACTATATCATATCCCATGTGGGTTTCGAACCTGGGACTCTTGAATTCCAAGTCAATTTTACAAGAACATGAAAATTAAAAAAAAAATCTCAAATTTAAATCAATAATAACATTTTTATTTACTGATCGATTTTGTTCAATAGGGTTCTTTCCCTAGATAACACTAACCTGGCTCTCTGTACGGCCTCCGATCCAGGCGCCGGCACTCGATCAGCGATGTTAAGCAACGTCGGTCGCGTCCAGCGCTTGGAATGGTGACCCAAGTTCTCGCTGGAGATCTCAGTCCATATGCTGAGCTGTAAAAGCCTGACTGGATTGAGGCGGCTCGGCGAGAGAAAGACAGAGGCTGATAACCGTGCTTGGGGGTCCTTATCAACAGACTCGAAGTCTAGGAAGACCATGTTTGGATGGGGAGCCCTAAGGCACACTAAAAGGAGTACTACAATAGACCTTATAGGCCGCAGTGGGGGAAGGCCAATCGCCCGCTCCTTCAGAATAATCTAATCTAACACTAACCTACTGCCCAAATTTCAGTACAATCGGATTTTTCTTGTTAGGTAAAGTACCTTTTCTGTAAAAGATACAGGAAAATGTCATTAAGGAAAGTTATTCAGATTAAAAAGTTATAGTCCTATGCAAAGTTTTGAGAACATACGCCTACTTTAATAATGTTGATTTTTTTCAATATAATTGCATTTTACGAAAAAAAAAATGTTGCTGGTTTACTAAAGTGTTTGCTCCATTATGTACTAGATCAAACACTTTAGTAAACTGGCATACTATTTTTTTTTCGTAAAATGCAATTATATTGAAAAAAATCCAAATTATCGAAGTAGGTGTATGTTCTTGAAACTTTGCATAGAACTATAACTTTCGAATCTGAATAACTTTCCTTAATGACATTTTCCTGTATCTTTTACCGAAATAGTATATTATGTATTTAGGTGCGAAAGCAATACATTCCCGGACGACGATGCAAATTGTTGGCCGAGGCGCTAGCCGAGGCCAACAAGCATCGAAGTCCGGGAATGTGCTTTCACACCGAAGTACACATACTATTTTTTCTGAAATCACAATCAATATTTTTATAAATTAAGGAATTTGTATTAATGCACAACATTTCTTCATCACACATTTACACATTTATTTGTCCTGAACGTTTTATATTGATTGTTTTTTCTGATAACCTACTTTTCACTTTGGTGTTTTTATTATATTCATTTGTTATTTTGTTTTTTAATCTTGTAATTGTGTTGTTATTTATCCTGTAACTGGGTTTTACCCGTTGGATAAATTATTGAAATAAATAAATAAATAAATAAATAAATAAATAAATAAATAAATAAATAAATAAATAAATAAATAAATAAATAAATAAATAAATAAATAAATAAATAAATAAATAAATCACAATCTAACTGCTTACTAATAAATGCAATCTTAATGTGAGTTGGTTTGTCTGCGTGTATTTATTTACTGTCTAAAATATACATAAAAAACCGTACGGGAATGTTACTTTCCCGGCCTAGGCCGGGAAAGTAACATTCCCGTACAGTTTTGTTGACTGTTGCGAAATCGCGCCGAAAATGTAGACATTCCCTATCGATTTCAGAAAAAGGTACTTTACCTAACATGAAATTCGTTTTTGCTTAACACATTCACTGCCGGCACCGCCCCAGGGGCGTTCATCCGATTTTGATAAAAACTCCGTGACCACCAGAGAGGCGTTCTTCTATATACCTAATACTGGGTTGCACTAAATTGTAATTAATTAAACAAAAAAAAAAGAAAAAAACTAATTTTGTTAGCAAATAATTTGGAAAATTTGAACTTAGTAGAGTGTCCACTGGCTAATCACTAGCTAATCACTAACTAATACAAACATTAAATTAACAAATTGCAAAAGAAAATAGGTGGCACACAATCAATCGTCACTAATGAGCTCTGGCAGTGAATGTGTTAACTGTCATGGCCTACATGATTTTAAAAAACAAAAGTACACCCAAAATTACTTTTTAGATAAGCAGGGATGAACCTCCAAATATGAAAAAAAAATTCGAAAATTTGTTTGTTCATTTCACCTATAGCGAACTCAATCGGATGACACGCTGTATACATATATATATATATATATATATATATATATATATATATATATATATATATATATATATATATATATATATATTTATATATATATATATATATTTATATATATATATGGGGTGACACTAGTTTTCTTAGGTTTTAATAGATTTCAGTTCTCACTGTTATTGTAGTAACAGAAGTTCACGTTGTTCTTGTAGACATTCATAAGGGGCAACCTTTTAGTGTAGTAGTTTTGAACACAGGTTGAAGTTCACATAGAATGGGGCAAAAAAGTAGTGCCTGCGACAGCCTGAAAAAACATGTTGTGTTAGCAAAGTAAAATTAAGTGTAGGTTAAGTAAAATATATGCCAAAATGTTCATTAGAGTATGTAGATTCGACATGTATATGAAAATAATATGTAAATTAGCTTATAAGAGAGAATTTTACAAAATTTAACCTAATTTCACATAACCGAGAAACATATTAAATAGGTTGTAAAACCCTAGGTATTGTATACCGAAATGATCTATAAAACATGTAGAATAAAACCCAATTGGCAAAAGTCATCAAATTTATTAAATAAGAAAGAAAATTTAAAATTAAAAAAAATAATAAATGTCAATTAAAATCAAGTGGGTAGTAAACTTCAAAAATCAACGATTACGGCCAATTAAAAACCGTAATTCGTAATTCAGTCATTAACAAGCATTTAAAGAGTCTATACGCGTTTTTGGAAAGCGAGCACATAACCTAACTTTTTAAAAGTAGAAAATGAGAAATTAATTATCAAAGTTTGCATAAAATTAATAAATATAAAACGAAATTTTAATGACTCAACAACCTTCATGGATATGTGAAAATAAGTTTATATTTCAAGCAATTTGAACGTGTAAAAGCTGTAAATAACAAAATTGTAAGAAGGCTTTGTAAACAAAGTTCAACTGTACAACGAAAATAAATGTCAGGTACTTACCTGTATTGAAAATAGTGCTTCATAAGTAAACAGATGGTATAGCAGAAATAATTAAGTGTGGAAATTCCAAATATCGAGGTCCAAAGTAAACAACGAAATTTCAAGCCAGCTGTTTGGTGTGAAATCATCGAGTTACGAGAGTGGCAACTGCAGTTAGAAATCTGTCAAGTGTAAAGGTGCGTCTGAACCGGTATGTGACACCGAACGCGACCGAATCTTTGGTAAGGTAAAAGCTTTTACTACATTTTCGTTTCGTTTTCATAATAAAATAAAGAAATTCTGACTTTTATTTTAAAATTGAGATCGCTATATAAAAATTGCAATAGACAATATAAATGGCCAATAGTTTTAGTTAATTTTAAGGAATTTAATAACAATTTGTCAAACCATTTTCGTCAAAAATACAGGCAGTTTTGATCTATTGAACAAATTTGGCATTAATATAAAATAAAATTCACTTATTACTGTTCTCTAAAAATTTTGTGTTTTATTAGTTAATTAATTTTGGTTGAAATAAGGTCACCTGGCGCTCAACAAAAAAAATTTTCAATTAAATCAAGAATAGTATCATCCTACAAGTTATCACTCAACATTCACTCTGTTCGTTTGTTGAACCTACTCGAGACCCTGAGATAGAGTTTAGTTTTTTTTTTGAAAGTAAGTACAAATAAAATATTTAAATACAATTATAAACCGTAACAAATACTATAACAAAAATTTGGCGCCCAACGTGGGGCTATTTTAAATTTAACTTACTAACGTAGGGTGAGTAAGGCGAACAGGGTGAATAAGTGAAACAACAGTTATATTAAACAACAAACAAAATATTGGCCACTTACAAATTTGACAAATTTATAAACATTGCATTTATCTGAAAGGTTATTTAAGGTAAATAAAACCAAAGTAAACAAAATATTTATTAATTAGCAATAAGGTTTGTATATATAAAAAGAATCACATAAATAACTTATGAGACTACGGTCAAATAAGAAAACCGGAATGGCAGGAAACGACACAGAAGCTGGTACGTCAGCACGAACACAGGACACACAACCAGAAGAAAATGTACAGCCAACCCAAGATCCTCGACAAGCAGGAGATGCACAACAAATGGGAACTACACAGCAAGATTCTGGTATGTTACAACAGTTGATGGAAATGATGGCAAACATGAACGATCAGATGAGTCAAAATAACATCAGATTGCAAGAAAACATGGTGGAAAACAACATCAGATTGGAAGGAATTATTACAGAGAACAGCAGTAGAGTAGAAGAAAACAACATCAGATTGGAAGAAAACATAACAGGAAAAATAGCCAACCTAGAAGAAAACAACACAAGACTGGAAGAAAGCATAACAGAAAAGATAAACAAGTTAGAAGAAAACATAAATAGAAAAATGGATGAAAGAATAAAAAAATTTGAAGAAGACGCTATGGAATTAAGAAACAAAGTAAACAACTTTGAAGAAAGATGGGACATCATGGGACAAATCATAGCTACAGAGATAAACACGAGGGTAAGTGAGGTATCGGTAGAAATTCGCGAGGAAATGAGAAAAGAGGTAGAAATAAGAGTGGATGACAGTGTGAAAGAACTTGATGACAAAATTAAAAGGCAAGGGGACAATTTAGCGGAACAAATAAAAGAACAGGAGTGTAGGACGTTATTAAACACAGAAAGAATAAGAGAATGGACAGACACACATACGCAAAATCACACACCACATACATACATAAACACATGTAACAAAACTAACTTTTATTTTTATGGGGACAATCGAATGCACGCGAAAGTATTCATCACCAGACTTAAACAGCATATGAGCACATTACCCAGAAACACAAACCTAAAATTAGTCATTCAAAGCATGATACGCGGAGAAGTAGAATTTTGGTTTGAAATGATCAGTGGAAAATTTCAATCTTTAGAGGAATTTGAGGTACTTTTACTAAGACAATACTGGAGTGATTTCACCCAGCAAAAAATTCGTCAAAACTTATTCTCTGGAAAATATAATGAGAAATCCGGTCTATCTAGGGAAAATTATGTCCTTAGAAAAATTTACAATGTCATACATCTAGAGCCCAAATTTACGGAGGGAGAAATTAACAACATTCGCCAAGACCCCAGGAAACAGGTTCGTTGGGAAAATGAAAACCCGCAATTTGAAAATGACATGAGGGAAAGCAGAAGCTATGCACCGGTAGTAAACATAGGTATTAACATGGAAAATGACTCTACAAAATTCCAAGAAAATTTGAATAGGATAGAAACGGTGGCGCAAATAAATAGTAGGCCTCCGAATCAGGAATTCTGATATTACGAAATTTTAAACATAGCTAAGTGTAAATATGAGCATATGAGAGAATATATCGGATGTGAGAATGGTGATGAACGAAAGGATGTTAGAATTAGTAATCTGCCAATTGTAACTACCAAAGTAAATAATATAGAGCTGAAAAGTTTACTTGACACTGGGTCAGAAATAAGTCTAATGGAGGAAAATATTTTTAATAAGCATTTTAATGATGAGAAAAGTAATTGCATACATGTGGGAAAAATACAATTGATGAATGTAAACGGGAAAAAATTTATGGAAAGCAACAGGGTACTTAATACTACTTTCAAATTTGAGAACCAAGAGTTTAGAGGGGATTTTGTAATAATAAAAAACGTGAATATTGTTTGTTGATGTTGTTTTGGGAGAGGACATTTTATCAGAAGTAAGGGCGAAAATAGACTTGGGGGATAAAATAGTGTTGATACAAGGTGAAAAAATACCAATATTCAATATGAATTATATGAAAGACAAAGAAGCCGAGGTAAATAATATAAAGGGCATAGATCCCAAAATAAATAATTGCGGTAAAAAGGGTAAAGTTCCCAAGGTAATTAATGCGGTAAAAGGCGAAAAAGCCAATGAAATAAATTGCGGTGAACATGTGATGGATAATACCACATATGTTGTAAATACAAGTCTAATGAAGTCTGAAGAATTAATAATAAATTGTTCCTCCAAATATGATAGAATGATGCAAAAATTGTTACAGAAATATATTGCGCTAATAAATTATGAGCCGAGGGTAGCTCAGGGTTATTTACATAAGTTGGAAGTAGATGAAAGTAAACCGTTCAAATGTAAAACGTATCATATACCTTTCAAATACAGAGACAAAGTACAAAATGAAATCACAAATATGTTAAATGCTAAAATAATAGAAAGTGCTAAGACAAATTACATAAATCCATTAGTTGTTGTCAAGAAAAAAGATGAATCTGTTAGACTATGTTTAGATGCTAGAAATTTGAATCAAATTACAAAGGCTCAGTTCGATGCGCCGCAATCAATTGATGCAATGTTATCAAGAGTTGGTAAAAATATGGTTTTCTCAAAGTTAGATCTAAAAAAATCATTTTGGCTAATTCCTCTACATCCAGACTCGAGGAAATTCACAGGAAATTCAGTGTAGATGGACATATCTATCAGTTCAGGGTTGTACCATTCGGACTGCAATCGGCTTCATCGGCTCTTGTACGTGCAATGCAAACCATCTTGGACAGATATGATAGTTTTTGTTTACACTACATAGATGATATTCTCGTATTCTCTGAAACAGAAGAAAAATATTTAGAACATTTGGAAATTATTTTGAACGCATTAAATGAAGCGGGACTCAAACTAAATATAGAGAAATGTGAATTTTATCGTACCAACGTTACATATCTAGGCTACAAAATTAAAAGAGAGGGTATAAGTATTGGGCAGGAAAGAATCAAAGAAATAAAAGACTATCCAAGACCGACAAACTTGCGTACCTTGAGAGGATTCTTAGGTATTTTGAATTATTATAAAAAATTTATTCCCAGATTGTCCGAATTAGAAATGCCTTTGATAGAGTTACTTCGCAAAAATACAAAGTGGGAATGGAACCAACAAAGAGAAGAAGCTTTTGAGGCCTTAAAGAAAAATTGTCATGATAATCTTTTATTGTATACTCCTGATTTTTCATTACCATTCACGTTAAGGACAGACGCGTCAGATAATTACATAGCTGCAGAGTTGACCCAGGTACAGAGAGGGGTAGAAACGCCTATTTGTTTTATTTCACGCATTTTAAAGCCATATGAAACGAGATATTCGACATCCGAGAAGGAAATGTTAAGTTTACTATATTCATTAACCAAGCTATCGTACTATTTAACCGGAAACCATTTCATAGTGGAAACCGATCACTCTGCGTTATGCTATTTAATGAAAAACAAATTTGCTAACAATAGGATCTATCGATGGTCTCTACTCATACAAGAGTATTCGTTTACGATAAGGCATAAACCCGGAAAGGAGAATGTGACTGCGGATGCTTTGACGCGGAACAGACAGACTAACATACCAGATAAAAATGCTTTCATTGTAGGTTTAAATATACTGACACAAGAAAATGACCTCTATACATACGCACGAGTATTGGAGAGTCAAAAACAATTAATTGAGCTGAAAAATAGAGTACAAGAACATTCACACAGAGGTTTCGCTTTCAAAAACAATTTCATAATTAAAACCATTCTAAATGAAGAAAAGTATGTGGTAGATGAATCTTTAGCGTCAGAAATAATATTAGATTTACATCATAGATACGGACACATCGGTGTTAGAAAAACTGTGCTGATATTTAGAGAAAATTATTATTGTGTGATTTATCTTTAGCTAAGGAACTTATCATAAAATGTCATCAGTGTTGTATGGGAAAAAACAAAAACCATACAAATAAAAACACGGTGTGTAGTATTACAACGGATCAACCACTTAAGCTGGTAGCCATAGACTTTATCAGTAAATTAATCCCAGGCGAGGATGGGTACAAACACATCCTAGTTATGGTTGATGTTTTCTCAAAATTTGTTAAGTTGTATCCTACTAAACGGTGTAACACTATGACAGTGCTAAGATGTGTAAATCATTTCAGCAACACGGTAGGAAAACCCGAGAAAATATTTGCAGACAATGCAACGTACTTCAACAACAAAAAAATGATAAATCATCTCGCGAAAAAACAAATCGATCTGATTTTTACGTCAATAAGGCGACCTAACGCCAATCCCGCTGAACGCTACGTGCAAGAAATAATAAGATTTTTGAGAATAGTGGTACACCATGACCACAGAACTTGGCCTATTGCTCTAGCGGACGTAGAGAACTACATAAACAATGTACCCAGTACAGTTACTCAATTATCGCCAATATTAATTATGTTAGGTCAATCACCAGGCCGTCCCTGGATAAATAGTGAGAAATTAAATTTAGAAAATGTACACAAATTGGTACAAGAAAGAATAACTCGAAACGCAAAAAGGTACGTGAAGAGGGAGAATAAAAAGATACAAAAGAAAGTCAAATTTAAAGTAGGTGACCAAGTAATAGTGAAAAGATTAAAATTATCAGACTATAAAAATAATATATGTGCAAAGTTACAATATCCATATGAAGGGCCATATGAGATACAAAAAGTTTTAAATGAAAATACGTATGAATTGATTAATAAAAGGGACAATGTTATCAGGGGAAGATTTCATATATGGTTATTATATCCATATGATCCAGGTTAAATGTAAAGAAATTAAATTAGACTGTACGTACGTCTGTCCGTATGAATTTCACAACGTATGGACAGAGCTAAGAAATTTTCACTTAAGTTCAAATTTATAAGCTAAGTGGGAAACGTAACGATATATAACATTGTGAAGTAATAAATACAGTAATTGCGTACAGATAAATGAAATATTTGAAACACAAAGTAAACATACATGTATGCTTGAATCAAATGTTAAAATAAAATGTTATTATTAAGAAATTGTTGTTTAATATAGGGTATTGATGATACTTTCAGTAAGCACGAATCTTGAGAAGTGCAAAATAATCTCAGAAATTGCTAAAAGCTGTTTCTCATAATAAAATTTACAATATTGTGCCAAGAACACATATAGAGACATAATCACTCTCGAAAAACATAAATTAAGTAAAAAAGTTATTCATAATAAAACACTAAATAAACTATGTAAATATCATATTGTAACACTTTAGATAAGATTTATTTAGGGAAAATGTATCCCATAAACAGGACATAAAATAATAAAAATTCAGAGCGAGAAGCTTCGTCCAAAATCAAACTTTTAGAAAAAGTGATAAAAACAATAATCGTAATCTAACTAAAAGTGGTGTACTTTAAATATTAATAGGTTAACTTACTTGTTGTAGTGTGCACTCTAAGAATAAACTGTGAATAAGGACTCACTCAGGTGAAAACATTGGGGTGACACTAGTTTTCTTAGGTTTTAATAGATTTCATTTCTCACTGGTATTGTAGTAACAAAATTTCACGTTGTTCTTGTAGACATTCATAAGGGGCAACCTTTTAGTGTAGTAGTTTTGAACACAGGTTGAAGTTCACATAGAATGAGGCCAAAAAGTAGTGCCTGCGACAGCCTGAAAAAACATGTTGTGTTAGCAAAGTAAAATTAAGTGTAGGTTAAGTAAAATATATGCCAAAATGTTCATTAGAGTATGTAGATTCGACATGTATATGAAAATAATATATAAATTAGCTTGTAAGAGAGAATTTTACAAAATTTAACCTAATTTCACATAACCGAGAAACATATTAAATAGGTTGTAAAACCCTAGGCATTGTATACCGAAATGATCTATGAAACATGTAGAATAAAACCCAATTGGCAAAAGTCATCAAATTTATTAAATAAGAAACAAAATTTCAAATTCCGAAAAATAATAAATGTCAATTAAAATCAAGTGGGTAGAAAACTTCAAAAATCAACGATTACGGCCAATTAAAAACCGTAATTCGTAATTCAGTCATTAACAAGCATTTAAAGAGTCTATACGCGTTTTTGGAAAGCGAGCACATAACCTAACTTTTTAAAAGTAGAAAATGAGAAATTAATGATCAAAGTTTGCATAAAATTAATAAATATAAAACGAAATTTTAATGACTCAACAACATTCATGGATATGTGAAAATAAGTTTATATTTCAAGCAATTTGAACGTGTAAAAGCTGTAAATAACAAAATTGTAAGAAGGCTTTGTAAACAAAGTTCAACTGTATAACGAAAATAAATGTCAGGTACTTACCTGTATTGAAAATAGTGCTTCATAAGTAAACGGATGGTATAGAAGAAAGAATTAAATGTGGAAATTCCAAATATCGAGGTCCAAAGTAAACAACGAAATTTTAAGCCAGTTGTTTGGTGTGAAATCATCGAGTTACGAGAGTGGCAACTGCAGTTAGAAATCTGTCAAGTGTAAAGATGCGTCTGAACCGGTATGTGACACCGAACGCGACCGAATCTTTGGTAAGGTAAAAGCTTTTACTACGTTTTCGTTTCATTTTCATAATAAAATAAAGAAATTCTGACTTTTATTTTAAAATTGAGATCGCTATATAAAAATTGCAATAGACAATATAAATGGCCAATAGTTTTAGTTAATTTTAAGGAATTTAATAACAATTTGTCAAACCATTTTCGTCAAATATACAGGCAGTTTTGATCTATTGAACAAATTTGGCATTAATATAAAATAAAATTCACTTATTACTGTTCTCTAAAAATTTGGTGTTTTATTAGTTAATTAATTTTGGTTGACATAAGGTCACCTGGCGCTCAACAAAATAAATTTTCAATTAAACCAAGAATAGTATCATCCTACAAGTTATCACTCAACATTCACTCTGTTCGTCTGTTGAACCTACTCGAGACCCTGAGATAGAGTTTAGTTTTTTTTTGAAAGTAAGTACAAATAAAATATTTAAATACAATTATAAACCGTAACAAATACTATAACAATATATACTAAACGTAATTTCTCTCTGAAGGAACCCTCTATACATCCTTATTTCAAAAATAAGGAAATTGACCAGACTACAACAAATTGCAAATCTGACGCGTTAAGGGTCTTTCACCAATTAAGTTCGTACTATAAAATTAAAAATGTCTAAAACTAACATTATTTACAAAAAACTGCGAAGAGTATCCTATAGAATGTGTATAAAATTTTAGTAAACCGGCGAAGAGTACGTTTTTAGCTTGATTTAATTTGTTTTATGTATAATAACAAGTGCTATGAACTGTTTTGTACTAAATCGGTCATTGATTCTTGTAAAGTTTTAAGAATTTATTTTTCAACAGTGAAATTTTCCTCCATTTTCCTTATTATCTAGGGCTCTAACAGTCGTCTTGTAAAAATAAAAATGCCAAATTATTCGCAATCAAATTCGAATAAGACTGGGCCTATGAAAAATCTTTTTGATAATTTGTTGATTTATAAAAAAAAAACACCAAATACTTCCGTTTGTTTTATCGAGATATTTGCAAAGAAACAACAATTCTACGTTTTTTTTTTAAATCCCATTATAGTTTACTGTTCAATGCGATTTTTGTCTAAAGCAAGTACTATAAACGGACGAAACAAATTGAGTATCTAAGGCATTTTAAGTTAGCCAAAAATATATGAGAATATATTTTTTAATTACTGACTATTTACATTAACAAAATGTCGCCGTTTTTATCAAGAAAAATGCAAAAAGCACATTGTGTCTGTCATAACTTTTTTGTTTTTTATGCCATAGAAATAGTCAAAAAAATCATTAGAAAGACTAATTAATAGTCTTTCATTTTGGTCGTTAGCACTTTTGACGTAAGTGAAATAGTTTCTGATATTTAGCATTAAACTAAATACTTCGTCTTATTAATGCTCGGACCTCATTTTTATACTTCCAGACCTTCGAAGCCATCAATTCTACACTACAAAAATTATAAAAAAAGCTAAATTTATCTTCAATTTAGTAGCTTTCTTATTTATCTATAGCATGGTTTCGCTCAATGTAATATTTTTACGAAGTAAAAAAATATTTTGAGGTTTCTGGTTCTTGTACATAGACTAAATCACAATTTCTTTTCATCCCCTTTAATAAGGGGGTGGGGGTGGTAATGGGGGTGGCTAATGCCAATTTTACTTCCACGTCCAGTGGAAGTATAGTAACGACAAAGAAATTTTTAAAAATTTTTATTGTCCAAATAGGCTTAAAATGTCATGAAACGTCGAGATTTTAAGTTTGAGCGAAAAAAAAATTTCTGTCTGTCGGTCTGTCTGTAACTTTTTTTTGTGCGCACGTTTACTCTGGAACCGTTTAAGATATTGACATGAAATTTGGTACACATATGTACTTTAACGAGATCTAGAACTAGATTATATTTTCATCTTGTTCCGTCGAAGGGTTGGGGGGTAAATTGGGGTAAATTTGGGGTAAATAGGTCAATCAAGCAGGTAAGAGTCCATAAAATTGGTATTTAGTATATACAAGAGAAGCTAACGGAGCAAGATGAAAATATAATCTAGTTCTAGATCTCGTTAAAGTACATATGTGTACCAAATTTCAAGTCAATATCTTAAACGGTTCCAGAGTAAACGTGCGCACAAAAAAAAGTTACAGACAGACAGACTGACAGACAGAAATTTTTTTTTCGCTCAAACTTAAAATCTCGACGTTTCATGACATTTTAAGCCTATTTGGACAATGAAAATTTAAAAAAAAATTTTTGTCGTTACTATACTTCCACTGGACGTGGAAGTAAAATAGTAGGACTAATAATTTTTGAGATATATTTATGGCTAAATACCGTAATATAACTCTCTCTTACTTCAAAGAGTACGCCTCTTATAGTTTTACCATTGCCATCATTTCTTTTGGCCTTTGTGACAATTTTGAATGGTTTATTGCACCCTATTCAAGAAAAAATCATGTTAAGTCGGATGTCCACTTAAGCCCATGATAAACTCATATCTGTAGTTAAAAATACTAAGGTCGGAAGTGAATTATTTTTGTTTTCTCATAGTTATCTAGTAAAGAATATTAGCATAACCGGGTGAGAGTTGTCAGAAAATTACAGATTATAAATTGATATTTGAATTAGATTTTCATATTTGATTGAATAGTATTTGTAAGTAATATTTTCATAGGTAGATTCTGTTTTCGATTTTTCATAGTTTGCGAACTCCTATTAAAAATATTCTTTCCTAACGTCGCGTACAACATTAATAATGTAAAGTCTCACGTAAAAGTTCTTATTTACAACGTTTTAACAGTCGTTTTATTACTCATGCATTATCATAGTTTTCCTACCTCCACAGTATGGCACGTCTGACTGCATCATGACATGTGTCACAGCAATCTATTAGGCACCGGCTCGCCACGCCACACTTTTTCTATTTCATTAACTGTTTTTATAGGGTTTCGTTTAGAGCAACTACTAGATATAGTGTTTTGTCCTAAGTTTCATGCGCAAACAACTTTATTTTCGAAATAATGAGACTGTATCTTAGTGAACCAAATACTGAACACCAAAATACGAAATCAATAAAATATTGTTAACTAAAAATTGTAAAAAGTAAAAACGGTTTTTTTGCGATTTATGGCTTAACTACGCATCCTATCGAAAAAAGTTAATTATAAAAGTTGTAGCTAATAAAGAGATCTACAACTTGTGCGGAGAGCATTTTTATCCTAACCTCAAAATTTTTCGAGATACACGCAAAAATCCCTTTTTTCGGTTTTTTATTTTTTCTTCCACAAAAATTATTCGATTTAGCTCAAACTTGATGAAAGTATACCTTTTGGTGTCCCACATAAGCACTATTTTTTTTTGGAGCAAAATATTTAACGGTTGTTGTCTAATTCAATTAAAAAAAAAGTGAAATTTTCAACTGCGATTCCTCATAAAAGTAATGCGATAGAGTTCGGACGGGGCTCATTTTTTTTGTTTTTACCCAATGAGAACACAATCGTTAAAAAAACGTTTCTTATAACGATAACCATGCGTTGAATAACCATTTTAGTGCACCGTCGATATTACGTACAAATGTCCCGCTAAACAACGTTGTTCATAACGTAACTTTTAACGGTTTTTTTCCGTCGTAATACCACTATAATTTAACGTTGATGTTAGCGTTAGCAAAACGATATATCTTCTAGTTGAATAGCCATTATAATGTACCGTCAATTTTACGTACTAATGTCCTGCTGAACAACGTTGTTTTTAACGTAACTTTTAACGTAATTTTTTATCATAGCAACACTATAATTTAACGTCGATATTAGCCTTATTATTGATGGTTTATAAAAGGCATATAACTTAAATAATCACGTTTTTTTAACGTCTTGCTAGCATTGTGATATAATTACAATTTAACGTCGGTATCAACGTTATTAAAGGTTTAAATAACGTTAAATATTCACTAATTATGTAAGTTAATTAAACGAAATTAAACTGGCTTTAGGAGGTCCCCATTTTCAAATATGATGATGGGTTACAGGACGAGTCGTCATGTAGAAGAATGGTCAATTAATAGGTTAAGCACACTGGTTTTATCATAAAACCTGGGTGGGGGCTTAACCTATTGAACAAATAGCACAAAACTTTTATGCTATCTCGGCCGAGCCACAAAATAATGATCTTTAATCTGATCCTTATAAAATCCGTCCAAATAAACCGTTGTTCCCTGAAAGAATTTCAACATTGCAATTTATGTTTTTTAATTTCTATAAATTCATAAGATCATAAGCTAAAGCCTGACAAATTATTGCCAGTGGTCTGTATGTATCGCCATCTACAAATAACTTCTGCAACAACTACGTGGTAAGTAGGCAAATTTTATGCATTAAGGTAGATCCATAGAAAAACGTTAAAAAAACGTCAACATCTACCATTTATTTTACCTGTAGATTTGGAACGTCAGTGTATTTTAATAAGTGGAAAGCATCAGTTATTTTAACGTTGTACATAATGTAACTTCAATATATAATAGTTATTAATGATACTAGTTTGATATGAACATTATATAACGAAACGCATGTGAAATTAACCAGGAGGCGGAGCCCACACTAGTTTCATTAATGGTCATACACGTCTATCATTCAAAATTTAATACATTTAACTTTAAACTTTAAAATAACATTTAGCTTTAAGATATGGTATATTTGTCATTCATTTCTTACGTCAAAAACACGTAAAAATTTAAATCATTAAATAATTAATATGTTAACGTAAAAATTGCATTTGATTTTCACACAAATTTATTTTTGGTATAATTTTGCAGTCAGTAAAAATGCTTAGAATAAGCGTTATTTAATAATTTACTGAATATGTAAAAATAACGTTATATTTTATAGCATGATTTATTAATAATCTCTTACATTTAAAACTAGTCTAAACAAAAAGTTTTTTCAAATGTTATTTGTAACGTTATATTCAGTGAAATTTTACGTAATTAGAACGTTCATAACAAACATCGGTAAACAATTAACTTTGAACGTTAAAGTAATGTCCAATGTTAACACATGGTATATTTATCATTAATTTCTTACATTAAAGATACGTAAAAAATTAAATTGTTAAACAGAAATATGTTAACGTGAAAATCACATTCAACTTTTACGGGAAATATATTTTTAGTGGATTTTTGTCGTTTCCAGAACGTTAAAAATTAACGTTATTTAATAATAAACTGAATTCGTTATAATGTTTTAATGCATGATTCATTTTAAATTTATAATGTTACATTTTAGTTAATATTTACGCAATTAAAACGTTCAAAACTAACGTTGGTCAACATTTAACTTTAAACATTAAAATAACGTTTAGCTTATTGATCTGGTATATATTTCATTAATTCCCTACGTTAAAAACATGTAAAAATTTAAATAATTAAATAATTAATATATTAATGTGAAAATTGCATTTGATTTTCACAATTTATCTTCAGTATAATTTTGCAGTCAACAAAAACGCTTAAAATAAACGTTATTTAATAATTTACTAAATACCTTAAAATAACGTTATATTTTATGGCATGATTAATTTTTCATCAATATCTTTAAATCTCGTCTAAACAAAACGTTTCAATATATATGTTATTTGTAATGTTATAGTCACCAATACGTTTTTACCCAATTAGAACGTTGATAACAAACGTTGATAGACGTTTAACTTTCAACGTTAAGGTAACGTCCATTCTTAACACATGGCATATTTATCATTAATTTCTTACATTAAAAATACGTAAAAAATTAAATTGTTAAACAGTAATATGTTAATGTGAAAATCACGTTTGAATTTCACGGCAAATTTATTTTTAGTGCATTCTTGTCGTTTTCAGAACGTCAAAAATTTACGTTATTTGATAATTCACTGAAGAAGTTAAAATAACGTTATGTGTCAAGGAATGATTAATTTTTATAACCTCATATTCAGTATAATTTTACGGAATTAAAACGTTTAAAACAAGCGTTGATAAATATTTAACTTTGAATGTTACAATAACGTTAATTTTTAGCACATGTATTATCACTCATTTCGACCATTAGAAACACGTAAAAAATTAAATTGTTAAACATTAATATGTAGGTATACGTGAAAATCACGCTTGAATTTCACAGATAATTTGTTTTTAGCGAATTTTTGTCGTTTTTAGGACTGTAAAAATACACGTTATTTGATAATCAAAGGAATATGTTAAAAGAAGTTATGTCTTGAGGCATGATTAATTTCTCGTTAATATCTCACGTTTAAAACTCGCCTAAATAAAACGTTTTTCCATGTTACTTATAACCATATATTCAGTAAAATTTTATGTACCTAATTAAAATGTTTAAAAACAAACGTTGATAAACATTTTATTTTGAACGTTACAGTAACGTTTATTTTTAACATATGGCGTATTCATCATTCATTTCTAACATTGAAAACACGTAAAAAATTAAATTGTTAAACAGTAATATGTTAACGTGAAAATCACGCTGGAATTTCACAGACAATTTATTTTTGGTTAGTTTTTGTCGTTTTTAGGACATTAAAAATATACGTTAATTAATAATTCACTGAATACGTTAAAATAACGTTATGTCTTAAGGCATGATTCATTTTTCGTTAATATCTTACGTTTAAAACTCGTATAAAGAAAACGTTTTTTATATGTTGTTTATAACCATATATTCAGTAAAATTTTACGCCATTTTTTAAACGTTTAAAACAATCGTTGATAAACACTTAACTTTGAACGTTACAGTAACGTTTATTTTTAGCACATCGTGTATTTATCATTCATGTCTAACATTAAAAACACGTAAAAAATTAAATTGTTCAATGGTAATATGTTAACGTGAAAATCTCGCTGTAATATCACAGACAATTTATTTTTAGAGGATTTTTGTCGTTTATAGGACGTTAAAGATAAACGTTAACCCAACATATTAGTTTAACGTTTCTTAATAGTAATTTTAACACATTAGGTTATTTTGTGCCGTTACATTAACGTTTAAAAAATGTTCAGTTGAAAGTGCGTTTAAAAAAAAAACGTTGTTTTTTTAACCATAAACGTTATTTCAACCAAGGCAACGTTATTTTAACGTTTTTTCAACTATGGTGTTCTCACTGGGTACTTCTACTTTCAATAAATTTAAATATATATATATATATATATAATATATATATATATATATATATATATATATATATATATATATATATATATATATATATATATATATATATATATATATATATATATATATATATATAGTGCAATGGAAAAAATTGCTGGAAAATCGAAAATTCCGAAAAAAAGTCCCTTTTTCGTTGTATGTTTTTTAATTATTATCAAAAATTTGTTATTATTTATTACAATTAATATAATTTTGTAATATCAATATATGCTACAAACAATAAGTAAAATAATTAATAATTAATTACATTCCTCAACCACGTTTGAATTATTAAACAAACCAAAAAAGTATGATCTTGATTTCTATGCCTTCTATTGTAACGGTATAACGGTATGACGTATAAATGACCGCATTTTTATTTATTTGATAATCTAAGTATATATATATATACTGTTAATTTTGATTGTTAATAATTTTTAAATTGTAAAAATTGATAAAAATTGCTTTGTTAATTTTAATTATAATATAAATAATTTTTTGTAAAAATAATAAGTGTTCTTTTTAATACATGATTTTAATATATTTACATTTTGTAGTAAACATACAATTAATAATAATAATAATAATAATAATAAAATGGCTTTACTTAGGAATAAAATTGTATAAATAAGTTTTTTCTATGGCGTTCGATCAAGGACCATACTGCTAGCCGCAATTCGTTAAAATTCAATTAAATTCTTCAATTAATTTATTGCTCATACAACATACTTGAATATTGTGAATAAGTGTGAGAAAATATCTATGTCTAGCCTGACGCGAGAGAGAGGAGAATATATAATCGAATATATATCGAAGATGACGAAACTGGATATAACAGGGTCACACGTTTCTCATCCTGCAGGATATTTTAAAATAGACACTACAGGGAGGGCCACGGTTGGCAGGGTAAACAACATAAGGAAAAACATACGGTAACGAAGATATCTTACAGCTTAATTCCAGTCTCTTCTAAACCTATGATATGCGTATAAATTTTCCTAGACCCTATAGTCAATAAATTGAGCATATTAAACGGAGCCATTATATCGTAAGTTTTTGTAATGTAGTAGAGACCTTTCGATATTTTGTACATCCGAAAAAGATATGGTCGAGGTCAGCTATAGCAAATATATTAGAATAAATAGTTAATATTGCTTTATAAACATTTCATTATTATAAAAAGATTAAAAATTTTTTTGATATCGTAAATTATAAATATATTATTTGTTCTTGTTTTTTCTTTTTTTTTTCTTGGTTCCACGACAACTGTAGCAGCTAAATCTTTTATATGGGATAAGTGAGCTGCTACATACACCCCCGATAATAAAAAGAACAATCAATTAATTAATGCATCTATGACAAAACGAACCTTTTTAATATGGGTTGATTGAAAATCACACCTGTCAACCAACAAAAAGGCAGGTTTGACTCTGTCAATATTGACAGTTACAACTTTATATCTTTTATTAAAAGAAATTCATACGGGATAAAACTTTAAATGGACTCTCGTACAAAGGAGAAAAGGTACGTTTAAAACGTTCTTTGCGAACAAATATAAAGTCACATGTGAAAATGTCAGGATTGACAAACGGTTTATAATTAACATGAGAAACTGGAGAAATAAATGTCAAATTATTAAAATAAGTGCGTTGTCGATAAAAAAAGGAATGTCAGGAGTATTATATGACTTAATGAAAAGCATATTCCTAAACTAAGGCGAAGTCTAGCTTAATAGCTACTCAACTTATTCTTTTACATTATAATAATTTAAATCTAATTTAAGTCTAATCTAACTTTAAGTAAAAAAGTCTTAAACTAAATGCCACCAAAAGTGCAGTATTGTGCTTTACTTCTAATAAAACACGGGAATACACGAAGGCAAATCTAAAGATCGCTATCAATTGGCAATACTTGCCTATTCTAAATGAAGCAAAAAATTTAGGTCTTATTTTTGACTATAAGATGCGTTTCACGGAGCACGTGGCAGTTTTATTAAAAAAGCATATTACGCATTGAAAATGTTATATTCTAATATAAGTATTTTAAATTTCGCAAAACGATAAAATCTCATTTCTTCTTCCAAATTTTATAAGCAATTGGTTTTATATGTGCGGATGTATGTGTATGTGGGTATATTAGGGTGGCCCATCTTTTTCGAAATCGAAATTTTTTATTTCTCACCCCTGAAAATGGTTCCTTTTGAAGAAAAAACAGTCCCCTCAAAATATTATTGAGGCAAATTGAAGGCAAGGGGTGCCGCAGAATGCATTATTATGCAATAATAAAAGTAAATGGAATTATTTACATTCTTTGGTTGATGCATTATTATTTTTTTTTTAATCAGCAACATTTATCTTTAGAATGACTAATCAAGTCATACAAATATCAAAGACATTATCTGTTGTGACTATGACATGTGTCATACTACTCTAAATTCGTAGTCTAAGAAAACTAGACTAGAAGTTTTTGAAATAAAACTCTCGTTTTATCTTTGTGTATTTTATTATGAAACGTTTTTTTCATACATAGTACCAAATATTATCCTAAATCTACAAGATATATAGTAATAAAAACAATATTTTTTGCACTAGGCCAAAGCATGCGACAGGGTTTCTTTTTTAAATTTGGAAACTGTGATTTATAATCATTTACAACTTGGAGTAAAAACTGTTTTTGGTCTTCATTTTTTGTTAAAATGTCATTATAGTCAGTAATAAGTTTGATTCCTCTCTCAGCAGCATCATTTACAACTTTAATTTTGTTTACAATATTTAAACATCAGGTATAACTTTCATTTTCCCTCCATGTTGTTGGATCATTTTCCAAAAATTCCATAGACAAACCTAATTTTTGAAAAAACTGTTTAGTGTTCTCGCATATGAAGTCCTGAATTTCTTTGTTTTCAACGTCAGTAATGTTACTAATCATAAGTCGTTTAATACCCTCTTGATTTGGTGCTTTCCTATTCAAAGCTTTAACCATTTCTCTTTTAGTGGTAACTGAAATATCGTCATCAAAGAAAGATAAGCCAACATTTACTGAATTAAGGTACCACAAATGGTTCACTATTTTCCTACTTGCGGCTTGAGATATTTCTTTGTCAATATTTTGATAATTAATGAGTTCTTTACAAAAGTCTAAGTCATGAAGCGGTGCTTTACTAGCAAATGACGCTGTAAACCAGGCCTTTACATAAACCTTTACAATAAAGAGACATATATCTTCAATACCTATTTTTCTTTTTTAGTTAGTTGGAACTGATCTTGGAAAAAAAATATTTTTAGACAGTAAATGGCTTTGGCCATCCAACGTGCATGATGAAATGCCCCTGGTTGATAGAATGTCGTGTGAGTGGGCTCTTCTTCAACAAAAAGTTTAGAAAGCATTAAAAATTCTTTATAATCATCACGAGGCTGTTGCAAAGTTAAAGCTGCATTTAGAAACTTTACAATTTCGGCTTTAACTGGTTGTAAAATGTGTTTAATTTTTGATACCTGAAATCCAGTTTTTAGTTTATTTTGATTTATTTTAGGCCAAAATTCCCTAAAACGTTTAAATAGTGGCACATTTGGACCAGATGAGGAAGGTATTTTTGTGTCAAACACACTTCTCAAAACCACTTCAAAAATATGATGTCTACAAGGAAAATATAGAATATCTCTTTCTAATTTTTGTTGCAATAGTGTGGCTGCCCCATTTATATAACCCATATTTGATGCTGTTGTATCACAACACAAAGCTGTCGCTTATTTTGCAAGCATCAAATTCAGCGGCTATTATTGGTGTGATATTCCATACAATCTCCTCTTTTTTGGCTGTGACGGTCCAAGCTGGTCTTGTAACAACTCTTCTTGGGCTTCGATTATTTCATCTTCATTTTCGTTGGAGTCGGCTGAATTACTACTTGATGATAGACAGGTGACTGTTTGCTCTAATCTAGCTTTTTCTTGTTGACTTCGTTGCATTCGTTCGGATAATTTCTGTAATTTCTCCTCAGCTGATTTTTCTTGAGAAGCATGTTGGTAATCAATACCATGCATAAATCCAGGACGTCCCTTTTTTCTTTGGTTAATTAAAAACTGCTTCTCTTCATCTATTTTCATCAACTCCAATGCATTTGCATGAGAAATGTCAAAAAGATCGTCCAATTTTTCAACGAAATTTTTTTCTTTACCTCCCGCACTGGCCCTTTTAGCCGATTTTTGTAAGTTCCTCTGCATAAAGTTTATCTAGTTGTTTAACACAATGAAAATCCTGACGTGTCGGAATGCGAGCTTTATCCCAAAAAACTGACCCTCTTTTATTGTTAATTTAGCACTTTCATGTACACTTAGCTTCACTTCACGAATGTTATAAAAGAGCACTTGTAACACTTGTCTATTAGACGGCAATTTATTGCCAATGATTTGTGACGAATAGTGTCCAACTAAGTAAATGAAAGTATCCTTTCTAGTCCAATTAAATAAGTCGGCAAATCAAAATTTTGAGGTAAACACTTGAATTTTTGATATAACTTACTTTGATGTATTAGAACACGATTAATGAAAGAAATTTTACTCTGAACCCTCGGGAGGGGGTGAAAAAAAAATAAAATAAAGTGTTTTTTCAAAATTACTCAAAATGTGTAAAAGCTAGTAAAGAAAGTTTCAAACAAAAATTGTAAAGCATGAAATTTTATATAAAAATGATCTCTAGACTTTTTTTGGTATTACTAAAATTAACGGAGTCAGGCTGGTTAGAAATTAAGGGATGGTATGTACAACTTTAAAAAATCATAGCGTGCTGAAAAGTTATTGAATTTAAAAATTTTTTTTTTCTATTTACTCAGAAAAATATAAACATTCGTTTCAGAGGAATTGATTTTTTTTTAAATTGTTAATAAAAAAGTTATAAAAATTTTAATTTTTTTATTTTCAATTAAAACCACTTTGAACGGTGAAACGAAATTTTTTTTATACCATTCTGTTCATTATTTAATATATTGAACATTTGCTTTTGAAATTTTTTTTACCCATCATTTTCGAGCAGGTATGAATTTATTTACCTGTTTAATTTTTTTCCAAACGTAAGACACTGCTCTTGTGACGTCACGATAACTGAAAAGAAATAAGGAATGCGTACGACAAAGATAAAATGGTTTCGTAGCTGCTGCGTCGCCTACAAGACGCGTATACGTCACATCTATACTGCCGTCATAAGTCATAAGGAGAATAGCCCATCTGTAAATTGTCGGTTGGCGAGGAAAGTAACAAAGGCGTTTGTTTTTTTCCCAACTAGTAAATATTAATTAAGAAAATCATGTAGCTGCTTTTTATCCACTTATGTTTTTGTACTTTATAATTTTTTAATAATATTTTTAACTGCAGAACTGCTGCTCATAATATTATTAGAATCTCATTTATGACAAATATCTAGATGCTGCTTTTCACCTTATGACGGCAGTAAGGGCATCTGCGAGTGACGTCACAACTAACCTCAAAAATATGTGTTTCTTAAGATTTAAGAGTATTACGCAACTATTATTAAAATTTCGGCCTGGTTCCCGTATTTTCAACTAAAATCTAGTTCAGTGTAATGTTTATGAAGTTCTAAATACTTTGTCCCAATAAAATAGGACTCTTTTTGTAGGTTGGAAATCTAACCTGTAATTAGCAGTCTATTTCTATTAATCAACAATATTGAAAAATAATTTAGGCGAATTTTTAAATATTTGCTTAGAGTCAGTACCGGCTCCAAGCTAAAAATGCGTATACAAACATTAATAATGAGAATAAACTTGAAAAACTTAAAATTTAAGGTTATGTTGGTTACATGATGCAGATGCGCGATATCTTAATGCAGCGGTTGTGAATGTTTTGGTGAATAAATGCTCCTATAAATTGTTAACAAAATTTTTAATTGTGGTCAAGTATAATAAGAGTGTATTGCGAAATCTACATACTTGTACACGCTTCGTTTTATGTACATTTTGGTTATAGGTATTAGACACGTGGAATTTTGTTTACGTATTCTAAATATTTTTAAAATTAATCTTTGAATTGTAGTGAAAGAAATTATTATTACTGTCAACACTTGCTGATTTCTACTAAATTTAGAATTATTTGTTTGACATTATTGATATAAATTAAAAATAAAGTACAAAATATAAATTTTTTTTGCGAGAAACTTTTGCAGACGAATTATTGGAGTATTGGAAATAATTGTTTGAAACATCGTTTTAAATTAGTCGAAATTCGCGTACTTCAACCAAGGTTGCAAAAAATGTTTTTTTATGCATTTTCGATTAAATTAATAAACTAATCCGTAATGTAGAAGTAAAAATTGTTTGCAAAAATGAATATTTGCAATAGTGAAAATTATTTTTTTTTCCACATTAACAATTGAAATAATTCTTCTTCTTAATTTCAAAAAAATTGGCAATTACAAATATTTACATTACTTATTTTTTTAACTTACAAAATTTCAATTATTTTAATTTATTATTTTTTAAGACCGTAAGAAATTATTATAAAAATTATTATAATTGTATACATATTTTAAAAATTGTGTACTCAGAAATATATTAATCAACACATTTTTTTTTTGATCATTAATTTCAATTTTGAATGAAAAAAAAATGACATTAAAAAAAATGATCGATACATTTCCATTAAAATAGATCATTGATATTATTCTATTCCTAATCTAAATAAAAATAAACAGTTTAAAAAATAAAATTGGATAAATTAAATAATAAATAATTGAACCATTTTTTGGATGGATGGATAATGACAATTGGAAGAAAATAATTCATTCTTAAAACAAAATGTATGATCCATTCTATATTAAATTAATCTTATGAAAAGTTAAAATAGGAATTACTAAAAACAAATTTGTTAACAATTTTTAGGAGCATTTGTTCACCAAAACATACACCACCGCTGCATTGAGATATATAGACTAGTTCACAAGTTCGAAGCAGTGTTAATGCTTAATAAAGCTCGTGAACATATGAGTGAGGGCTCATTGGATTCGGAATGACACCTAGAAAAATGTGCAAAAGTTTCAAACCCGCATATAAACAATTGCAAAAGTTAGAAACAAATGAAGACTGAAAATATAACGAGTTTCGTTTTTCGCAAATAACTCGAAAACTATTAATATTTAAGAAAATTTAAAGGAAGGTTTTTAAAGAGGAATGAATTTCAAATAAAAAAGTCCGAACTCCCGAAACTTTATGTCTATTATTAATAATTTCAATTTAATGTTGAAAATGGAGCTCTGCGCGGCGAACACTAAGCCGTTACGATGCTCTGAAACCGGCCGTAATAAGTAAAAATATTTTTTATATTATTAAATATTAATTTAAAAAATTTAAAAAAATTATGGTATTATTTAGACACTTAAAGGAACAATATCCCGTTGGAAAAAAATTGTTTCACCGATTTTTCATAAAATGAGCCTATTGTTGTTTTGAGTTTTGCTCGAAAACTATGCATTTTTCCTATAAACACGTCAATAGAAAAGTTGTTGTGAATTAAATTTCCAATCGAAATGGCACCTTCAGAAGTCAATTTTTTTTTTTACAAAAACGCCCAGAAAACAAAACAAAAAAAAAACGAAAAAATGCAAAATTTTTTATATTTTTAAACTTTTTTCGGGTACATTTAGGCATAGACGTTGCTGCATAAAAAAAGCTGGCGTTTTACCGTTAAAATGATTATTAACGGGTAAAACGTCAGCTTTTTTTATGCAGAATATCTATGCCTAAATGTACCTGAAAAAAAGTTAGCTAAAACAAACAAAAAAAAATCAATTTTCCGTTTTTCTTTTGTTTTGTTTTCTGGTCGTATTTTTGTAAAAAAAAATTGACTACAACTTTTCTATTGACGTGTTTATAGGAAAAATGCATAGTTTATTAGGATAAAAGAGGAGTGTTATTTAGTTACGATTGTTGATAATTTCTGTGGATTTATCAAAGATTAGTCAAAGTGGGGGTTATTGATCACACAGACGCCTATCGACGCTTGGCGTCGTTTATGAGGTACTGCTACAATTAGCTGATTTTAGCATTTTTAGAGGTAGTTTGGGCCATCGAATAAATTTTGTGTACTCGACGCCTACCGACGCCTGACGTCGTTTAGGTAAAATCTTTATTTGATAGTAGAATTTTGATTTTTTTCTGTTTATTTGGTGGTAAGCGTTCTCTTTATCTTGGTAACAATGAGCTCGAAAATAAAATTAGATGTAAATAGTCTATCTAAAGAGGAGTTGATTTATGAATTAAGAGTACGTGGTCTAGGTGACGGAAGTGACTTAACTGTTTCGGAACTTAGGACTATTTTACGTAATGCACTTCAACTTGAGAAAACTTCTCTCGCGATTAAGAGTCCTGCGTATCCGTACACTTTTGCACAAGATATGCAAGTACTGTTGGAGAGTCTAGAGAACATCGATAGACTTATAACAGAATTTTCCGTGACAGAATGATAGTCAATTTAAAGGTATAGTCTCCAAAATTGCTCATTCATTAGGTCGCGTTAATAGGTCCAATCCAAAGGAAGATGCCGAAAAGACCCAGAAGGCTGACATGAGGCGTCAATTACTTTTAGCATTCGACAAACTCAAGGTAAAGGTTAAAAGCAGCCGTAAAGACTCGACTGTTTTAGATTTATCAGTATTACGGCACAATGTAGTTCCACCTGATGCTCACAGTTCCGCAGTAGAATCGGACGTGGGGGGTCATCTAGTGACGATGATGTGACAGTCCGAATCATACCAGTTCCTGTTCGAGATTGGGGTCTAAAGTTTACGGGTAAGAAAGGCGAGATGTCTTTCAGTACTTTTATGGAACGCGTAGAGGAAAGAAGGCGTTCTAGGGGTATTTCTCGTGCATTATTATTTAGGGACGCGGTAGATTTATTTGAAGGTGACGCATATACTTGGTACAATATGGTCAAAGAATGGGCGACGGACTGGGAGTCATTGGTTGAGTTGATGAAAGAACAATTTTTGCCAGTCAATTTTGATCGTGATCTTTTCGAGGAAATTAAGCGTAGAACTCAGGGTGATCATGAAAGTATTGGGTTATACATTGCCAGTATGAAAGGTTTGTTTAATAAAATGAAACAACCAATGTCCGAAAAAGTTCAGTTTGAGATTATATCGGAGAGGATAGATCCATATTATCAACCATTTATAGCTTTTGAACAAATATCGTCAATTACTGAGTTATTATCTGCGTGTCGTAAACTTGACGCTAAAAGGGAAATCGCTAAATCTTTTACACCTCCTCCTCCTAAAAGTAAAAGTTTAATACCGGAGTTAGCTTACGCTTCTACATCTCGTAGTTCCGATTCTGTAAATAATAGGGAAACGACCGATAGAATTAGCGAAGTGTCTGGGGACAGTAATTGCAGACCACAGAAGAATAATGGTAAATCGGTTCCGGACAAAGTTTGTTGGAATTGTGGTCGTTCCGGTCATCTCTCTACGAGATGTCCTAATCCTCAAGGACGTTATTGTTATTCGTGCGGTTTTCGGAATGTTACGTTACGTACATGTCCGAAGTGTAACAAGAGACAGGGAAACTGTCAGGCGAGACATTAGTAAGTGACCGGCTTATGTCTCGAAACCAAAATTCGGTCGAAAATGTATCACCACTTAGTCATGTGTTAGATTATGTTTTAGCTCACGTTACGGACGACGAGAGACCCTATGTTACTGTATCTATTTTTGGAAAATCTTTTATGGGTTTATTAGATTCGGGCGCTAGCCGAACAATTATAGGTGATGAGGGCTGGAAGGCGTTAAGAAGTATTGGATTACTGAATTTAGAAAAATCTGACCTTAAGTCTGTTACTGTAGCTAACGGTACGAGCTGCAACTGCGTTGGTATTTTGCGTGTACCCGTTAGGTTAAAAGACGTAGAGAAAATTATAGACATTCTTGTGGTACCGGAATTAAACCAAACACTAATTCTAGGTATAGATTTTTGGATGCGTATGGGCATTGTCCCAAATTTAGGTTCGAATGAATGGAAATTTTCTCTATCGGATTGTGCAACCATTGAAGGTTCGACCATTGCGGTCGAAGCATTGAATCCGCGTAGCGCTTTGACTCAAGAAGAATCTAAAGTTTTAGATAAACTTATCGACGAGACTTTTGAGAAAATGGGTGACACATTGGGCTGCACTAACATTGTAGAACATAAGATTGAGGTACTGGATGGCGTTCAACCTATCAAGCAACGTTTTTACCCAGTCTCACCAACTCTTATGAATTGCATCGATTCTGAACTTCAGGAAATGTTACAGAAAGGTGTAATTGAACCTTCTAGTAGTCCTTGGAGTAGTCCCATAGTTATGGTACGCAAGAAGAATAACTCCTACCGATTTTGCGTTGACTATCGGAAATTGAATCGTGTGACGAAGCGGGATGCTTATCCCCTCCCTTTTGTTACCAATATTCTAGACAAGTTAAGGGATGCACGTTACTTATCGAGTTTAGATATCAAGTCCGCCTACTGGCAGATATCAGTGGAAGAGGAGTCACGTCCCTATACTGCATTCACTGTGCCTGGGCGAGGACTTTTTCAATTTAGGCGACTACCCTTCGGTCTCCACACTGCGCCTGCAACATGGCAACGCTTGATTGATTGCGTTCTTGTAGCTGACCTGGAACCATTTGTGTTCGTCTATCTCGACGATATAGTCGTGGTTACCCAAACGTTCCAAAAGCACATAGAAATCCTTTCGGAGGTATTTTCCCGGTTAATTTCTGCAGGGCTCACGTTAGGTAGAGAGAAGTGTAATTTCTGTCGACCGGAGTTACGCTACTTGGGTTATGTAGTAGATGTTAATGGGCTACATGTAGATCCCGAGAAAGTTAATGCCATATTACAAATTCCAACTCCTACTAAAGTCTCTGAGGTACGAAGTGTTATAGGCACTGCGTCATGGTATCGCAGATTCATACCAAATTTTTCGACTATGATACAGCCGTTAACGGAATTATTGCGGAAAACTGTAAAATTTAAGTGGACTTCGCGACAAGAAGAAGCCCTAAAGTCAATTAAGGAACATTTAATATCTGCGCCTGTATTATCTTGCCCCAATTTTGAATTGCCTTTCGTTATACAGACCGATGCAAGCGCATAGGGGATCGGTAGTATATTGATTGGGAACCACCCAGATCTCGGTGAGAGAGTTGTATGTTATTTGTCAAGGTCATTGACCAAACAAGAAAGGAAGTATTCGACAACCGAGCGGGAATATTTAGCCGTGCTCTGGAGTATTGAAAAGCTACGTCCATATATCGAAGGCACTCACTTTACAGTCGTAACAGATCATTGGTCTTTGTGTTGGTTAAATAATTTGAAGGACCCGACTGATCGACTGGCAAGGTGGGCGATTAGACTACAGCAATATAGTTTTGATTTAGTACATCGTAAAGGTAAAGATCATGTAGTTCCCGATATGTTGTCTCGATCAGTTCCTATTTTAGATGAGGTTGTTGGTGAAATTTGTGAAGCAGATGTAGAGAGTGCTGCAAGTACAGACCATTGGTATGTAAAAATGCGGGATAAAGTTCAGACTAATCCTTTACGTTTTCCATCTTGGCGTGTTGTGGGTTCGATTTTGTATAAGTATGTAGAACATAATAATTTTCCCGGCTTATCAAGCGATGAAGCTAAGTGGAAACGTGTTATTCCGAAAAATGAACGTAAAATAATTCTACTTAAGTGTCACGATGATCCGTGCGCTGGTCACTCTGGGATATTTAAAACTTTTGAGCGAGTTTCTCAGCATTATTACTGGCCTAAGATGAAGGCGGATATAACTAAATATGTTCGTAGTTGCATCATTTGTTGTAAGAATAAACCCGAGCAGAAGAAACCTGCTGGTTTACTTACACCCCACCGTGTGGTAGATAGGCCGTTTCAGGTAGTTTCATGTGATCTAATTGGGCCACTACCTAGGTCCAACCGCGGATTCAAATTTATTTTAGTAATAATTGATAGTTTTAGTAAATTTAGTACAGTTACACCCTTAATAAATGCGACTTCAAGGTTGATAGGTGCTGCATTGGAGGAACATTTGTTATTGTTATTTGGTCAACCGGACGTTATATTATGCGATAACGGTAGTCAGTTTACAAGCAGAGAGTTCCGTAAACTGCTTGAATCTTATGGGATCAAACACGTTTTCACTCCGAATTACCATCCTCAGGCAAACCCTACGGAGAGAACAAACAAAACTCTTGGAACAATGATTAGATGTTATATAACTGACAATCACCGGGAGTGGGACAAAAATTTATCGAAAATGGCTTGCGCGATTCGTACCCAAGTTCATGACTCAATCAGACGTACACCATATTTCGTGGTATTTGGTCGTGAGATGCCGTCTAATATACAGCCTAAAGACGATATTCAGCCGATTAGTTTCGATGTTGACAAAAGTGAGTTAACTCGTGATAGGAGTAAAGCCTTTCAGAAACTATATGACGAGATTAAGGTTCGTTTGAAGAAAGCATCCGAAAAGAATAAACGCTACTATGATTTACGTCATCGCGATGTTACGTATGAAGTGGGTTCCCAAGTTTATAGGAAAAATTTTGAATTATCTGATGCAGCCATATTCTTTTCCTCGAAGTTGGCTCCTAAATATGTAGGTCAATATATCGTAGCCAAGAAGTTGTCACCTTGGACGTACGAATTAAAAGATCAGAAAGGCAAGTATGGAGGAGTTTGGCATGCCAAAGACCTTAAGCCAACCGTCGAATAGATATAATAGGCCAACGACGCAAACTACTACAGTTGCGCGACTCACACTTGTGGATTTACTCAATTATTTCTTTTGGTAAACTAGTATTTAGGTATTATTAAGTTAACTATAAGAATTTTCTTTTTCTGTGTTTATTTCTTGTTTTTTTATAAATAACTTTTCGATGGTGTATTTATTGTCATGAAAATTTCTACGAAATTTTCTAGGAGGTTCAGGTGGAATTTGTAACGATCTATTTGATCATTACAACAATAATGCTATATGCGAAGCACTCAGCAAGCTAGTAGGTTCTTTCATTGTAAATTGGGTTGCGTATCTGCAGACAGGTCGTTCTCATCGAGAATTACTAATTTAATTTTAGACAATACGCACACCTCATTAAACATGGTAATGGTTAATTGGGTTGCCTATGCGATATATAAGCCAAAGTCACAGCGCTCTGCTGTAGTAATTACCGACTAGACATGAACCTTTTTTTGAAGTAGGAGCCTTTATTAGGATAAAAAAGGAGGAATATATATCTTCTATCGGACATGCTGGAATGGGAATGCGATAGCGGAAAAGGGTATCGTGTTAGCCATTTTACTTTGTAATGTGACCTAGTAAAGTTTTAACGGGTGTATACAGTTTGTTCGATTGTGCCATATTATTGTGGGATTTTCTCGTTAAAACTATAAAACTTCATGTTTCCATTTGTTTGGAGTTGCCGTGTGGCATATTTTGTGGAGTATTTTGGAAACTGTAACTCTTTATAGAGGATTTGATTTGCTAGGCCATATTCCCTCATTTATTGAGCCACACCACCATAGGCCTTGGCTTGAATCAAAAGGTTCATTTGTTTTGGGAAGGAAACCCTCGAAAGAGGTAAGTCTTAGTTTTTACTCCTGCTCTGGCTATTACGTAACAAGCTATTTATTTTAGGGTTTTAGCATTCGGTTTTAGAATTTGGTTAGTACTTAGTTTTAGTACTTGAGTTTAGTATACCGTTGGAGTATCAGATTTTATGTACAGTTTGGGTGTACATGTTAGTACTTAGCTCCGTGTATTTTTCCGGTGTCGAAAGAAGCCTATTAGTACCATAATTTCTACCTGTTTCTACCTGGAGTGTTCATAATTCTGGAGATATCCGAGGATTTCGCATCCCCTAGGGATCACAAGCTTCAGATAAGATTGCATGCTTTTTTATTTTATGGTTAAATTATGATTGTTTAAATTATTTAAATGACTAAAACTTGACTACCTTAAGTTCTGGTAAATTAAATAATTAATTGTAAATTACACTACGTTCCATAAAGTGTAAACTTTACGTGCGCACGTACGGTAACTTTTTATTGCCTTTTTATTTAAGTATTTTACTATATATTGCTCACGCAAATTGTATGTGATATACTACTCGCACATAACATTGATTTTTGTGTCATGTCATTTAAAATATCTATTACGGGGAGAACATATCAAGTATATAATCACGTTATTTGAATATCTTTCATATTTTACTGTTATTTGCCAATAGTTAGTAAATAAATGTCTTAAATTTTGATGTTGACTTATTCATGATAAAAGTATGCATTTCTAAGAAGTTATCGATTCTTGAGCAAGAAATTCATGGAGCCTAGGTGTCAAGGTAATCATTTTTGCATAATTGTTACAGCTCCTTTTTTTGTGTAAATTAGTTGACTGAGTGCCACTTACATATATATATATATATATATATATATATATATATATATATATATATATATATATATATATATATAATTTTTGGAACGGATTCCTCTAACAACAGGGGCTTTTCTAGTTTAAGGCGGAGTGGGAATAAACTAGTGGCGCCCTCAATTTCTTTTTTTTAACCCACCCTACTCTCTGATTGAGCTCGGGTAATATATTTTTTTGCCGCGCTATCACTCATCTGGGTCCAATTAGGTGGCATTGCACGAAAAGCGCGTCGCAAGATCTCTGCCGAATTTCGGCATGCCGGTATGATCTTTAGTTCTGAAAGCAGTGTGTGTCTCGTTCCACCGAGGGCTCCTATGATCAGGACCACTAGCTTAACAGAATGGCCAGGGTAAAGCCTGCGGAGCTCGAAGAGCAAATCTCGATATATCGTCAGTTTTTTCCTCCTCCTTTAAGACAATGTTATTCTCCGCGGGAGCGGAGAACTCCACGACAAATATTGTCTTGAGTTGGTGGTCGAGGAGTACCATGTCAGGCTTATTAGCTTGTATTGGCCTGACGGTGGGAAACGAGTAGTTCCAATAAATTAGACACTTTTCATTTCCCACAACGGACTCAATATCCCCCGGACCGTAAGGCAGCACTGGCGTCTCGTCTATCCCATACGAGTGCCTTAAGTGATAATAAAGCACTCGTAATGCTGCGTCGTGCCTCTGGATATAGGCCGAGACTGCATATACTGGACAAGCCGACAGCAAATGCATTAATGTCTCCGGCGCCCTGTGTCAGGTCCTGCAGCTGACATCAGGGACCTCTATACCCATGACACGACTTCGATAGACGAGTGTGTTGAATACACCATCCTGGCACGCCATTATGAATCCCTCGGTCTCAGACTTCAGCCCGGCTGACCTCAAGAAAGCAAAGGTCAGCCTTTCGGATAAGCCGCGGTCTTCTATATTTTTATAGAAGACGCCGTGCAATGGCTTATCCGAGTGTCGCTGTAGAAATAGATCAATTTCAGCAGCTTTGACTTGGGCTTTTTGCAGAGCAGGTTCCAACTCGGTGACAGAGTCTTGGTTAACACGCTCAGCGTCGAAGACCAGACCGAGTCCATCGGCGGCTCTGCGTGCTGCCTTAAACAAAAAGGATCCTACTCCTGCACTTTCATGGTCTCGGACCATGCAGAGGAGGGGATCCGAACTCCTTATGACCTTACAGGCTCCATCCAGAACCATTCTGCTATGGAGACTCTCCAAACTCAAGAGTCCACGGCCTCCCCGATGTCGTGGGAGATATAACCGTGGAACGGACGATTTAGGGTGCAAACTCCTATAGAGATGCATCTTTTTTTCGGGTTCCTACATCGAGTTGACGCAGCTCCCCTTGATTCCATTTAATTACTCTCCGTAGTTCCCGCATCGTCCTCTCTTGAGATGGACCAGTGCACATTTGTTCAGCCCGAACTCCATGCCGACAGCCTGCGTGTACTCCTGTACCACCCTGAGGGACTGGTGAAGGTCCCTCTCTCCGGAGGCATAAAGTTTAAGGTTATCCATGTAGAACAGATGCCTCCTATCACCGGCAGTTGTATCCACGGGTTTTCCGGAGCGAAACGGATAATGGCAGTAGTGAGATGCAAAACAGAAGGGGGCTGAGGGAGTCTCCCTGAAATACTCCCCTTCTGAAAGTTACTGACTCCGTCTGGACTCTATCATTACCTGATGTAATAGTAAAGCGAGTCCTCCAGAGCGGCATCAGTTCTTCGATGCATCTCACTACGGGACCGGGTACCGCAAGACATTGGAGCAAGTGAACAATAAGCTCATGCGATGTCATATCAAATGCCTTGCGGTAGTCGATCCAGGCCATGGAGAGGTTCCGCTTATACTGCACGGAGTCCTGTGTGACACATCTGTCAATCAACAGGTTCTCCTTGCAGCCAGCGACACCTCTCTTCGACCCTCGTTGCTCATATATCCGTTCGTAAACCGGTTCAACTGCGTGGAGCACTCGCATGTACAAGATGCGCGTAAACACCTTGTAACATGCGTTTAAACAGGTTATCGGTCGGTGGTTCCTTGGGTTGGACAAATCTCCGTTCTTGGGGATCAGCACTGTCCGCCCTTCAACCACCCAAGAAAGAATTTGCTGCTCCCCATTTAGCCATGAATTAAAAATTCTGGCCAAATGGTGGTGGGTGCTCGGTAACTTTTTCCACCAAAAGTTATTTATCCCATCGGGACCTGGAGCAGCAAAGTTCTTAGAGCCCTCGAGAGCTCTTCGAACCTCTTCTGGGGTTATTGGTTATTATTATTATTATTATTATTATTATTATTATTTTTTTTTTTTAGCGAGCTAAAAACCAATCACCCTTCTCTGTGGCTCCGACCCTCACATAGGGGAGCTGGTAGTACCGGTAGCCACTCCCCACGCCCGTGGGGTAAGTGACTACTGGGTCCGGGAATCGTGTGCCCTGAGCAGACGTAATGAACCGAGAATGACGGCCTTCTGCATTCTGCCGGCTAAGATCTCTGCCGAATTTCGGCATGCCGGTATGATCTTGAGTTCCGAAAGCAGTGTGTGTCTCGTTCCACCGAGGGCTCCTATAATCAGTACCACTATCTTAACAGTATGGTCTGGATACAGTCTGCGGAGTTCGAAGAGCAGATCTCGATATTTTGTCCGTTTTTCCTTCTCCTTCAAGAGAATGTTGTTCTCCGCGGGAGCCGAGAACTCCACGACGAACATTGTCTTGAGTTGATGGTCGAGGAGTACTACGTCAGGCTTGTTGGCTTGTATTTGCCTGACGGTGGGAAAAGAGTAGTTCCAATAAATTAGACACTTCTCATTTCCCACAACGGACTCAATATCCCCCGGAGCGTAAGGCAGCACTGGTGTTTCGTCTATCCCATACGAGTGCCTTAAATGGTAATAAAGCACTCGTAATGCTCCGTCGTGCCTTATTATTATTATTTTTTTTTTTTTTTTTTTTTTTCGGTTTGCCCGCTGCCGGACAGGACTTCCGTGGCCTCCGACACCTCACGGTAGCCGCGCCGGCGAATTCCTTGCAGCCACTCTCCACGACCTGTGGAGTTAGTGACTGCAAATACCTAAATCGTGTGCCCTAAGTAGACGAAGGGACCCCAAGATAACCGCCTTCTGCATCTGGCCTGCCAACCATTCTGCCGAATTCTGACAGGCCGGTATGATCTTCAATTCTGAGAGCAGCGAAGGCTTCATCCCTCCGAGTACGCCGATTATTAGGACGACCATCTTGACAGAGTAGCCTGGGTACAGCACTTGGAGCTCATACCGGAGATCACGATATTTGGTCCGTTTTTCCCCCTCCTTCAAAGCGATGTTTGTCTCAGCAGGTGCTGAGAATTCGATGACAAACATCGCTTTGTTCTGATGGTCGAGGAGGACTATGTCAGGCTTGTTGGCTTGAATTAGCCTGACGGTCGGGAACGAGTAGTTCCAATAAATTCGGCACCTCTCGTTCTCGACAACGGACTCAATATCTCCGGGGATGTAAGGCAGCACTGGTGTTTGGTCTACCCCATACGAGTGCCGTAGATGGTAGTATTATTATTATTATTATTATTATTATTATTATTATTATTATTATTATTATTATTATTATTAATTGTATGTTTACTACAAAATGTAAATATATTAAAATCATGTATTAAAAAGTACATTTATTATTTTTACAAAAAATTATTTATATTATGTTTAATAATTAAAATTAACAAAGCAATTTTTATCAATTTTTACAATTCAAAAGTTATTAACAATCAAAATTTAAAAGTAAATATATTTAGATTATCAAATAAATAAAAATGCGGTCATTTATACGCCGTACCAATACCGTTACAATAGAAGGTATTGAAATCAAGATCATACTTTTTTGGTTTGTTTAATAATTCAGACGTGGTTGAGGAATGTAATTAATTATTAATTATTTTACTTATTGTTTGTAGCATACATTAATATTACAAAATTATATTAATTGTAATAAATAATGACAAATTTTTGACAATAATTAAAAAAAATACAACGAAAAAGGGCATTTTTTCGGAATTTTCCATTTTCCGGTAATTTTTTCCATTGCACTATATATATATATATATATATATATATATATATATATATATATATATATATATATATATATATATATATATATATATATATATATATATATATATATATATATATATATATATATTTCTTTATTTATTGAAAGTATAAGTAAAAACAAAAAAAATGAGCCCCGTCCGAACTCTATCGGATGAGTCCTTTTATGAGGAATCGCAGTTGAAAATTTCACTTTTTTATATAATTGAATTAGACAACAACCGTTAAATATTTTGCTCCAAAAAATAGTGCTTATGTGGGACACCAAATGGTATACTTTCATCAAGTTTGAGCTAAATCGAATTATTTTTGTGGAAGAAAGAAATAAAGAACCGAAAAAAGGGTTTTTTGCATGTATCTCGAAAAATTTTGAGATTAGGATAAAAATGCTCTCCACACAAGTTGTAGATCTCTTTATTACCTACAACTTTTATTATTAACTTTTTTCGATAGGATGCGTAGTTAAGCCATAAATCGCAAAAAAACGTCTTTCGCCTCTAAAAACCCACCCCCCTTCACCCCAGATAACCGCAGGTGGTTCGGATTATTTTTCCTTCTTTGATTGTGATATGTTCTAAAATATTCTGCTATCAGTTTGCTGTAACGAATTATTATTTTTTTTTAATTCTGGCACTTATCTAGCCTGGCCTAATATTATATATATAAAATAATACCCCGACTGACTGACTCACTGACTGATTTATCAACGCACAACTCAAACCGCTGGGTCTAGAAACTTCAGATTTTGCTTAGAGGTTCCTCGAATGACGTAGAAGGGATTTTTCGAAATTCGACCCCTTAGAGGGTGAAAAAAGGGGTCGAAATTTTAGGCATTTTCGGAAATGGTTGGATCTAGATGCGTGGAAGACAGAAATATTTTTTTGAATATCAGTCATAAATGGAATAGCGAATAGCTATTAGATACTTGTAAGACGAATTTCGATTTTCACTTTTTGAAGGGGCGAAAACGGGGATGGTAGATGGTTTAAAGCTAACCCACATTTTTTAAGTCTCGTAAGTCAGAAACGTGATTATTCGAGCGATGGACTCTTCTGAGGAAACAAGAAGACCCGTACTTGACGGTTTTCACCCCAAAAGGGTGAACGGAGATGGGGAGGTTTTTCGAAAACGGTTAGACCCAATAGCGTGAAATTTGTCAGAAATATTCTTTATTGGAATCTATTAGACACGAATAAGACGAAATTTCGATTTTCACTTTTTGAAAGGGTGAACGGTACGTGGTCAGGGTACCCGTATCTCTGAAATCGCGTAACTTAAAACGTGATATTCCAGCGACGGGTGAAATAAGGAGACATGTATTCGACGGTGTTCAAAAAGAGACCCCCCCTCGAACGGGTGAACAGGGAGAAGGATGTTTTTAAGAATTAAATTTGACACATACCCACCCATGTAAATAATTATTTTTTTCGTTTAATTCGCTTTAACACAAAAATAGACAAATTGCGATGCGCAGTGGGTTTCCTCGAGTACTATGGATGCGCAGTGGGTTTCTTCGAGTACAATGGATGCGCAATGGGTTTCCCCAAGCACTATGGATGCGCAGTGGGTTTCCTCGAGTGCAATGGATGCGCAGTGTGTTTCCTAAAATGCAATGGATGAGCAGTGGGTTAGGATGTCAATGTTCTCAATTCCACGCGAAGAAGTCGCGGGCATCAGCTAGTTAGATAATAAGAATGTAAATGTTCGAAATTTGAATAATTCTATGTAAAAATCAACTAAGTCGGAAGTTCAAACTATTATTATTCACCATCAATCATCATTACGATAATTTGTCCGAAGTAGTAGGGGAATTGTGGCCTTCTAATCTCATCCCAAACATCAGGTATGAGCTTTGGTAATATATCTTTATTAGTGGTTCTAAGAGCTGTTCTAAATAAGAACGCTCCTTTGTTCCCATTTTCATGTGTCGTAATCGTTTTGCGAGTTGGGTCGTTACTCCTAAGTGTTGGAATAACTGTATCCAGTGTTATTCTTTCTTACAGACATCTTGGGTCTCGACACATGTTCATAATTTTCTTAGTTTCTCTTTCTAGCGCCGGTATCATTTACCGTATAAATTTTGTTTTCCAGAGAGTTGCGACTTTCATACGCGTCTAACTAGCGTTTTGTATCTATTACGGAGAATCTTTTTTACTAGAGTTGTGGCCTGAAGGCTTCTTTAGAAGACACCTATATGAATTTATATAGTCGCACTAGGATGTGTTGTGATACTGCTTTCCACCAGTTTGGCGTCTTCACTTACACCATCCGATTTTCCTTTGAGCATATGAAAAACGGCGGCGTGCTTCTCTAACCCAAGGTCATTCCGATCGATAATGATGGTATATTGACATGGTGTCTAGGGATAGTTGTAGATCCTTTTTACTGATTGCGTATAACTTAAGATCGTCCATACAGATTTCATCTTCTCTTCTATTAAGTTATCCGAATTTATAACATCCCTTTTTCTAAACTCAATCAAGAGGGATAAGAGTGTGATGCAGAATAATAAGAGGATTTAAAAGCCTCCTGGAAAAACTCCTCTTCTGTAGTTCACACAATCTGCAGATACCAATTTTTTTCCAGATGGTGTAGAAAATTTCTTCTCAAGAGTGAAAATAACTCTACAAAGCATCTAAGTATATTATGATGGATTTTTAGGCTTTTCATATATACTAGAGCAAGAGAATGCCTTAGCATAATCCACAAAAGAAACAGAAAGATTAGGCTTGAAGTAAATGGCATCCCGGTCTGCAAGAAAGTTGTCTTTGTAACCTCTTACTTCCCTCTTCGCACGTCGCTGTTCATATTTATGGGCTAAAGAAAGCCTATTGAGCTTAATATACGGTCATTGATTATACTAGTAAAGGTTTTGTTCAGATTGTTGAGACAGGTGATAGGTCTATAATTCTTTGGCACAGACAAGACAAAGTCACCATCTTTTGGGATCGAGACGAGCCATTGTGGAGTCTGCTCGGTACTATTAAGAAACTAGGTAAACTCTCTAGCATGGACATATTGTTCGTCGATGCACGATGCGGAGAAATTTCGTTGACATTTAACACGCGGTCAGTCTCTTCCACAGTTACAGGGCAGCAGTCTTCATTGAGTCTTAACTGTTGATCACAATATTTGTCAAAGGAATCTAAAATTGTAGTATTCCTTCCAAAATATTATTCCGCATTTGGTGGGTTTAACAGTAGAATTTCTCTTCCGCTGAAGAGCATGGATGGAACTGAGGTGTAATTTTCTTCGACAAATCTCTGAGGTCGAATGATTTTCTTGCCTAGCGACGCAGAGATATCCTAATTTCCACCTAAGCATTTTAGAAGGTCAAGATTCAATATATAATGGCGAGCGCATAGCACGGTTGTTGGATTCCATTTGTCTGATGCTGGGAAAAGAGTATTTCCAATAAATTAGGCCCTGCTCATTCCACACAACTGACTCAAGATCCTCTGGGGCATCTGACAGCACAGGTGTCTCATCTGCCCTGTACATGCTCCATAAATGATAGTACAGCACTCGTAATGCTCGTAGCCCACATTGGCGTAGCTCGCTCTGCCACTATCCCAAAGAAATGGAGAAGGATCGTTAATGACCGACATGTTTGTTGCAGACACCTTCGTTCCCGGCATTTGTAAAGACCAGATCTATCGGAGGAAGTGCTGATACTTAATGCAGCGAACGTTTTTTACTATTTACACTTTTTGACCAGAGGTCGTAGCTGTTGCATCTTTTTCTCCTAAGATGAACCAACTTATCATTATCATTATTATTACCATTAGCATTAGAGTTAGCATTACAATATCGCTATATTATTACTGTCACGGCAATCAAACCAAAGTATTAGGGGCATCTTAGCCTTCCAATCTCATCCCAACAATTGCGATACGAGACAGTGACTCAGCGCGGTGTTGGCACTTCCTAAAACGCAACTTCGTGCCACCTCACAACACGAGTGAGGTGCGTTTTGCATTTTTGTCACCAGCGTTGTGGGGACCGATCTACAGACGGGAATGGTGTTCAGTTCCTTAACAAAAGATTGTTTGACATCAACAAGACTGCCAACTATCAAGATCACCAATTTAATTTCAACCTCAATACATCTTACTAAATTCGAACGGCAACACTCTCGCTGTCATTATTATTATTATTATTCGTTGCCGATATTTTAAAATAAGGACTCAAGAATTGTTCAAAATTGAAGAGCTGCACTAATGTTGGTGGCAGTTAAATATGTACATTATTAATTTATGCCTGCGTTTATGCACATTTCAATTTTTTATGCGACAGTTAGTGCTCAGTGTACCATTAATACACAAGTGTGTAACAATTACGCCATATTTAAGGCAATACCTACTAAAAATACACTCCAGCAGATGGCGCTGAAATCAGTAATTTTTAGATGTGCCACAGTTAATCAGAACTTAGTAATTTTACTCAACGGGAATTTTGCATTAGTTATGACATAATATTTGCAAAAATTAAGATTTCAACATGGGGGTATATTTTACGGCATGAGGAACCGTTTTTTATTGGTTAGAAATTGTGGCGTATGGAAAAATACGCCACAATTCGTAAATACGCCACAACAAGCTTATATTCATGCACAAATCGCAACAGTTAATGCAATGCCTACACACACACACACACACACATACTTGTACAATCGCTATTGTGACATCACAAGTATAAGCATCGATTGTGACCACATGGACATTTCTAACTGAGAACGATGGAGAATAAAATGCTGATTATATAAAACTGGGTTTTAGAACGATACACTCCGTTGGGAAAAATCTGCAAAGGTTAAATATTGTTGCATAAAGTAGAGATTATGACGTCAATGTCATAATCATAGTAAAACCTGACTGTGTGTAAAACTGATGCAACTATAATAAGAAACTATGGAGTGTGTATGAATTTCGTCTTACAATGTTGCCAGGTTACACCAGATTAGTAAAATTCGACTCTCCCAACGAAAACTATAGTAACTCATAAAATTCGTGTTTGAGTTACACTAGTTGAATAATTGATTATCAAGGTAAAATTTCCCTAGAAAACTATAGTAACTTTCTGTGAAGATACAGGAGAAGTAATACATCGTGAACTATATAGTAAGTTGTTACAATTCTTCGATTCTTAAGAACACCATTTAAACATTTAATTACAATTTTCTCAAAACTGAAATTGAGTTACTATAGTTTACGTTGGGAGAGTCGAATTGTAACCATACATAATACATTTAATATGTTTCCGCAGCTTTAAAACTCCGAGGAGCTTGACCAATAATATTTCATAATTATGTAATATCGTACGAGTAAAAGCTGCAATCAGACCTTGCCGAAATAGTGAAATAGTAGTGATAGTGAGAGATGACTAATGGTTCACCACAGGCAGGTACCATATAGCGGCTATGAACTATAGGTACATTTTTTAGCAATATAATTTTAGAACATTTTTATGTGGATTCCCCTGCAATAAGGCGGCTATATTTTAAAACAGATATCCGATAATTAAACAGTAATTATACTGAACGTTGTTGTAAATAATGAGTGCAGATGTCATTGCGCATAAGTGCTGTGAGTTTGGTGTGTCTTTGGTCGGTTTTCCATTGCTGTATGATACGCCTGACATCATGACGTGATCTATCCTGGTTACCCGTTAAGGGTATGGTCTCAGTAAAACATTATATTTTTCGGTTAGCACTACAATACGGCGAATATATTTAAAAAAGAATTAGAATCATTTAATAATAATTATACAGAACGATATTATGCTATGTTATATAAAGATCGATATACCTTCGTGCATGATGATATGAGCTTGATGTAATTGGTTCCCTTTGCTGTATGATACGTTTGACAGCATCATGACACCTACCGCGGTTGCTTGTTGGGCGAACGGTCTCAGAAGAATGCTATATTTTCCTCTTGTTATAGCATCTCAATATGGTGACTTTATTTTAAAAAATATCGGATCATTAAGGCAGGCTTAATGCAATTTTTAAAGTGTATTAAATATCGGGTTACATATAAATTCGTAAAAATAATTAATATGCATTTATCTATAACAGGAAGCCGAAATCTAAAACATCAAGAGGTGACTTTGTTTCAGCAATTAACTGTCTACATAACTGTACCACAAAAAACTAAAAAAATCAATGGCGTACATATTTTTGACATTGGAAAACTGATAGAATAATAAAATTTCGACATCCTCTGTATCTCAAAGACAAAGCAATTGCGGTACTCCGTTGATATGGACTTCTCTTAAAATCGCCTGAGGATTAAGGCCCTTAAGTATTAGCATGTAATTGTGAAACATCCTGTATATTCACTCTTGAGATACACCAAGAAGGTAATTATTGTTTAATGTACATTGTTTTTTCTTTAGGGTTTTGATTTTACTTGTCAGAGAGTTTATCTGCATTTAATATGTAACAGAATGATTTCGAGGTATGAGAAATTTGTTATTTTCTTACTCATTTAGCATAGACCAAACCTAATAATCATAGTAACATGCTGTCAGTGGCGTGCCAAATCTTTCGGAGCGTGAGGGTGCCGAGGAGGCATATCTTTCTTGGGGGCTCAAATCTTAATTATAATATACCCAATTATTGTTCAAATCTTGCTCTTGGGGTGCTAGGATGGCACTGGTAAGCAGGTCTGTGGGGGCTTGCGTCCCCCTAGCCCCTCTGTGTATGCCACTGCATGCTGTTGCACTAGAATATGTAACGTACTTACCTACATATTAGAAACTCTGTTGCTATAGATAACAAAAAATAATATAAAATCAACAAAAACAGAATACAAATTATCGTTAATATATTTTACGTTTTCAAATTGAAATTTTAATTTTTTTTATTATGGATTAATCTCCATAAATTGGTGACCCCATAATTTTTTTTTTTTGAGTTTTATAGGTAGAAAGTTTAAGTAGGTAAAGAATGAGAAACGGCATGTACCCCCCTCCATGCCTCCCTGTGTACCCCCCACTCCTCACCCCACCCTAAACGGGATTGGTCGATGGGAGGGGATGCGCCACGCCCACCTTAACGCGATTGGACGATGGGGGGGATAAGCCACGCCCACCTTGACAGGATTGGTCAATGGGAGGGGATAAGCCGCACCCACTTTAACGGGGTTGACCGATGGGAGGGGATAAGCCACGCCCTCCTTAACGGGATTGGTCGATGGGAGGGGATAAGCTACGCCCACTTCAACGGAATTGGCCAATGGGAGGGGATAAGCCACGCCCCCCTTAACGAGATTGGCCAATGGGAGGGGATAAGCTGAACCCACCCTAACGGGATTGGTCAATGGGAGGGAGGCAGGTGAACTCAACATACTTCTAAATGGGGGGTGGGAGGTGTGTGAAGCGGTGGTGGTATTATAGACCTCTGTTACAGGCATACATCTTAAAACATATTTAGAGAGTTCAAATACAAAGCACCTGCCCAACCAAATTAACTTTTATTATATAAATACATTTAACACCATTAAGGTTTCCATTATTGTTCATGTGTTAACAGTATTTCAAGAAACAATTAAATTTTAACTATTCAAGATGGTCGAAAACTGTAGTGTCTTGCCTGAACTGAAATTTGACTTACTTAATAATTTACCTTCAGCACCTCAGAATAAAAATGATTTAGTGATACTTGGTGAAAGAAGGCATAAACTAAATAAATCGAGAAGCAAATATGTGTCAACGGGATTATCCAGTGACTTCTGTTATAACCCATGTGTAAAGCTAAGTGGAAATAAAAATGATGCAATAATTTTTACCGAAAAAGAGTGGACTCATTTTCTTACATTTCGAGGAATTGTTAATAATTTCATATACTCCAACGATAAAACCCAACCAATAGACGCTGGTGATTTCTCTATTCAATTTGAGCAATTCCCCAATTCCAAAGTTATAAAAATTGTAAAGAAAAATTCATACGTTTACTTGGGTTATGAATCAATCTGCAAGTTGTGGGAAGTATTACCACTTGTCAAGTATAGCATTAATATGTTAAAAAGACAGCAGTTTATAAATTATTTCAAGAACGTGCAGAGAGAACTACAACGTCAAGGAGGAAATGTATTTGAAAATGCTGTAAACCTTATTCAACAGAGCATGAATTGTAATAATGAGAATGTTTCCCTGCTCATGGAGTTAATTTACATTTATCCAGAAGTATTCGAAGTGGAATGTTTTGGTAGGGTGTAATGGTGAAGAAAATAACATTTAATTTAGCGTTACTAGGAAATTTTTAGCCATTGATCGAATGTCACATATTGTAAGTCCTATTTTAGAAGTAATGTATATAGTGATAGATTTTGTAAATTAATGTAAGCGTAACTCATTTACTTGTTATTATATACAATTTTATAAAATATGTGAAAAAGATATAAATAAAAACACTTATTACTTAAAATTTGTTTTATTAAAATAAAAAGACATATGTACAGATTATATTTATACAATTTGATTTTTCAAAATCCGTGAATTATGTTGACTGTTTAACCCAAGCCATTTTATGTAGAGTTTATCCCCCTTTTTTCTGATAATCCTCTCCACAAGATATATGTCAGGATACTTTACTTTCTGTAGTTCATGCTCGTAAAAACCTCCTTGAATTTGATCCCCTTCCTGATCGTCCAAGAGATATGTTCTAGGATTACTTCTATGAATCTTTCTGATTTGGAAAATTTCATTTGACCAATTAGGAGTATAACCTTTTGAAAATGCTTCTCTATATTTACTAATTCTTACATAATCGTTAACTTTAAATTTTTGTTTTCTTGGATCAACTGTTTTCAGATGGCTATAGGCAGTTCGCAACAATCGTTTCTCATCTTTCTTTTTAACATTTATTGGTTTCATTCCAATAGTTCTGTTTTTTGTGTTATTGTATTCTGTAACGATATCTGATAAGTTATCTAACCATTTTCTTGTAGGCTGAACTGCCTCCACATTTTATTTTTTAAAGTTCTATTCACTCTTTCTACAACACTCGCTTTAAGGTGTGTGTAAGAGCTATAGTGGTTAATTTTCCACCTATCGGTTAATTCCTTAAATTTCTTATTGTAAAATTCTTTACCCATATCTGTCTGTAAATTTTTGGGTCGTACATTCATCTGCGACAAGATCTTGTCCATCGCTCGTACAACTTCATTTCCACTTTTATTTTTCAGAGGTTCGCACCAAACAAATTTTGAAAATACGTTAATAACCACTAAAATATACTTATAACCTTTATTTATTTTAGCATACTTGATAATTTCAACAAGATCTGCTTGAACAAGATCATTAAGACCCTTAACAATTACTCGTCTTCTTTTAAAGTACTTTCTGGCAGGCTTATGAATTTCATTGACTATTTCCTGTTTAATGTTAGTCATCCTTGGTCAGCGGGCACTGCAGAACAATTTGAACATATAGCGGATCTTTATTCTTTGCATAGAACATAAACCTATCTTCAACATTTATGATTTCCCCACAAGTTTTTCTGGTAAAACTTCTTGCGTGTTTAAGAAAACTGTGGTATCGACAGGTGAAACCTCTATATTTTTCAACTCTACCAGATACAGGGATTTTGTATTCTGTTGTAGTATTTTCTAATGTGTAGAAATTTATACTTTTAGATTTCTGTAAACGACCTCGTACACTTATAATACATTTGCTATGAAGTGAAGCGGGTTCGCAAATGTAAAAAGGTGATGTTCTTGGGGGTGAGGTTAAGATGGGTGAAGGGGGAGTTGGTGCAGAATATGGAGTTATTCTCTCCCTCAACATGTGCCTTCCAAATTTATCAATTGGCATGGTTAACAGACCTAAAGTTTTACACTTAATGAGGCTCTAACTTTCCACACATACTATTTATCGTATTATTTTAGCTTCCCTCAATTGTTCTATTATTGAAATTATTTCATTGTTATGTCCATTATTCCCTGCTAGTTGTGACGCTATCAGGAGTCTTAAACGATCTACAATTTCATTATAGTCATCAAAATGCTTATATTCAATCTGCTTATTATTGATTTCCATCATTGTTAGATTTCCCCCTCTCTTGTTTTGACTCCTCGTTTTCATCGTTTGCGATGTTGGAAGTGAACTAGATCTCGATCTTTGCACCGTAGCGGGTATTGATGATGCTGATTTATTTGAGGTAGTGGTTTTCTTATTGTTCCTTTCTTGAGTCAGCGAATATAAGTTCGTAACTCTTGGTTTAATAATATCTATAAATTTAAATGAATTCGATGTAGATAGCCCTTTCTCAGGATCGTAACCTAGGTAATGAGCATTAGTCTTTCTAATTATATCAATGTACTGATCTATATCAGTCGGTCGATAACCCGCAGGATGCTTTTTAAACATTAATTCATATAATCCCGGTGTACCTGTGTATTTAAATTGACCGTTAATGATAAAGTCGGCTCCATCAAAGTCAATAGTTGCATCACCAATCGCATATTTTTTCGCAAATGGGTCGAAGTAAACACCGAAGGTATCGTCGTACTCATTTTTTACGTCCTCAAGTTTACCTTCTATATACGCTCGCGGTAAAGGTTTTTTAAATTGTTGTAAATACTTTTCATGCTCGGCCGCTGTAGATGTATCTGCTATCGTTGCTGGAAAAGTTTCATCAAAGAAACTTTCAACGATTTCAGGTCTTACTTGGGTTGGATCATACTGAAATGTTTCATCTTCCAAGTGAACAGGTCCTGCGGTATTGTAATATTCAAGAGGAGTTTGACCAATTGATCGAGTGTTTAAACTTTCACGGTTAATTTCTTCTTTTAGCTCCTTTTTCAAATAAGGTTTTGGAAAAGCACTTTCCGTTTTAATTAGAGTTGACACCAAATCTTTAAGAGGTTGAGTAATTGGCTTGTAAGTTTTCTCTAACTGGGACTGTGATTTGTCAATATCTCTTTTCAAACTTTTATATTTTTGTTTCAACGCCTCTCTTGTTTTTAACAGTTGTACTGCTAATCGGTTATCCATGATTACTGATTGATATCGTTCAGTGTTTTAACTTTATATATGAATGAATTTATCGAATCCTTTTCGATACTTTCCAGAGTTAATAGCGCAATCTTTATCTATTACGACAAATCCATATATATTTTTCCAACAAAATACACAGAGCTCTCTAAAATCTTGAAAACACATATCCACATTTACATGATCATCATAAATATGTTTCAAATTGGTCATATCCTGAGGGAATATCACAATGAGGTTAGCATTATCTCTACACAATTGTTTTGGAATGGCACTGTATGTCTGACATAGATAAAAACAATCAGTGTTTTTATGACTTCCAAAACAAAAATAACTTTTAATGATATTTTGATTACAAGAAGCTAAATCATCGAATATTACCACTGAATTCGGTTTTATTTCTTCTGGAGGTATTACTGCATCACCATCGTTATATTCGGAATATCCAATTTCATTCACAGGTTCCATTAGCATTCTTAAGTACTCATATTTTGCTTGATATAGGGACTTAGAATATAAATATATATTTTCAAAACGTAAACCATTGGGATGTTCTAACAAACTGAGCATTACATTTGTCTTTCCACATCCCGAGCTTCCAACCAAAAGTCCTCGTTTCGATTGTCCACCAAATAAAATACCATGCTTTTGAATCGTGCTGGTCAAGGAAACGTGATCATGATCTGCTATTGGTAGAACCGTTTCTTGCTGATGAATCTTCATTTCAAGCTGCTTCTAATTAATACCTGAGGTGGAATTTTATTACGATAAGAACTATAGCAAACTGACTGGACATCGCATCCTACCTACATATATATAAGGGTGCCTAGCAAACATGTTTCATTTGTTTACACCATTTACATTATAATGGTTCGAAGAAAGGGTTCTCCATCCAGTAAAGCTGAAAACGCCAAGAAGAGAGGATGTGGTCTGCTTAATAAAATAATTAATAAGCTCCCAGTAGAATTGCATTTACCTGGTTATAATTATTGTGGGCCTGGAACTAAACTTTCAAAGCGATTACAAAGAGGTGATAAAGGAATTAATCCATTGGATGAGGCGTGCAAAGAACACGATATAGCGTATTCTAAATTTCAAGACGTGGAAGAAAGAAATTAGGCTGACAGAGAATTAGCTGAAGTCGCACTTAAACGTGTAAAAGCAGCCGACTCAGGGTTTGGTGGAAAAGTTGCCGCGTTGGGAGTCGGTGGGATAATGAAATTAAAAAGTAAGTTGGGAATGGGTCTTAAACGTGGAAGAAGTGACGCCTCAAAGAAGAAAGGTGGACAAATAAATGTAAAAGTTGGTGTAAAGAGAAAAACAAAATCAAAGAAGCGGAGGAGAAGAATTCTAGATACCCCAAAAATAGGTGGATTTCTACCACTTTTGTTGCCCCTTTTGGGGGCACTAGGAGCTATAGGAGGGGGTGCAGCCGGCATTGCAAAAGTAGTTAATGATGCTAAGTCAAATCGTGAACAGGTTGCTGAACAGAAGAGACATAATTTAGCAATGGAGCAAACCACAACAGGGAAAGGTTTATACTTGGGTCCTTATAAAAAAGGCTCTGGACTATATTTGAAAACTTATCCACAAAACTCCCAATAAAGCTGCCTCACCGACCACTTACTAATTTAGATCTAATGAAATATTCGAAAATCCTTAAAATTCCTCATTTTCGCGACATATTTATGAGAGATACGCTTCCCAAAAAAGTAAAGAAGAATGAAACTGGTATAATAAATCTAGATACGGATGATGGAGAGGGGACTCACTGGGTAGCGTACGCCAAGAAAAACAAAGAAATAATTTATTTTGACAGTTATGGAAATTTAAGACCTCCAGAAGAATTAATAAAATATTTTTTAAGTGATGGCAGCTTGAATACAATCAGATATAATTATGACTCCGTGCAAAATTATAATTCATATATCTGTGGACATTTATGTTTATTTTTTTTGTATAATCAATACAAATAGCAGATTGATTGTTGGTGGGAGGTGAACTCCACCTGATCTCATCATAAATCATTAATTCATAGGAGAAAAAGAGTAGAATAGCCACCTACCATGCATTTCTCAGTGACTGGTGAGCGGTGAGGATCCCTAAATTAATTGTGATATAGCATATTTACAATTCTTTTGCCATCATGCAGAAATTGGCATCCAAATTTTACAATAAAAATAATTGCATGATAGATTTTTCGATTGTATCAAATAATCCAGTAATATATAAGCCTTTCGATGAACGTTTATTATCATTTGAAAAATGGAATGGTACTGTGGAACCATCAGAACTTGCTCTAGCAGGATTTTATTACAGTGGCTACCATGATATAGTCAGCTGTTTTTGTTGTGGAGTCGAGATATATAGATGGGAGGCGTGTGACATACCTATAAATGAACACTTGAAATATTCAGCAAATTGTTCTTATGCAAAATTAATGAGAAGCCTATTGCGGCGAAATATAGAGGAGCACACATGTATGACAAAAAATCATATGGTTGGTTCTAGAAGAGGTTTCATATGGCTTGTGACCATAAGCTTGCATGTAATAAGTATCTATATGTTTATGATACGTAACATATGTTTATAAAAACAATATATACGTCTGTACTAATATATTGGATATTATGCCTGTCTGTACATGGATTTGTCTCAGATGTAAAAGTGTTTTAGAGGAATATAATGCACCCATGGATAATAAAATATATACTGTTTGTAGCAATTGTGATATAAGTGATGGAAAGGCACACGCTGCCTAATCTGTTGATATTTTATAACATAATTTATGTATGTATGCAATAAGCAACTGTATATTTATGAATGTAACTTAGAGTGTAATTAATAATAAATACCTTAATAATAAATAATTTGTTTCAATATTTTTCAAAGTATCCACTTTTCCTATCATTCAGTTCTATAGTTCTACTTCAAGCAGTAATTTTTCAAATTTGAAGAATAATTAATTTTTTCAACTTCATTCTACCAGCATTTCACAAATTCCCCCCCCCCAATTATATATTTTCTTCTAAGTCACGAATACTATATAAAATAATAAAAGAGAAAATAACTTAAAAAAATTTATTAAAAAAAGACATTTTTCAAACTACAAAAAAACTACAAAAAACTACAAAAAAACACCTTAAATTTAGAATCTTACCACTAACAGATTAAAAATTAAATAAAACAAAACTAAACTAATCAACTAACCTACACTATACTACACTTCAGTCAAAGGGCATATTGCCCACAAAGGCGTGGCACTTTTTCAGCTCCACGTCAACCACACCGACTTTCGCCTCCACCGTATCGGCCTCTTCGGCAATAAGTTGCTGGCGGTGGCGAAGTCGGTGCAGATGCTGGAGCATTTTATTTTTTGAAAGTTTCAGTTTGTGAGCATACCTATATGCCTTTTTCACCATACACTCCCGCACTTCACGTTTAAAGTTCTCTCTTTCGTTGACCACTGCCGCCTCCTGCTTTGCGACATCGTGCCGCACAAGGTCCAGCCACCCGTTCAACTCAAACTGGAGAAGAGCCTCTCCCTCAGCCTCTCGCTGCACCGTCCCCGGAGATCTCTCATCCGTAGTAGTGCCAGTAAGTTGATCTTCTAAGGACGACACCGCTGTGCTCCTCTCCACATCTGATTTTGGTAGAACTATAAGGGAAAAGAAAGTTAGATATCCAATTATTCAATAAAAAAAGGAAACAGTACCTGGCTGTTGTGGCCCCGATGGTGCCCCAATAGGCCTGAGGTCCGTGAAGGATCCGGCCAGAATCTCAATGCCGGATCCGATACTCCTAGCCGACCGCTCACGGTCCATTAACTGTGCCATCTCTTCCTCGAACGAGCAGTCGGAAAACTGATCAGCCTCTTGGCTCCCTAGGCCTCTTGGGAACATATCTCTACCAGACATCTTATTATTAGCAGGAAACAGCAAACGTGAAGCGCGGTGCACGAAAACGCGGCTAAATTTGAAAATTTAGTCTATTTAAAAAAACACTTAAAAATAAAAAATTAACACTTAAAAATAACTTACGAACAAACGAACCAAAAAGCAAAAATTAAAAAAAAAATAAACAGAGAAACGGCGCAAATATAATGAACTAATTAACACTTAAAAATACTACTATTCGAACTTAACTAAAAATAAACTAGAAAATAAGGATTGAAAATATATAAAAAAAATTAAAAAACTGAATGATAACAAAAAAACGGCGGAATGCAATAAAATAGTGTGGAAAGTACAGAATGAACTGTTAAAATTTACAGCTGAATTTTACTTTAAATAAAGTTCCACCCCAAAAAAAAAATTGCAGGTAGGGAGATGGGTAAGCAGTAAGTGTGAATGAAATGAACTGCAATGTATGCAAGTTGAATAAACTGCATTAAATTAATGACATACATAAATCACCGATTATTGCAAGTTGGCAAGGTTAGTCACCTATGGTGTGATTGAATATTTTCCGGTATTATATTACATTGCCAGTCTATTGATATGTGATTCAACAGAATGTTCAAATTATAGCATAATAAATAATTAAAAAAGATATTATTGCATGGGTTTAATGGACCCACAAAATATTGAAGTTTTTGAAGGCAAAAAGGATGATTGCACAGCAAAATATGTAGAGTCCTCTTTAAATATTTTTCATAACCAAATAAATAAATAAAATTCGGGGATTTTTTGAGTCTCAATAAATGCTTTCTAGGTTTACAAAAATTATTCAAAATTAATTAGCTAAAAATGTTTTTGGGGGTTTGATAATAGTTATGACATTACTCAAGAATGGTTGGAAATCTGTCTTAATTACCAACACAACAATTTTTTTGCAAGCAAAGCATGTTTGTTTTCCCCAACTCAAATAACTATATTAATTAAGTGTTGGAGGGGGGGGGGGGGGTATATAAAGAAAAATGTGTAATGTATTATTTGGTATCGAATATATAGTTCCTTGTAAAACTATACTCTACAATGTTGTGTCCTCAGTGTGGAAAACAATTTTCATCAAAAAGTAGTTTGTCGCGTCATCTTCGGGAAAGCTGTCCCTATAGAGAAATAAATGTACATAGTGCCCCGAAAAGAATCAAACTAAACAATTCACCGCCTAAAAAATATAATAAGGAACCCCAAAACCTTCCTGGCCCTTCTGGTGTGCAGTATCATGCTAAAAAATGTAATAAGGAATCTGAAAATCTAGCCAGCCCCTCTGGTGGTCATACAAAAGCTCAGGAGGTTATTATTAATTGCCCGCAATGTTATGAGAAAATGCCTAAAAATAAATTAATGGGACATTTAAAAAGTTCATCTCACAAGAAAGTCATCAATATTGTAGAAGATGGGGTAGAAAAACTTCAGAGCGCATTCAAAAACCGAATTTCGAGCTACCGTTTTTCCACAAAGAATCAGTGCACAGATATCACCCAGTTTTTGGAAGAAGTAAAAATGAAAGTTATCTCAGTGATTGAGAAATATATTAAAACATTCTTCAGCTTAAAAATTAATATGGAATTATTTGGGCTATACGTTATTGAGGAGAAAGAAATGTCAGACATAAAGTCATTCAATACTAAAAATAAAGTTGTGACGCACTCATTGAATGTATTAAACCTGTATAATGAGTTCAAAGAGGAGATCATAGAGAAAGCATCAACCTTTCAAGAGCGAGACTCAGGTATGTGTAACAAATTTATGTCAATCACAGTTAACGTATGATTTCTGCAGTTATATTTTTTTCTTACATGGTTATTAATTATTTTTTAGGATGGGCTCTGAAGCACGTTAGTTTTCTTGAAGTCAACCTCAACAAATACAATCCATTATTCGCATCGTCATACATTAGGTTACCTAAATTTATTGAAAATAAGAGAGCTGTTTTAAATATTCAAAATAATGATGACAAATGTTTTGCTTATGCCGTTAATGCTGCGATCTTCCCAGCCAATGGACCTCCGCATGAAGTATCATCCTATCCTCATTACGCAACATTGCTAAATTTTGAAGGTATCGATTTTCCTGTTAAATTAAATGATATTCATAAATTTGAGATTTTAAATAATATCTCTATAAATGTATTCGGGGTAAATAATCAGTATAAAGATGGTAAAATGGTCAGTGAGATTGTAGGCCCCTTACATTTCACAAATAAAAAACAAAATACACACGTAAATTTATTACTCATTGCTGATGTTGAAGGTAATAGTCATTACACCCTTATTAAAGACTTGTCACGATTAGTCTCTAGCCAAAGATCTAAACATCACGGTCGAAATTATATTTGTGATGGCTGCCTACTATTTTTTAATTCTCCTGAGAAATTGTATGCTCATGAAAGAAATGACTGTAATCATTTATGTACTATTTTACCTGATACAGATCCACAAATCAATAAGTGTGGGGAACTAATTGCAGGAAATATCCTAAAATTTGTTAATATTGAGAAACAATTGCCTGTTCCTTTCGTTGTATATGCAGATTTTGAAAGTTTATTAAAACCAATTCATTATAATGAACCATCTGATAGTAAATCATTCTCCGTTAAAACGTACCAACATGAGCCATATTCATTTTGCATCTACTTAAAGTGTAATTTTGATGATAATCTTTCCAAACTTGAATATTATCGAGGTGCTGATGCTGTGGAAGTATTTGTGAAAAGATTGGATGAACTTGTCTTACAATTATATCAAAATCACTTAAAAAATATAGTTGAAATGAAACCATTATCACAGAATCAACAAGATATTTTCAATAATAGTCAAATTTGTCATATCTGCGATAAACCTTTTGAGAATGGCGATGAAAGGGTTCGCGACCACTGCCACGTTAGTGGTAATTTTAGAGGAGCCGCTCATTCTCATTGTAATTTAAACTTTAAAATACCTAAATTTATACCAGTGTTCTTTCATAACTTAACTAATTACGATTCTCATTTATTTATTAAAAAATTAGCTTTAAAACGAGAAAGTATACAAGTTCTTGCACAGAATAAAGAAAAATATATTACGTTTTCCAAACAAATTCTTGTAGATAAATCTAATGATAAAAAACCGAAGAAAATTTTCATAAAATTAAGATTTGTCGATTCTTTCCGCTTTTTACCAGCATCTTTGGATAAACTAAGTCAAACGCTAGAAACACATCAATGCCTCGAAGTAAGGAAATTTTATACCGATGACAAACAATTCAATTTATTAAGGCGTAAAGGTGTCTTTCCATATTCTTACGTAGATTCGCTGGAAAAATTGGATGATACCAAATTACCATCACAGGATGAGTTTTTTAATATCTTGAGTGGTGACTCAATTTCTCAGGAAGATTATGATCGGGCTTGTGATGTATGGCATACATTTAATTGCCGAACTCTTGGTGAATATTCAGACATTTATTTAGTATCAGATGTATTGCTTCTTGCTGATATTTTTGAAAATTTTCGACAGATATGTCTACAGACATATAAATTAGATCCTGCACAATATTTAACTGCACCATCCTTGAGTTGGGATGCAATGTTACGAAAGACTGGCATTGAGCTGGAACTTCTAACTGACATTGATATGCTTCACTTTTTTAGAAAGGGAATACGTGGTGGTGTTAGTCAATGCAGCAATAGAAAAGCCATTGCCAACAATCCATTTATTCCGGATTATAATTCATCAGAACCAACGTCATATATATTATATTTAGACGCCACAAATATGTACGGTTCTTCGATGAGTGAATGTTTGCCCACCGGAGATTTTAGATGGTTAAATGATTATGAAATCGAAAACTTCGATTGTACTATCTTTGGTGATGATTCACCAAAAGGTTATGTACTAGAAGTGGATTTAGAATATCCTCAACATTTGCATGATAATCATAATGATTTACCATTTTGTCCTGAAAACATTGTGCCTCCTGGCTCCAAAAATTCAAAATTAATTCTAAATTTGCATGATAAACATAAATATGTTCTCCATTATCGAAATTTGAAACAGTGCTTGGAACATGGGTTAATACTTAGGAAAATATATAGAATCATAGAATTTTCACAATCTGCTTGGTTAAAAACATACATCGATTTGAACACTGAACTTAGAAATTCTTCAAAAAATGCGTTTGAACGAGATCTTTTTAAATTTTTAATAAATTCAATATTTGGGAAGACAATGGAAAATGTTGACAATAGGGTTGATGTAAAATTAGTATCGCATTGGAGAAATAGCATAGGTAGTGTGGGTGCCGAAGGACTTATTGCAAAACCCAATTTTAAATCATGTACAGTATTTTCAGAAAATTTGGTAGCGGTGCAAATGTCCTTATTGAAAATATTTTACGACAAACCGCTCTATATAGGCTTCACCATTTTGGACATCTCTAAAACAATAATTTATAACTTTTTTTATAACTTCATAAAGAAGCAATATAATGACAAAGCTATTCTGTGTTATACTGACACGGACTCTTTAATTCTAGAAATTTACACAAAAAATGTTTATGACGATATTCAAAAAAATATAGAATTATTCGACACATCAAATTTTCCGATTCCAAATGTACACAACATTCCGAAAACGCAATCAGTCATAGGAAAAATGAAGGATGAATATGCAGGTATGCCAATAGAAGGCTTTTTTGGTACCGGGGCAAAAGCTTACTGTGTTAAAGTAAACGATAGCGTAACAAAGAAAGCCAAGGGTGTTACAAAAAGTGTTATAAAGAATCAATTACATTTGGTTGATTATAAACAAATAGTAGAAGATGGCGGTCTCATATATCGAAAAATGTATGTTTTCTCTTCACATCTGCATACAATATATACTGAGTTGAAAAATAAAGTTGCGCTTTCCGCACAAGATGATAAGCGATATGTTATACCTGGAAGCACAAAAACTCTTGCATGGGGGCATTACTCTATTCATAATCTATACGATAACACTGACCATAATACAGCTGAAGATAATTTAACGGTTCTTTTAAGATTAGCTAATGCGATTATTGAACAGGAAAATCATGATATCGACTTTGACTTAGATTTATTGTAAGTTTTTTGTTTTAATGTAAAAATTATTTGTAATTTCAATTTACAAAAATTGTTATTTTTATATCATCATCCATTTTTGTTTGTATAAAGATATATGAAATAACTGTATTTAGGTAATGTCTGATATTAATCAAATATATGATTTATTTTTTAAAATTTTATTTAGTTTTATTTCATATTCTATTACACATATCCCATTAGATATAGTAATGACATATTTCCTATTTTTGAAACATATTGTACAACATACAATGTGGAGTAAATAATGAGCTGCTGTCTTTGCAAGTTGAATGAACTACTGACTTTGCTGCTATTTAATACTGTCAGTACAATGAATTGCTGACAGCATAAGTTGAATAATCTAGGAGATGTGTGAGTACAATACAGTGCTAACTTTGCACGTACAATAAACAGTTAACTTTGCAAGTTAGGTAATAGATGACTTGTCAGTACAACGAACTGCTGACATAAGTTGAATAAAAATATCTGATGTGCAAGTAAAATGAACTGCTAACTTTGCAAGTTGAATGAACTGCTGACATACGTTGAATAAAGTATCTGATATGTAAGTAAAATAAACTGTAAACTTTGCAAGTTGAATGAACTGCTGACTTCACAAATGTGGTCCAACAGGTGTAAGGTATTTCACGTGTATGTGAAGTAAAGTGGGAGGTATGATCTTTCATTATAAAACATGAACATTAATTGAAGTGATTATTTGACAATTTCATCTTATCAGAGAAAAAAGAAAAAAAATAGTAACGAAAGATGTGGATGTGTTACGTTAAGGAAGTTGAGATTACTGATTTGGAAAGTGGTGTCAGAAATTTAAGCCAGAAATTCTCAAATCTTCAGTTTGATGCAGCACATGAGGCAGTATATGGGATGGGAAGATTTTACTCTGATGACGAATGTAACGAACTAGCGAAGACATACGAAGTGGGTCACGGAGTTTGTCAGAAGTTTTTACAAGAAAGAATATGCGAGAAGTGCCTTGTCCAGGAGCTGGTGAAATTGGGTTTACATCAATTTCTACAAGTAATAAAACAATATTTGAAGCCGGATCTTGCAAATATGGTAGATCTTCAAGACAAGGATAATTGAATTAATTAGATAATATTTAAATCTTATAAAATTGTATTCAATGCAATAATATTTTTTATTATCTTCAAGTATTAAAATAAAAAAAACAAAAAAAATCCATTTTAGTATTATTTATTAACACAGAAATAAAATTTGTTATACAAATAATAGACATTAGAAAGTGCACACATACATTTATTATTTGAGTGATAAAAACATTAGGGGTAGACTTTCTTAAAGTTGGTTATTCTTCAAGTTCTAATACAGGTTGGGAGATAAATTGTCTCATGTAGTCTGCCTTTTCATGTCCTTTTACATAAACACAATCAACTTCTGAAGTCAAATTTTGAATAATTTTGCTGAATAAGTGCAGTGGTGTAAATCCATCACCCCGTGATGCCGTGGTGATTTTTTGTTAACCAGTGAACCTGTTTTTGTAATTCCGGTGAAAGCATCTCAAATGGATAAGGTGGTTTAAAGATATAGTGACACGTTTTCATTCCATCATATCCTGCTAGCTCCTTAACAATAAATTTATTGTTTTCTATTTTAAATCCTTGAATATCCACAAGCATCATCATATTTTTAAATTTTCTAGTTTTATCAAAACTTCTTTCTTTATGCAATATAATTCCACTATTTTTTTAAATGTTTCAGTTTTTTTCTGTGTTCTTTCAACAGTCGTGCATATTCTGATCTCATTAGTATACTAACTTACTTCGCACTATTTTTGCTTATGCCAGTAAAGAAAAAAAAAGTAATGCACAGTTCAATGTTGATGTACAATTTTAGTTAAAGGACTATAAGTGAAATGTTTTTCATGTAATATAAGACAATATGCAGTAATATCCGAAGTAGTGGGAGTATCTGTCTCAAACTCTATTCTCATGACCACTGACCCCGTTTGTATAGCTTCTTTTTGGCGGGAACAATAAATATACGTTATTGCTGCGTAGTCCTTAAATTCTTTTGTATTAAGAATGGGCTGATTTATTTTATGAGGGTAATAGGATTCTTGAAAAATTGCAAACATATCATAAAGTGTTGCATATTTATTGCTTTTAAAATCTAGGTATAGATCATTATATGGATATCTTTCGGAATTCAAGAAAACCCTTATGTTTCTAAGTCCACAGTCATCGAATTTACTCATATCAGATGTAATTTTTCCTTTCCTGTCTTTCTGAAATGCTATTATTACATGCCTAGGAGTTTCTACCTTAGTAGACGTCTTGACAGGCCATGTATGTCTGCTTGAGGGAGGCAGAGATGGATATTCAATTAATTCCCAGCTTCTAAATTTTATAGGGAAATCTATATTTCGACTTATCAGTTTATTCAATCTAAGTTGTTCCGACATATTAACAGTGACATGCGGCACCCTCCAAAATAGTTTACTAATAGTAATTTTTGGTTTCTCAGTATCATCATCACTAGTAATGCTATCTAGATCATTACTGTTACGTATTAATACTAATTCTTGTCTCATATTAATGATAATCCTTCGGAAATCTTCAAAAAATCCAACTAGTAATTTTAATGGAATGCAAACATTAAAATTTCCATTTGTATCAGCTATAATTTTGTCACCTTTTTTATTTTTTGGAAACCATCCAGCATTTTGCATGGAAATACTTTCATTTTTATTGTATGATATATAATTTTTTAAGGTTGAAACTAATCCAACATTTCTCACTGCGTCTATAACAATTCCATTCATTTCATATCTAATTTCGCGAAACAAAAAAGCAATACCATTATTAATAAACTCCAATTTCGTAGCTTCAGCTCCATCCTCTTTCATTAGTTTTCCTTCGATGTATAAATAACTATTGCACGGTGCAGTATAAGCATCTAAATCTTGTAATCCAAAGTTCCGGATATATTCGGTTGATATGTATGGAACTGATACTCTGATATAGAGTTGTCGCTAAAGGGCAGATCAGTAACATTCAGTAACTCCATTATACTAAAACTTCCAATCCAAGTGATTCTAAATACTGACGGTTTTTCAATGTTAATCGTTCAATATTCTTTTTAGGACTGTTGGTTTCCTGCTTCCTCACTCTCTTATAGTATGGCTGATGTCTATAAATGGATGACGTTGAATTAAATATCAGCACCATTTTTTTATTTGACTGATTTTCTAAGATGAAGTCTAACAGTTAAAGTTTCTTTTTGAAAATTAACAAGATGCCCTTCTTGGTCCACTATTTTGACAGTGAGGTTGCTGATAGTTTTAACACTCACTGGGAAATAAATAATGTTTAAAGGTGATTCCACTATTTTATACCCAACAGGCACTGTTGGAAAGAACTGATGGATAATATGTACAGGTTGTCCATTATAAAAAGAACCTACTGCAATGTTGCAATCGACGCAGATAGTATTCACTTTAGATATTTTTACAGTTTCATCGGAAGTATTGTTGTCATTAACTTTTAACTCTCTTTTCTCAAAACCTAATACCGGACCTATTGAGTCCTTTACGTTAAAATTAATTTTCCTATTTGTGCGTATAGTGACTTTGGAAGTATTAATGTCTGTGGTAATTCTGATAACGGCTTCATCATCTTCTTCAATTATTTTGTTTACGATGTATTTTATAATGTCATCAATTTCATAACAACCCTCAGGGACTTCAATTATATGTTCATTATTTTTCCCCCACGCAAATTTATTGTTGCTGTTGTCAATATTTGGAATAATATTATAAGTATCAAAATTTGTTAATCCAATTTCATAATCTACCTCATCATCTAAATATATTGGTGGATTGAAATTGTAATTTAATACAGAAGATTCTCCACTAAGAACGCAAGTAAATGACATATTTACACATTAACGGTTTATTATTAAATGAACCTATATGACATATGCATGAGATTGTATCTTCCATTTCTTTAAATCCCAATAAAAGGGCTTAGGTTCGCCTCCCTCCCATTGACCAATCCCGTTAGGGTGGGTTCAGCTTATCCCCTCCCATTGGCCAATCTCGTTAAGGGGGGCGTGGCTTATCCCCTCCCATTGGTCAATTCCGTTGAAGTGGGCGTAGCTTATCCCCTCCCATCGACCAATCCCGTTAAGGAGGGCGTGGCTTATCCCCTCCCATCGGTCAACCCCGTTAAAGTGGGTGCGGCTTATCCCCTCCCATTGACCAATCCTGTTAAGGTGGGCGTGGCGCATCCCCTCCCATCGACCAATCCCGTTTAGGGTGGGGTCAGGAGTGGGGGGTGCACAGGGAGACATGGAGGGGGGTACATGCCGTTTCTCATTCTTTACCTACTAGTTTAAAATGAAATATATCTTATCTGACAAGTTTTCACAAACAATTTTTACTAGTTGATAGTTTTGTAACGTGAAAGTTATGAATGTTTTGAAAATATTATTAGTGAAAACCTATTCTGTTGTTTTAATTTTTACCTTGCTTTTAAATCAGTAATATTTTATAAAATAATTTTTTAATCGCACTGGATCTACTTTTATGTCACATCTGAATGACTATTGAGAGGAATATCTTTTACACAAAAGTTTTGTTAATGTCATTATATCACATATGTAATTGTAAATTTGTATTTTAAGACCTCGAGCCCAAGAGGTTGCAATCCTCACACATGATGTCGCAATCAATGTGATACATACCAATGCATGTAATGTTTTTCCACATAACTGATTTTTTTAGAAACTAATGAAGGGACACAAGCAGTGAACGTCGTAAGACATATCTGAATGAAGTTGTTCTAAACATAATACAATAGGGTGGTCAAATTTCCAGTCACATCTAAAACGCATGCAGTACAAAATTGTCTTTTTAAGGAAAACAAAAAATTATAGGGATCATCCTGATTTCATTTATACCCATTTAGTAGTAGTTAAGCAGACAAGCACTCATCTTTCACCTCTGAGACCTCGAGTGTAAGAGGTCATAATCCTTGGAGACCAGATAGTTCAGGCTGATGCATACACAAGAGGTCGCAATTAAAATAGTACAAATACGGACAATTGTTCCTCACAAAAAAATATGGGCTCAGCCGATAGGGACACTTTTGTAACTTTTAAATGGGCGAATGGCATTTTCTCTTTGGTGTAGTGATATGGGGTGAAATTTTCAATTATATGACGTAAAGATTCTGGAAAAATATGGATGTTTAAATTTTTAATTTTAATCATAGAAGGCCGCGATTTTGCGAAAATTGTTAAAAATCGATCTGTAAGCACCATTAAAATCTCGTCTCTTTAGATACTAACATTAAACACTAGTTATTCTTCATTAAGTTCAACGATATTGGTTTTTCAATGAAAACTATTTTTTTTAATGGAACTCCTATGGCACAACCTGTTATTTAATTAGGTCTCTAACTTACGAAAAAAATGATATGCATAACGTCTACTTTCTCTTTGTACTAAATTTATAATTAAAAAAGAAATGCTTTGATAATCGATTTTTTACAATAATAGATTAAAAATTAAAAAACCTATATTTTTGAAAAACAAAGCATAGGAGATAGAGGCATTTAATATCCCAGACAGATGTACTGCTCGCCTACGACTTTCTCTAAACTAAACAGGTAAATCTTGTTTTCAACTTTTCATTTGTTTATGTAGTTCGGTTTCATAGTTTTTTAAACTTTGTTTTATTTCAACCTTTTTGTTTGGTATTAAAATGTTTTCAATTTCAATAATATGGCACCAAGCGGCCGGCATTTTGTTTTTCTTAATCTCCATGTCCGTATTAACACTCTAAGCTTCAAGACGAGTCATTTGACACCTCATTTGTCAAAATGAATTCCTAAATTTGGATCTAAAATTCGTAATTCGCGTCCCCGAATACCCCCCAAATATCGATTTTGAGTCAAATCGGACCATAAATACCAACACTGTTCCCCCATCTCGGAATCCTAAATTTTGACCTAAAGTTCGTAATCCGTGTCCCCGAAAACCCTCAGATACCGATTTTGAATCGAACCGGACCACAAATGATGAAATTCGTCCTCCATCTTGGAGCCAACATATTTAAATTAATTTTGACTAAAAATTGGTAATTTGCGTCCCCGAAAACCCTAGATAACGATTTTGAGTCGAATTGAACCATAAATGACGAAATTCATCTACCATCTTTAAGCCACCATCTTGAAATTAATTTTGACCAAAAATTCGGAATTCGGGTTCCCGAGAACCCCCAGATTGAGTCGGATGGAACCATAAATAACGAAATTTGCCCGCCGTCTTAAAGCGCCATCTTGAAATTAATTTTGACTAAAAATGTGTAATTCGCGTCCCGAGAACCCCCAGATATCGATTTTGAGTCGAATCGGACCATAAATGAAGAGATTCTTCCGCCATTTTGAAGCCGCCATTTTGAAATTAATTTTGACCAAAAATGCATAATTCTCGTCCCCGAAAACCCCCAGATATTGATTTTGTGTCGAATCGGACCATAAATGACAAAATTCATCCGCCATCTTGAAGACGCCATCTTGAAGACGCCATCTTGAAGACGCCATCTTGAAGACGCCATCTTGAAATTAATTTTGACCAAAAATTCGTAATTCGCGTCCCCGAGAACTCTCAGATATCGATTTTGCGTCGAATCTGATCATAAATGTCGAAATTTGTCCGCCATCTGAAGCAGACATCTTGAAATTAGTTTTAACTAAAAATTCGTAATTTACCTCCTCGAAAACCCCCAGATATCGATTTTGAGTCGAATCGGATCATAAATAACAAAATTCGTCCGCCATCTTGGAGCCGTCATCTTCAATTTTTATTATATGAAAGTGCTAAAGTTCATTGTCACGGGAACTATGTACGCGTGCCAATTTTCAAGTTGATCAGATATGTGGAAGTAGGTGAAAATCGAGTTGCAAGATTTGTTTACATATAAACATTATTATTATTACTTTTACTATTTCCTTTCCACATGAGGATTTTCAAAGTCCAACATCATAATATTGCAAATATAAACCAAAAGAAACTATTAAATTGCTGCAACTTAACACTATTCGCCAAACCTTAAAGTGAAATCACCTACGCGATAATATTCATATCAAGAACACAACTGCTTTGATATTTGTATCTCACATAATTCGCTAAATGTGGCAACAATGTATATTATGACATCAGCACGATTTGAGAATTATCCGCTTACAAGCATATGCTCTATTAGTTCAGTGTGTAAACACTAGAGGCACCACCTCTTTGCCACATCCCCGAGGTCACAACATAAGGTGAATGACCATCGATTGAGGCAACTTTTCACAAAAATGTCAAAGTCTTGTTCAAACGACATAAAATGACGTGTAGATTCCGAAAATGAAATAAAATTTGACGACATCGAGTGTGTGAGGTCATAATTTGTGGAAAGGTGATGCACAGACAAGGTCACAGTCAATGCAATACAAACACACTACACGCCTTGAAATATTAATGGCAACCTCAGCATATTCCTCAATTTTGGCGAATCCATTATATTTACTATGCATATGCTGCCATCTATCAGGAGTCCGCCAAAATAGTCCATTCTGTTTTACCCTCGAAACTCTTCAAGTTATACCGTGCGTGTAATTTCCCATTAGGCATGTACATTCACGTAGAGCGAGAAATATGACAACACCGGCAGCCGTAAATTCGTCCGTCGGTGGGCCATCCCAGCTCTGTTATTTCATTTCAGCCAGCTGGCACACCCGATGTTGTAATTCTTACTCCCCATGCCTAGCCCGCGACTACACACACGGTATTAAAATAATGGTAATGGCACCTGACTCCATAATTATTTGTATATGAGAAAACTGTGTAAAGGTGTTATAAATATTTTAAATCTGACTAGTGTGCCGGACCTCTATTCTGTAAAAGCGTGAAAGCACATTCACGTGAGAAGTGGACGGAGTTCACTTGGAAATTAATAAAACTCTATTCTGTAACTACGGGAGTGATCACCTCGTACGAAAAATGCGCGAACTTACTTCTACTGGACCTCTATTCTGTAATTATGGGGTGAGTGAGCATTCATCGTGCGAAGCGAGAACTCCCACCACACGCATTTCACCCTACCGTCCTACACTGCATTCCGAAAGTGCAGTGAATAAGTGATAAATGTGAAGCGATTCATCGAGAATAGCCGAATTTACAACCAATTAGGTTGACACAAAAGCATCAGCTGTTAAGTGGTCGATTAATGATGCAAAGGGTTAATCTTATGAAGAACTTGCCGTTCCCCTTCCTAATCCTCCTCGGCATCACGAAGATGTCGTAAAACCTAGAATTTATTTATTGACCAAAAATTCCGTATGGATATACCCTCGTTATTGGTAATGTATATTTAAAAAAAAATTGAGTATAATAAACTAAAAGAGTAATTGTAATATTTGCTAAGAATTATATTATTACTACCACATTGGCGATGACCAAATCCGCAATATCCATTCTGGTTCACAGATTTAACAACAATAATTTTTGGTTGACGCAAAATGTCATAAAAGTACGGTTAGAATCGCCGTTCTCCCGGGGAACTGACTGATTCCCTCACGATATACCAGGACCTCTATTCCGTAATTATGGGGAGAGTGAGCAATTATCGTGCGAAGCGAGAGCTCCCATCACACGCATCTCACCCGACTGTCCTAGATTGTATTCCGTAAGTGCAGTGAATAAGTGGTGAACGTGAAGTGATTCAGCAAGAATAGCCGAATTTACAACCAATTAGGTTGGCGCAAAAGCATCAGCTGTTCAGTGTTCCGTTGTTATTTTATTGGGTCCACCTTTGGAGAAACTTAGTGATAGTATTTACTTTATGCTCGATAGTGATTCCTGAACGTCGTATGGGAGCTTGCATGAAAGGATTATATCACGGGCAAGTTCTTTGCTGACCCTTCTTATAAATGCTCGGTCGGTTAATGGTCAAAATCTTGGCATCAGGAAGATCTCGTAATACCTAGAATTTATTTATTGGCCAAAAATTCCGTAAGGATATACCCTCGTTATTGGCAACATATATTTAAAAAAATACGACTATAATAAAATAAAAGAGAAATTGTAATATTTGCTAAGAATTATATTATTGTTAACTCATTGACGATGAACAACTCCGCAATGTCTATTCTGAGTCACAGATTTAACAACAATAATTTTCGGACGACGCAAACTGTCATAAAAGTACGGTTAGGATCGCCGTTCTCCCGGGGAGCTGACGGATTCCCTCACGATTTCCCAGTAGAAGTAAGTTCACGCATTTGTCGCACGAGGTGATCACTCCCTTAGTTACAGAATAGACTTTTATTAATTTTCAAGTGAACTCCGCCCACTTCTCACAGGAATGTGCTTTCACGCTTTTACAGAATACAGGTCCTGGACCTCCATTCTGTAAAAGCGTGAAAGCACATTCCCGTGAGAAGTGGGCGGAGTTCACTTGAAAATGAATAAAAGTGTATTCTGTAACTAAGGGAGTGATCACCTCGTACGAAAAATGCGTGAACTTACTTCTACTAGTAAATCGTGAGGGAATCCGTCAGCTCCCCGGGAGAACGCCGATCCTAACCGTACTTTCATGACAGTTTGCGTCGGCCAAAAATTATTGTTGTTAAATCTGCGACTCAGAATAGACATTGCGGAGTTACTCATCGCCAATGTGGTAGTAATAATATAATTCTTAGCAAATATTGCTATTACTCTTTTAGTTTATTATACTAATATTTTTTTTAAATATACATTATCAATAACGAGGGTAAATCCTTACGGAATTTTTGGTCAATAAATAAATTCTAGGTTTTACAACATCTTCGTGGTGCCGAGGAGGATTTGGAAGGGGAACGGCAAGTTCTTCATAAGATTAACCTTTTGCACCATTAATCGACCACTGAACAGCTGATACTTGTGCGTCAACATAATTGGTTGTAAATTCGGCTATTCTCGATGAATCGCTTCACGTTTATCACTTATTCACCGCACTTTCGGAATTCAGTGTAGGACGGTCGGGTGAGATGCGTGTGATGGGAGCTCTCGCTTCGCACGATGAATGCTCACTCACCCCATAATTACAGAATAGAGGTCCTGAACTCATGCCAGAATCATTGTCTTGTAAAAAATGTGTATAATGCAATATTGCCAGTTCGCTACCAGTGCATGAGAATTAATTTAATTATGTAGTGTCGGGATTCGTACCTCCTATTACATTTATTTGGTAAATATATTCCTTAGACACAATCATTGTTACTTTCAAAATAAATAAAACGTTAAAGATTCATTTGCGAAATTAGTGAGCTTATTAGTGAGAAACAGATAATATCTGACATTATTTAAAGTAAAATCTTTTGAGTTCTGCATAATTGTATGCAACCTACCTTAACATACTTGTCAGATTTATATTAAGTGGACAGAAGAGGTAACGAGTTAGGTATCCTAAGCCATCCCTTATAGCATTCTTGTATATGCTAATAACATTATATTCTATGTATCTAGTCTAGGTAATGAAGCATTATTTGACGAGTATTTTATAAACATTTCGTACAAAGACGAGATTACCTTCCTCCTCCGTTTTCGAGGGTGCTGAACACGATAGAAGTGGTGAGAGAAGTTTTTGACCGCCGCAACACCCTGAAACGGCCAAAAACCACCCCTTTAACCACCTTTTTGGGTTTTTATATATAAACGGGTCTGGGGAGTGGTTTATGGATTGATTATACTTGAAATTACATGGAAGGGGGTTATAGAGTAAGTGGAATCCAGACAACAGGCCTAGGGGGTTGATTTACCCTCCCTAAGGGTGGAAAATAATTTTCTTTAAAATGATTCGGTTCAAACGCGTATCCCCACGTTTTCGGTGTCGCTGATCACGTGAAAAATATTAATTTTTAGCTCCAACCCCTTCGCATCCCTCAAACGGACAGAGACCACGCCTCACTCACCAGAAAGCATGCCAGGATTTACAGGTTTTTCGACACATGATCGTTAATCCTGTGCATATTTCTTCATTTTCCATGGAAGAGAAGGTGGTAACGACCTCGGGGGTGCTTGGACCCTTCCAAGAGTTGTAAATTTCATTAATTACTCTTTGGATCGTCAATACGCCCTCCCCCATTTTCGCAGGCGCTGATCACGATGAAAATATTCACCCTCATCTCCGACCCTTAACCCCTATAATGGACGGAAACTTACCCTCATCGCTGGGGCGATGAAGAAGAAAAAGAGATCACGTGCGATGTGCATTTTGAGGAATATGAGAATTGTTATGCTGTTTGTTAACGACCTAGGTTTTTTTAATTAATTGTAAGCAAATAATTTATTTTCTCATAAAAATATTTTCATGTAATTCTTTGACAACAAAATTTATTATTAATTACTCCCGATAAAGAAATCATTATACCCTACTCAACAACCTACACAATCATCGCCCCAGCGATAACTGGTGGATGAGGGTAAGTTTCCGTCCATTATAGGGGTTGAGGAGAGTCGGAGATTAAGGTGAATATTTTTATCGTGATCAGCGCCTGCGAAAACGGTGAGGGCATATTGATGATCCAAAGTGTAATTAATGAATTTTATACCCCATGGAAGGGTTGAAGCAACCCCCGAGGTCGCTATCATCTTCTCTTCCGTGAAAAATGAAGAAATATGCACAGGAATAACGATCATGTGTCGAAAAACCTTTAAATCCTGGCATGCTTTCTGGAGAGTGAGGGGTGGTTTCTGCCCGTTTGAGGGATGAGGAGGGGTTGGAGCTAACATTGAATATTTGTCCCGTAATCAGCGACACTGAAAACGGGGGATACGCGTCTGAACGGAATCATTTGAGAAAAAAAGATTTTCCACACCTAGGGAGGATAAATCAACCCCTAGGCATGTTGTCTGGATTTCACTTACTCTATATCCCCCGTCCATGTAATTTCAACTATAACCAGTCGATAAATCACTCCCCAGACCCCGTTATATATAAAAACATAAAGGGATCCATAAAAGGGGTGGTTATTGGCCATTTCAGGCAGTCAAAAACTTCTCCCACCACTTCCATTGTGTTCAGCTCCCTCGAAAACGAAGGGGGGGGGGAGGTAATATCGTCTTTGCACGAAACATTTACACTATTTTTGCCTTCAATACATAGACTAATCAATGATATTGTGGTAACACTTATACAGATATAAATAATATTAAGAATGATAGAATGCTAAATGTAAACTTTAAACTGTTTGCCTGTTTGTTTATTGAAGTTTTTATATAATTTTTGAACATTATGTAGTACATCTTACGCAGATTTTCGGAAATAAGTTCATTTTTTAATTACTTTTTTTATATATTCCGTTGCAGGTTTAATAAAATGTCTTTACAGTTTTTTGTATAAGTCTCAAAAAGTTTTGGTACCGATACTCAATTAATTTTACTGCATTACTTTTACCATTATACATCTCTATGATGCATTTGAGTCCATTAACTTTTAATTTTTTTAACTTTTATGTAGTGCTTGTTTACTGCATTCTATTCTTAAATGGCATCCGGAAAGGTACCTCATGAATTTTATCTTCCTTATTGTTACGAAACAAATGGTTTCTTGAAAAAAGTTATTGGTTAAAAACTTCTTATTTCAACCCTTTGAATCAGTTCTCCCACTTTTATCATTAACAAATAAAAATTGTGAAAAATAAAATAAAAAACCGAAAAAATTTTTCACATTTTCAATTTAAGAATTATATTGAACCTTTAAAAATGGTATAACTATACAACGTGATCTACCAGGACATGCGGAAAATTTAACAGTAGGTTTTCCGCACCGAAAGGAGTAAAAAAAATGAAAAAATTTTAAAAAATGACCAAAAAAATTACCTTATTTTTTTGTAGGAATGCGCCGTCAATGACTTCAACTAATCTAACGTAACGCGGTACAACCATATCACTTTATCAGACTTGAAATTGACACTACTGACAGCAAAGCTGGATAATAAGATAGAAGTGACTTTTTGGTTTTAATCAATCACACTACAAAAATACCGAAATAAATCGAAAACATTCTCATGCTGAAATGACAAGCAGATATACGAGATATTTAGTTAAACTGGTCAATGACACGGCCGTGTAACTATTGTTCGACCGGAAGCAAAAAACGCGGCTGTCTAGGGGTCTACACAAGATCCAGCGGCACGGAGCCAGCCTTGTCGGCAAGCTTTGAACTCATTCGTAAAAGTGAATTGGTCCGCTGGAATTCCAATTATCTTCAAAGCGTACCAACACGACTACCTGCCGCTGGATCGTGTGTAGACCTCTTTTTTTGATCTCGCCGGCCGGCTTCACTTTTTATGCCAATTAAGGAAATGTAAACAACTCGAATACGTTCTTTCACCAGTAAGTTCGTCGACCTCTTCAGAATTAGGTCAGGACTTACACAACATCAGTAGTGTATCTTCGCAAATTGACTAATAATTTAATATACTAAATTACCTCAGAATCCTCTAAAATTTTGCAGGGGCTTTCCCACATTGAAGACTAGCACACCATTTTATTTTCCGCATTTCTTGGTAGATCACGTTGTATAGTTTTCATATTTTTTTGTAATAATATATGTAAATCACGCTCAATTTTCGAATGTTCAAAAATGTAGTACATTATTTATCGTGAAAAACTGCCTGTAACTCAGAAAATTAGCAAGTTACAAAAAAATTCCAAGAGACAAAACATGTTTAGAGGGCCTCAATGCATACGTCTGAATTTTTTAAAATGTTTAAATTATATACTTTTATAGCGCCATGTTTTTCGGGGAAAACTCCGTGAAACTTTACAGAAAAGTTGCAAAAAAAGTCTTGTATTTCGATCATACATTGACCTGAATTTTTTCAGATTTTTTTCAACTTTTACATTTCCCCTCCCCCACTTTTTGAAATTTTCGAGTAGGTATATCTCGAAGAATGTGCATTTTTCTAAAAAATTTACAAGAGTAAAAACATCTTATTTTGGGCCAAAGAGGGTAAATATATTGTTTTTTTTTATTTTTGACCTAATTCTACAAGTTACGGAACCCGCGATAGAGGGATTCCGATCATTTCCTACTCTAATTATTTTTTAGCTTTTTTATTAACGTCATTACAAACACATTGCGCAAGGTTTTATCAAAATCCATTCACTAGCACTAAAATTAGAGATTTTGGTCATTTTAGCGCTCCGTTAACTGGACTACGAGCACAATGACTTACATGGAAAATATCCTAATACTATTGAAATGTAGAATGTAATAAATTGTTGTTAGCTGTAATAAGTGCCCAAAAAGTCAAGCAGTAAATATAAAAGTTATTAAATATTTTTAATTTCAAATTATTAGAGTAACCAATCTAAAAACACTGAATATATGGAAATGCAACATCGCAATTTAGTTGTAGGGGGCGCCACGTGATGACCACGCCCCCCAATTGGCAAAATATGGTTGTGTGGTACACACACCTACCGTAGGCTTAAAGCTGATTTATGGCTACTTACACACATATTTGAAAATGGTTCATATATTTTTACTAAACGTATTATTTCATAACAAAGACCACGTCATGATGGTAAGCAAGTAAATTTGGTACATACATGAAAATAATCGGGATGGATTAGATACGTCATTTTTAATAGCCATTTAAAGTTATGGCAACGCGTGTAAGTTGTCATAATTCGAGAAGGCGCCAAAGTACAGGATTATTTACACACAAGGTGCCATTAAAATAGGAGCGCCTACGCACACACACACACACATACGTGTATGGCAATGCTCACCGCATATCATGAACTGCACCCAATTGTGACAATAATGAAACCGGCTGGTCCGGGGGGTAGCCTGAACTGCGCGTATCATTGGGTAATAAATGATTTTTCGATACACTCGCTCTAACGACCAATATATGAAAAACTCAATTGTGGAATCAGATGCCATTAAATTGAAGTGTATCTTTACGATTCCATAAGCATATGAGCTTCAACTAAAAGTATATCAGGGTGCCTTAAATATATACCCCACCGTAAAATTCATACGAAATGCCATAAGGATAGCATCCCGAATATTTCCGAAGTGTAAGGAATATTTTGACATGCGCAGAACACAATATTTATTTGATGAACTTTAACAATACAGTTGGAATATAAGAAAGGCTAAGAGAAATTACTCGGTGCGCAAAGTGCATTAGGAGTTTTTCTGACCAGGAGAGAACTAATGTAAACTTTAAATATTGCACTACCAGAAGTTATTTTAGAATATATACAGGACCCACCACAACAATTATAAAGGGGCCTTATTTAATTATTTTTTTTTAATGAAATTCGTTATATACATATGATTAATTTTTTTTTAGCTTATTTCTTATAGTAGAAGCGCATAGGCTTCTCGTGGGAAATAAATGATTAAAGCTGGCAAGATATATTTTACGTTTAATTATATCACCCTAAATAACAATACGTTTCTTCCACCCTGAGATACGCGTCGTTCACCCCCCACCCTCCCTTAAGAGTAAAAAATTTAAAATTCCTATATCTCGGAAACAAATAAAGATAAAAATTACGTTCTTGTGCGACAATCTTTATCTTCTAGCATACAATAAAATAGTTCATTATGATTTCCTCGGAATTTTGAATATTTCTATAGTTATAACGAAATTATTAACTTTTCTCTGCATTATTTTCAATTGTTTCAAACATAGTGCCTAAACTGCAACTTTTAGAAAGAAAAATTCTAAATAGGAGTTATAGTTCATACTTCTAGCTTTCGAAAAAATTATACACATCTTATTTTAAAGCAATCCTAGGTCTAGAAATTACGGAACATGTTAGCTGGTGTATATAGTGGAGTAAATAGAGATTTTCACTTCGGAAAAATTCCAGGAAGCGGTAACTTTTGAGAATACATCTCTGAACAGGTCAGGAAGAACATACCAAAAGTTACCAACAATAGTCCTTGAACGTAATTTGTTATTAAGCACATTAGTTTCAAAATATCAGTCTTTGTCAAATACATTTTAAAAATATTTTTGTTATTTCAAAAAGTAATTGCGCCATTCGAAAGTACGGGAAACTTCACATCAAAAATGTATATGAAGATTTTTGTACGATCAAAAATGTAGGCTCCAGATTTTTTTGTTTAATTCACGAAAATGGAACGAGGAGACACGTAAGTACGGCAAGCGAAGCGCGCGCGGCCTTGGGTGCGCTACACTAAATTTATTGTAACTTTTGAACTAATTAATGAAATTGACCTCACAAAAGCAAATGAAAGAAGGAACATGTAGCTATTGGATTATTATATTTTCAAATATAAAGATGAATGTATGTAGGATTAGTACATATATGTAGTCGGAACATAAAGAGATTTGAATTTCTAAAAATTTAAAGATAAAAATCTGGGTCTTTCATAATTTACTATTAAAGTAATGTATAAAAAGATCCGATGGGTGAAAAAAATCTCAAAAATTTATTTTTGAACATGTATACTTCTATAATTTCAAAATTTTGAGAAAATGATAAAATTTGATATGTATAACCAACTTTAACCACTTATTTCTCTGGTTTAAATCGCGTTATTAGATCTCTGTATTTTTAAAGCTTGAAATGTGTACTTTAAGTTGCTTCAAGGAGATACCTTAAAAATTAAATTATCCCCCTTTTTAAAAGAAAAACATTTTTTGCTCTAAAATTCGTGAAGTTATAGGTAAAATAAAAGTTAATAACTTTTATAAAAAAATTATTTAGCCTACCTATGCAGCAAACGTTTATAGTAGGACCTCAAAATAAGTAAATCTGATGATGAAATTTCGGAATATATATAAACATATACTTTTCACGAAACATTGAAAAAACCAAGTTTTTTCGGTAAATCGACTCAATGTTGATTGTTTTTACAATTTTTATCCTGTTTGAAATATCGAAAACGTATTAAAAATATTCACGTGGTACTAGGCCATGAGTCAAATTATAATGCTTGAATAATAGAAAGAGACTGAAAGTAAAACAACATCTCTTCGCGGCAAACAGTACGCATTACCTGCCCAGCACGCTGCGCTGTGTGTGTCCGCAGAGCATTTGTAAAAGTAGTTTGGGTACTTTTTCACAGATAATCTTCTAATGCTATGTACAAATTTAAATTTTGTTTTTAATTGAATAGTGTTTTGAACTATTTTATTGCTTGATGGAAGTCGGCCATATTGAGTCAGCCATTTTGAATTATCTTTTTTTCGCATCATAATCTGTTTCAGCGACCTCGAAAACCCCCTCATATGTCAATTTGAATTAAATTGCTTTAAAATTTTTCAACTATATTAGGCGAGTCTGCCTAGGGTAAAAAAGTGGTGATTTTACAAATTTTCTATACCATTTGAGTTAGCCACGGATTCTTATAGGAAAAATTCCGCTGAACAAGATTTTCTTATGAAAAATTTTCCTAAACCGCGAGCTTCATGCTGAAATAATTGTTTAAACAAAATTTTTTTTGTTTTTATTTAATAAAATGAAAACGGTTTGACGGATCCGAAAAAATCTTGATTCAATCGCAAGATATTTTCAATACGCGTCTTTTGGCGCTAGGCACAACTCATTTTGTCAACCCGTTCATTTGCTATAGCCAAAATAAATTTCTTAATTAACAAATTGATTACTTCGAAACAATTGAGGTCAGGATATTGTTTTTTTTTTCAAAAAACCAAAGAATTTACCATTTTTTTTTTTGACCCGATATCTTCAATACTTTTTGATTGTTTAAACAATTGACATAATTTGTTAATTAGCAAATAACTTTTTTTCGAAAGTTTGATCGACTTCAAACCAACTTTAAATGATAAATATTGATGTCGGGCCTAACCCCCATAAAAGTCTGCACGAATGCAACTTTTTGCTTTCTTTTATTTAAAGTTTAAATTAATTTTGCAAATTAACAAATGGAGTATCTCTCCTTTATGCGTATCGAAATGGGGTTTTGTGCATATGAAAGTGCTTGGAAAAAGGAAAATTTTGAGACCAGAAAGAACTTGATCGGATAACCGGAACCGGAAATATAAGTGATATTGCGTTAGAGGCTCTAATTTGTTTATTAACAACTTTTTTGACACGAGATTTGGTGCAAACAAAAGCTAACAAGTTTTTCCATCTACCACAAAAAGTTCTACAAAAAATATTCAATCTCTGAAGAGTTATACGCGTTTTTGACCCTTAAAAAAATCTCTCCCGCAACATGAAAATAGTGAGATTTGACGCGCAATGGGGTGGCGGGTTTGATCCTCGGCGTGGGCAAATTTTTTTTCGTCAAATTTGCTTTTTTTTCGTGCAATAAAATATTTCCTATAATAAAATATAAAAAAAAATAATTTATAAGAATAAGTACTCAAATCAGTTATCCGAACAGACAGAAACGTAACGAAAAACACGTTTTCAGAAACTTGAAAAATTTTACTAATTACGTTACGTTCTAAAAAATAAAATTCAAAAACTTTTTTATCTAGGAAAGTTTCAAAAACGTTTCTGAAGCGTTTCTGTTTTAATACTTTTGCTTCGAATACTTTTTGCCTCAAAACAAAACCTCATTTCGATACGCTTACCCAGAGCCGAGATATTCCATTTGTTAATTTGTAAAATTAATTTAAACTTTAAATAAACAAAAGCAAAAAGTTGCATTCGTGCAGACTTCTATGGGGGTTATGCCCGACATCAATATTTATCGTTTAAAGTTGGTTTGAAGTCGATCAAACTTTCGAAAAAAAAGTTATTTGCTAATTAACAAATTATGCCAATTGTTTAAACAATCAAAAAGTATTAAAGATATCGGAGCAAAAAAAATGGTATATTCTATGGTATAATTTTAATTATAAAATTATCCCCAAGAAGTGGTTCGGACTCCACTATAAGCTGTAGGGCCTCGTTTCTCTTTACCTAACACAAATTCATTCTGGATTTTCAAGGAGTTACTTCGGTGACTTGAGAAGCGGTTAAGAAAACATTTTAAGAAAACATAAAAGGCATGTTTTTTGAAAAAAACAATATCCTGACCTCATTAATTTCGGAGTAATCAATTTGTTGATTAAGAAATTTATTTTGGCTATAACAAAAGAACGGGTTGACAAAATGAGTTGTGCCTAGCGTCAAACGATGCGATTGAATCAAGATTTTTTCGGATTCGTCAAACCGTTTTCATTTTATTAAATAAAAACTAAAAAAATTTTATTTAAACAATTATTTCACCATGAAGCTCGCGGTTTAGGAAAATTTTTCATAACAAAATCTTGTTCAGCGGAATTTTTCCTATAAAAATCTGTGGCTAACTCAAATGGTATAGAAAATTTTTGGGAAAAATCCCAGGCAGACTCGCCCTTGTTTAAATAATTAATAAACGATTTCCTCACGATTATATGTTCATAAATTTTTATTTTAAGCTATGTAAAAGTGATATCAAAAGGTTTTAGGAAAATCCTCGTAATTATTCCGAAATAGGTAATGTATATTTTCATTTCGCGCAGACGACTTTCGACCAATATAAGCAAAACTCAAGGTAGTGTAATGGTAAAAATAATTATAACCTTGGAAAGATGGATCGTTAGCGAACAAACGTTATTTGTAGTGTTTTTTTAATCGAGTGTGAGTTTTATTAGAAAAAGGCGATTTAAAATGCCATGGTGTTTACAAAAAAGCATTTTTATTAAATAACTTTGTTAGGAACAAAAATTGGACAAAAATGCTAATAACCTTTTCTGTTCCTTAGTAAAAACAAGACAATATAACAAAAAAAAATGAACATTCTATCTCTAACGGTTTAAGAGATATAATTCATTAACCATTTTACCCGTTAAGGGGCTTCAGGGGTGAGGGTCGCGTTATTGGGGGTGGCAAGAGGGGTTTTGTTGTTGACAAATGTATATACTAACATATAATATGGGTGCCATACTTTAATCATTCATTTCCCACGAACCCCCTATTTGTCGCGGTTCCACTATTATATCTTTCTTATTTTTACTTCCACATCCAGTGGAATAGTAACGAAACAAAATTTTGAAAATTTTTATTGCTCAAATAGGCTTACAATGTCATGAAATGTCGTGGTTTTAAGTTTGAGTAAAAAAAATTCTGTCTGTCCGTAGGTCTGTAACTTTTTTGTGCTCAAGATTACTCTGGAACCGTTTAATATATTCACTTAAAATTTAGTACACATATGTATTTTAACGAGATCTTGTTCTGTTGAAGGGTTGGGAAGTAAATTGGGGTAAATTGTGGTATATACGTAAATCAAGCAAGTAAGAGTCCATAAAATTTGTATTTAGTATATATAAGATAAGCTAAGGTCTCAAAAATTATTTTGTCATTAGCCACTCCCATTACCACCCCGGCTCCATTATTAAAGGGGATGAAAAAATAAAATTATGATTTAGTGTGTGTACAAGAACCAAAGACCACAATATTTTTTACTTCCACATCCACTACAAGTGGTAGTGTTGGATGGATGAAGTAAAAAATATTGATGGTTGGTTCTTGATGTGGCATATCGTTTTATCGGTTTTTGGAGTAGACGATTTCAAATATTATATTATTAAAGTTCCATAAACAATTATTTCCACATAGTGGAGTGAAAATATACTATCAACATTTTTTTCGTTGTGAGACTTGGATAGAAAATCTGGATGTGGAAGTAGTGATTCCTTGGGAAGCGGTTTTTTAATTATACTTGATTAAAAAAATTAACAATCATTCCTACTAACAGAAGAAAGAATTATTCCCAAAAAGAATTATAGACAATTTATTAGAATTTAATTCTAAATTATATTCAAGGGATAGTACATTGAAAAAAAAACGGTTTGATTCAAGAATATATTGGTTTATATATTAGTGGAATAAAAACAAGGGAAAAAGTCGCTTCCTTCTCGAAAATTTTTTTTTTAAGATATAACCAAATGAAACCTATACAGGATCATTGGTTAGGTCCTTGTGCATGTGAAATGACTAATTACTACATCTTTTGGGGGGTCAGACATTTTTTATCCCGAAAAATGTCAATAATTTGTCAAAATGTTATATTTATGTTTTTTTACACATACCACGCGATAACTTCGAAACTAATTAACTTATAAACATGCTTTTTTTTAATCGATTTGAGACACATAGGCGGTCATAACTGTACTAATTTGAGTCCCCTGGTTAGCGTGTTTTTTCTTGGAGAACGGAGTAAACTCGAAATTTTACTTTTATTACTGCATGATTTTCGGTAAGCGAGAAACTTTTTTATTTCAAGGAATTTTGCCATAGTGTAAGCGTATGAATTAAAGAAATAATATTGAAAAAGTTTTTACAACAAAAACCAACCTTCTGTCACAAATAGTTTTCTAGTTATCGCCATCTAAAATTGTAATTATTCGGGCGCCCGCGCGTCTGCGCCCCTATTCGCGCAGATGGCCATTACGCGAAACATTGCCACATTGTTTTGCCAGCATTTTTATGTATTTCCTGTTGGTTCATGAATGCAATTACTCGCCTTGGAGCTCTTCAAATTGTGTTTAATTAATTTAATATTTAAATAATTGTACGTTGTTTGATTATGGAGTGTTTAATTTGTGGTACGACTTGTGCACTATTTAAAATAGGTAAAAAACAGCATTCGACAGTTTATACAAAAACATCGATAATTTAAAGGGGCTCAAATATCTGTCATTTTTACCTGAAGATGAAGCGATTAATTTAAGTCAATTATATTTATTGTATCTATATAAAAATAAAAATGCAAGCATTAAAACTCTTAATGAACTCAGAGTGCATTTAACAAGAGTCAAATTCAAATCGATCGGCCTCAGAATTGCCTCCTACAAATGATGCGTTTAAACAACATTTAAAAAGGTACTGGTACTAAACGATAGTATGAATTTATTATGTTAAATATTAATGATGCATTTTTTTTTTAATTAAAAATATGGTATAATTCTCATGTAAAAGAAATTGATCCTTGTGAATATGGTTGAAAAATTGATAAAAGTTATTGAAGGCCAGTATTAGCAATACAAGATCCGATCCCCGATGAAGTAAGAAAAGCATTGTCAATCAAGTGCTGCGACCAAAATTGCAACAATAATAGGTGCACGTGTTTAGCACAAGGACTAAAATAGTCTAAGAGCTAGTGAACATTTTTCTTTCATTACTCGAAGTAGGCTAAAAATTTGCCAAAAGGTTGCCATGGGGGTAATGAGTTGCCATCTCGAACGTTTCGATTTGGCGATGGGCAGCAGGGTGTGTAAGAACACAGTCGTAAAATAGTCGAAATTTTCATTATTGCAAGTTGGTTGAAACTTCGTATTTTGCTTGAATTAAGGTATATGAATAACCAATATAACCATATAAATTGTCAGACAAAAATTTCAGGCAGCAGGGGGTGTAAGAACACCTCAAACATGTACTTTTTTACGAGAAATTTTTATTATTTGCTCCTGTCTGACAACTGAATATGTTATTCTAGAGACCTTTTTGACCGTGTAATTTAATTGTCAGATGAAAATTCTGGGTAGCACACTCTGTAAATACGTTGCAAAAGGGTCTCTAGAATAATACATTCAATAGGCTCATTTAACAATTTTTTATTATTACGTATTCTGAAAGAGCTTGGTGAGTATAGTAAATATGCCAAAAATTAGAATTTACTGACGCCGCCTTCATGTATAAAAAAATTATTAAAGTCGGCGCGCTTAAAAACGCTCGGGATAACCATGTAGTCGAGTTGTGACGTCAGATGGCTGAACCGCCCAGTGAACTCGGCTGTGAATGCAAGTTAGTAGAGTAAAATCTGGAAGTAAAGTCGCTTAGTTTTCGAGAATAACCGGCGTAGAACCAAACCAGACTTATTGGGATTCTTTAGTAAGATAATCGTGTACACGAAATCATTTTTTACGACATTTTTTGGTGGTCGAGAACTTTTTTATTTCGGAAAAACTCAAAAAAATAGATTTTTAATGAAATATGTTTTTTAACGTCTCCACCGCTATATCTCTGAAAATATTTGTGCTATCAAGCTATTTTTTTTTTTTAGATTAAAGTAGCCACAATAGCGCTTCGAACAACGTCCCACGTGAACCCGATTTATTTTTTTTTAAGTTGGAAAAATAATAGGAATCTCAAACCTGTTATTTTCAGCAGCGTAATTTTAGACAATCGAGAAAAAAAATTATTTATGAAAATTTGAATATACATGCTGCGTACAAATTGAAGCCAATAGTTGAAAAAAGTTTTTAGGATAAAAATTTTTCATGTTCCATTCATAGTATTGAGTCAGCGATTTTTTTTAAAGGGCCAAAGTCATATTCTTGCGCGCTCGGCTGTAGCACGCCTGCCGACTGCAATGATCAAAAACATCTAGGGGATCAATATTATTGTTCAATATTTCATATATTGTACAGTAGTAGTAGTATTGATCATATGTTGTTAATATTAAGAAATTGTACAATAAATATAAAATAGTCTCCTTTTAATAATAAAAAGATAAATACCTAATCTATAAATATCAATCAGTGTTACTAACTACCCACCTAATTAGTAAGTTTATTAGACATTTTTAAATGAATTAAAGTAAAAACGTAAGCATAAAATGAGTTTTATTGTTGAAATAAATTTTCTATTTGGATAGATAAATATGTAGTATGTAGTTTATGTAGGCCCTACATTAATAGCATTCTAATTCGTTCATATCTGCCTCGAAATCTTTAATAATGTTGTTACAGGAACGACATTCGCACTCGTTGCAACATTTTAGGCCTTCCTTAAAACAAGCACATTTTAGATTGTCACAATTTTTATCCGAACAATGAATACTTAATGATTTTCGACAACCGCCACTTCTACGCGAGTAATCTGACCAACCCTGCATGCGAGGTGTATTAATTGCGTCCCAATGTCGCATTTAGCGCTGATGAAAAAATCGCTGTTGCCACACGGTACATTTTAGGAAAAAATATATTTTCAAAAATAAAAAAGTTTATCGATTGGTGAAGATTTCAATACATGAAATATATATTTTTAGTTTATCTGATTTTTAGAGAAATGAAAGTGCGAATTGTGCCCAAACCGTTTATATTGGTAAAAGCTCTACAGTGTGTGCTTTAATTTGACACAAAACAAATTTCGGTACCTTTAATAGTTTTAAAGATGGAAACAAAAAAAAACAATTTTATTTAAAAATACATTTTTTTCACTTTTTATTGATTTAAAAAGTTCGAGACCACAAAAAAATGTCGTAAAATATGATTTCATATGCCCGGTGACATACTCAAAGGAACCTAACATGTTTGACCTGGTTCTACGCCAAAAAAAAACGACACGATAGACTTACGAAATCGCTGCTCTAATATAGGTATCGGCGCACGCCAAGTGACGTCTGTTGGCCGGCCGAGCGTGTTTCTATTCGAATGCGAATATCTCTGTGGCTATTGATTCAATTGAGCTGAAATTTTTTTCTGAGGCTGTTGGTTTGTTATACTTTAAAATGAGGAAGAAAAAGTAGGAAACTGCCATATCACTAAATGACCCTATTGTCAGACAGGAGCAAATAATAAAAATTTCACGTAAAAAAATACATGTTTGAGGTGTTCTTACACCCCCTGCAGCCTGAAATTTTTGTCTGACAATTTGTATGGTTACTCATATATCTTAATTTAGGCAAAATACGAAGTTTCAACCAACTTGCAATAATGAAAATTTCGACTATTTTACGAATTTGAGCTCGAATTTGAGGTATTCTTACACCCCCTGCTGCCTGAAATTTTTGTCTGACAATTTGTACGATTATTCATACACACCTTGATTGAAGCAAAATAATAAGTTTCAACCAACTTGCAATAATGAAAATTTCGACTACTATTTTATGACTTTGGGGTGTTCTTACACCCCCTGCTGCCCATCGCCAAGTCGAAACGTTCGAAATGGCAACTCATTACCCCCATGGTAACCTTTTGGCAAATTTTTAGCCTACTTCGAGTAATGACGCGAAATGTTCACTAGCTCTTAGTCTAAAATGTTGCGACGAATATAAATATGCAATATGTGGTAACAGACCACAAAACGAAGACCTCAGTTCGTCAGATTCGGAGTCTGAAGAATTCTAAATCTTTTAAATTTCTGTTCTTTTTTTTTTAATCATTTATATTAAAAATATAAATGTAAATACAATGCAAATTTGTGTTCCTGATAGAAAATATTTATCGAATCATATGAAATTAGATAAACATATATTATACTAGAACATTACATTATTTTTTTTAATACAAAGTTCTCTTTGGATATTTTATAATGGTCAGGAGATCACCCAAGCGGGCCTTCAAAACACATCGAGAGCGCGGTACGGTGCGATAATTTGATGGCGTCTCTGACAAGCACATCGCGCGGCGCCGCGCGCCCCTCTGTTATTAATTTTAAATGGCGATAACTCGAAAACTGTTTGTCACAAAAGGTTGGTTTTTGTTGTAAAAACTTTTTCCATATTTTTTCTTTAATTCATACGATTACACTATGGCAAAATTCCTTGAAATAAAAAAGTTTCTCGCTTGCCGAAAATCATGCAGCAATAAAAGTAAAATTTCGAGTTTACTCCGTTCTCCAAGAAAATACACGCTAACCAGGGGACTTAAATTAATACAGTTATGACCGCCTATATGTCCTCAATCGATTAAAAAAAAAGCATGTTTATAAGTTAATTAGTTTCGAAGTTATCGCGTGGTATGTGTAAAAAAACATAAATATAACATTTTGACAAATTATTGACATTTTTCGGGATAAAAAATGTCTGACCCCCCAAAAGATGTCGTAAATAGTCATTTCACATGCACAAGGACTCAACTAATGATCCTGTATAGGTTTCATGTGGTTATACCTTTAAAAAAAAATTGTAAACATTTTTCTACCGTTTTTACTCCACTATATAAGCAAATAAATAAATTCTTCATATAAAACAAATGCATTTGTGGCAAGTCATCAAAAGCTGGTAATAAATTAATTATTGTTGAAACATGGGCATTTGTTTTATATAAAGAATTTATTTATTTGCATATATACAGGGTGTTTCAGCTAAAAGTCCCCGGATCATTATCTTGTAAAATAATAACGATACTTAAAATTTGTAAATAGCGGATAATTGAGACCAAAAAAGGTCTTAAATAACTGCAGTTAGAATTGTTCCTTCGCAGTGCACAGAGATGGCGCAGCGGTGAGAAATTATTTTTCGATGGCTGGAACCTTGAAACATGATTCATACGATTAGTGAATAAATTGTGAATAATTTTTACCATATAAAAAATTTTGTAAATACCAGCCGTTTTGGAATTTTGAAAACTTCTGTAACTTTTCTGTTTATCATTTTAGAACACCAATTATTTAGAACTTTTATCTTATTATATTCCATACTTCTTATATTATTACGTATTTTGAAAAGGAACAATTCTAACTGCAGTTATTTAAGACTTTTTTTGGTGTCAATTATCTTCGATTTACTATGTTTATTATTTTCGAGATAATGACCCGGGGACTTTTAGCTGAAACACCCTGTATAAACCAATATATTCTTGAATCAAAACATTTTTTTTTTCAGTGTAGTTTTATATTATTTAACTCACTGTAAATATGCCTGTAGATAATATTAAGAATTAAAACTAAACTTAGGCATAGGCTTAAATATCACAAATTTTTGTATATATTAATATATTTGTAGTATATAGATAGAAAAGTGGACCTAAGATGGAATTTGGGCACTACTGATAAAATTTATGATCTATATGAAAATCTATCGTTATAACATGTGTGTCGTCGATTACTATAAATAAGAAGTAACTAAGAATTCTGAAAGAAATTTAAGTTTCGCTCATCTTCCTTATATCTTCTAAGAATTAAGGATACGTTTGTTTCTAGATTCATTCAACCAACCGCACTAGGAAGACTCGTTGCCTATTTCCAACCAAATCAGACTGAACTCTCAAAAAGCGATGCCTACAAATATGCAGCTATAGTTATTGGTCTCAACATCTTAAGTACCGTATATAACCACAATTATATGCAGTATTTGACCGAATTCGCAATTGGAGTAAGAACTTCATTTGCTACACTAATATATAGAAAAGCTCTAAGACTGAAACCGTCTGCATTTAGTGATATAACGATGGGGAATATTGTAACACTCATCACCAAAGATGTAGGTGCCTTCGAGGGTGCATTTATGTTTATTAATGATATGTGGATCGGTTTGGTACAAACCGTTATTATCGCTTACATCATTTATACCCGAATTGGTTGGTCTGTGTTAGCTGGAATTGGATTTTTTATTCTGGTAATTCCTTTTCAAGGTATGAATAAAATATATCATATAATCAGTGCTATTACCAGTCTTCATCGCTAAAAATATCGACCATCGATAACTTTAATGTAGATAATTTTTTTTATCGAGTTTGTCCTACAAGTCTATTACAGAACCAACATCGATAAATTCCACCGAGAGCGATTAATTTATATCTACTCAATAATAATGGAGTGAACTTAGCTCAAAATAATATGTAAACAGAGTTATTTTTACAGATGCCATAAACTCGTAATGGGGTTTCTACAGACGAGTAGATATAATTGGTTAAACATGGTCGATAATTTTATCGACTGAACTGGTAATAGCACCGAATATATATTACGCATATTATATAAGCGCAGATTTTACTCATCCAGAACTGGCCTGCTCATTTACCAGATCTATCGTTCTGGATTAAAGTCGCAAATAATATTTGTTTATTAGAAAATATAGAGAACACTTTGGTGTATATATGATACGTGTGTACGAACCAATGATATTGAATTAAATGGTAGGTTGTTAAAATAAATGGTTAAAATGACGATACTGTAAATGAAAAGAAAATAAATGACACTAATTTTGTTTATGTTGGTGAATGAGGGGAATATAGATAGTTATTGTCGTAAAGTCGACTTTATAGAATGAATGCTGAATCGCTGATAATTTCAGTTCAAAGGGTTGGAGAAAATCATCGTTGAAAATTACAGCGAATTAGGTTGTTTTGTTATTTGCTGAAACTATTGTAAAGATTAAGTAAGTAATCAATCCATTGTCTAAATGTAAAAAGAAATTTAAATTCCATTTAATTCAAGATCAAAAGAGATCTCACAATACGAATTAGTATAGCTATTGAACACAATATTTAATACTTGTTAATATATAGGCATTCTCCAATTTTTAGTATATATTGGGCAAAAATCTGGTGCAAGGAGGATACAATCAGCGAAGAAAACAGACGAAAGGCTTCAAGTTACCAAAGAGGCATTTTCAGCTATAAAAATAATTAAAATGTACACGTGGGAGAAGTTCTTTGAAGAGGATATAAACGATTACAGAAAGTAAGTATTATATATTCAATATATTTATTCAAATAGGAAAGTATATTGTAGCTCACTGCATTTGGCAGTTACATATCAGAATCGACCTGGAGGATAGTAGCACTTTAGTAAAAGTCTTAAAAAAATTTTTCTTACCATCACATTATTATAATATATATTCGAAAAATAACTCAAGGTAAATTCACACCAAAGGGTGCTCACTCTGCGTTTTTAACGCAGAATGTAAAAAGCATGGATGTCTTATTCACACTTATGAGTTCTTACACATGCGTTAAGAATGCAGGCTGCTTCTATTTTCCTCCAGAGAAGCGTGCAGTTTAGCGAAATTCCCTAGAAATGCGGTTGGTATGGCTACAGTACCTACAAAATAAATAAATATACTTACCAAATCTAAAATTGTGTTGTTATTTTTATATTATTAGGTATATTATATATTATTAGGTGTATTACAATTAGCTTTTGGCACTCTACCAGTCGAACTACCACACAACAAACTAAAAAGGCTTAAAAATATAGTACCAACTGTTTTATAGTACGTGCTTCTGTTCACTATTTCTATAAAAACCCAGAAGTGCGAGAGATGGTGCAATTTAAAAGCATTGCGATAAAACTGCATGTGCCTGTTCAAAATTGTATTCCTGAAAAATTCAGAGTGAGCACCCTCAGGTGTGAATTTACCTTTACTTTTTATGTGTACATTGCTTTAGCTGTGCATACTAAGCCAATGGTTAGATGAGATAACCTAAAAAATAACCGTTAATTAAAACAACCACACTTCTTGTTAAAGTGAGAAATGTTGAATTACATTAGATAATTATCTTAAAAATATTATGAATTCATAATATGCGTAAATCTAACCTAGTCTTCGCCAAATGGAACATTAGAAACCTAAAAGAGGAGCGAGAAGATGGTGGAGAGCAAAACCATAAAATCAAATATATTAAAGACATTCCTAAAATTATTGCTTTAAACTAGAAATGCTCAGCAGAACCTGTGATATAACCTGTTATTACCAGAATGTTCGTGGCCTTAATACATACAAAAATTGATGAAGTTTACTCGTCGGTAAGTGAATGTGAATTTGACATGATAGCTTTAAGTGAGACCGGACTTCATAACGATGTTTTTAATAGTGAATTATTTCCTGACTCATATCTAGTACACAGAAAGGATCGCAAGTTTCAAACTTTGAATCAACGATATGGAGGAGTATTGTTGGCACTCAAAAATTGTATTATAAAACGGAAGTTCTGGATGTTTCGTTTTTCGATTTCAATTTTCCTGCAGTTGATTTGTTAGCTGTCAAATGCTTTGTAAATTGTCATTTTAACCTCCCCACAATAAAATTGTGGGAGGTTACTACAATTAGTTCAAAATCGAAAATTGAGATAACATCAAATCTTTAAGTTTGGAGGTCCCAGGAACCCAAAAAAGTTGTTTTTGAAAAATGCGTGTGTGTGTGTGTGTGTGTGTGTGTGTGTGTATGTGTGTGTGTGTGTGTGTGTGTGTGTGTGTGTGTGTGTGTGTGTGTGTATGTTAGCACGATAGCGGCGAAGCTACTAAACGGATTTGGATGAAACTTTGCATGAGAGTTTCTTTAGTGCTCCAGAAGATCTGAAAAGGTTTTGGTTAAGATCGGATTACGTTTAGTGCTGCTTTGGCACAACAAGTTGTTTATTTTTTTAATACTTACAATTTGTAATTGAACCATTGAAAAGCAGTAAAAATTCTGATTTCAACGATATATCACACTTGCACTTTTTCGATTTGGTTTCCGTGAAAAAAATTAAAAAACAAAATAACACGCTTCTTGTGTAAGATAAATTTTATAGTCTAACCTAACGTTCGATAGACGTGTCAGAGAACATATACCACAAAATAATACAGGGCTGTACCCCTTACTCTTTGCAAATTTGCAGCCGCAAAGGCTTTTTTGAGAGACTATTGACGGAATCGGGACTGTACTGATCTGATGAGAGTGAAATTCTACATCTCAACGCGACATTCCGAACGACTAATTATCTACGGTTAATTAGTTATTAACGCGCAAAGACTGTCTATCTCTTTTTTTGCGGCGGAACGAGATAGAAGATGGATACTCTTCTAACACAAATTCGCAATCGAGAAACGTCAAACGAAAAATTGCAAAAATGTCACTTTTGATTCGTTTGTGCCGAGCTGAATTTTCGAATTTCGACATGCAATTTACGATGCGGATCAACTAAAAGTCTTTCTCTTTCCATCGCTACATAGTGCGGCCGTCGCGGTATCGTATTTTTTAAAATACGAGTAAATTTAGATGTCGTGTTTTCGACCAAAATTTACCCTCGGATGCCTCAACTCTGAAAATGGTTTTTCGTCTGTAACTCGGAAACTGTGAGAGATAGCTCAAAAATAAAAACTCCCTAAGGAAAACTACATAATTCAGGAACGTTTTGCCGCACTCGAAATTTTAATGGGACTTTTCGTTTGGGTCCGGCGGGCCTTTCAAGATGACGGTGTCATGCACTTTTTCATTAAATCGTTGGTAACTTCTAAACTGCGACTCCTACGGCAAAAAACTTTGACCTAACGAAATTGTAGAGAATTGAATTACATAAAAGTCCATTTTTGGATTTTTATGTTGTTCCAAAAATTACCGAGATACGGTCGGCCAAAGTGGAGACTTTTTTGAAATTCGTCTAAAATCTCGAATTTTTTCTCTTTAAACCTCCATAACTCTTAAACGGCGGTCCCTAGGCCAAAATACTTCGCACTAACGAATATGTAGAGAATTTAATGCTACAAAAAATTGTTTTTAATTTTTTGACATAAGACAAAAAATAAGTACGTTAGGAAAAAAACAAGTGGAAATTTACATTTTCGAAGGAAACGTGTTTTTTTCTCTTCTCTTGCGAATATCTAGATAAATATTGATTTTGGCAAAAAAATAGTAGGGATCTATTAGAAAGACAATAAAATGATGATGAATTTGCTTTGTCAAAAAATATCTGTAGGATTAATGGTTTCGCTGCTATCTACGTTTCAACACAAAATTTCGATTTTCCCATATGCCCAAATTATATTTGATACTGATAGCCAAGTGAAATTTATAGTTTTTTGTCTTCAAAGCAGTGCAATGTACAGGGTGATATTCTAATAATGACAGAGGTGTTCAGTGATTTCGGCTGATAACTCGCGAACGGTTGAAGATATCGAACTGAAATTTGAAACGTAGGTATAAATATTGTAGACGGACGGATTACGACTGAATTAATAATACAACTACGTCACATGACGTCGCAAAAATGAAAAATTTTTACAACAGCCGAACTGGTACAGATATCGACTTAACGGTTGGAGTTATTGAATTGGAATTTGAAACATAGGTAGAAATATTGTAAATGGACGGAATAAAAGTGAATTAATAATACACCTACATCTACATGACGTCACAAATAAGACAAATTCTTACAACAGGCGAACTGGTACAGATATTGACTTAACGATTGGAAACATCCAATTAAAATTTGAAATGTGGTTGGAAATATTATGTACGAACGGAATACAAGTGAATTAATAATACACCTACGTCCACATGACGTCACAAATAAGAAAAATTCTTAGAAACTGGTGCAGATATCGACTAACTATTGGAAACATCCAATTAAAGTTTGAAACGTAGGAAATATTGTAGATGGATGGAATACGAGTGAATTAAAAATACACCTAAGTTCTGATGACGTCATAAAAACATAAAATTCTTATAACAGGCGAACTGATGATATCAAAAAAATATTTCTACAAGACGAGTCACGAAATTTTTTTTTTAATTTCCAAGAAATAACAAATTTTCAGAGAAATGTCACTTTTCAGAAAAATGTCAAATTTACAGGAAAATGTCAAATTTTCGGAGAAATGTCACTTTTCAAAAAAATGTCAAATTTTCGAAAAAATGTTAAATTTTCGGAGAAATTGTCACCTTTCAGAAAAATGTCAAATGTTTGAAAATTGTCAAATTTTCGGAGTAGTCACTTCAGAAAAATGTTAAATTTTCGAAAAAATGTCAAATTTTCGGAGAAATGTCACTTTTCAGAAAAATGTCAAAAATTCAGGAAAATGTCAAATTTTCGGAAAAATTTAACTCTTCAGAAAAATGTCAAATTTTCAGAAAAATGTCAAATTTTATTAAATGGACTCAAAGGAAAATTCCCAAAAAATACTACGGGTCCATCTGTGGTTAAGGTCTCTGCTAGTGTGTTAAAACGTGCAGACTTTATGCTGAGTATTTTTGACGTGTTAAGTATATCGAGAGATTACCAGTTTTTTCGACGTTTATAAAGCCCACGGATGGTGTGAGAGGCCATCCTGAACCGCTTACAAGCACTACAAGTGTAAGCAACCCCACCGGAACGCTTTCGGTGAGTTTTTTTCAATAAAACTTTAAAGGTGACCGTGACATTATATTTCAGAAACTATTTCCGCTACTTCCGGCATCCCCGGAAATTCTTCCGGCAACATAACCTAAAAGTAGTACTACATAACCTAAAAACAATTTAAGATATTGGTACCAACCTAAACATTTTTCAAAAACCAAATTCCCCAGAGAAACATTGGAACCAAAAATTTGACAGCTGTCACTTCGACCGATTTAGTGAAAAATCGGTCGAGGCCAAAAGATAAAACAAAATATACCAACTCAAACTTAAACGATCCACCATGAACACTACCCTGGCTACATCTGGCAGGGAAGATGTCCACCAAGAGTTATATGGTTTTTTCCAAAGATGGCCATCCCTGCCATCCATCCCATTACCAATGAACAGGTTTTTTCGTTTACTTGTTTCCCGTATCAATAAGCAAAATTATTAAGTGCTCTTGCCTACGCACGTTTTTATAGTATTGTGTTTATTTTTATATTAATTTTAGGTCCATCTGGACACATTATAATTTTAACCTAGTTTTTAAGCCTACCTACAGAAGACAGGAGCTACATTTCTATTTTTCTCCGAGCCAAACCAGACCTACCCCGTCCAGCCTCACACTCGCCACGGCGGTGTTTACCGTGGTTGTCTGGCTGGCCCCGGGCTAGGATCCGATGAAGCATATATTTGTATTAAAACATTAAATAAAATATTAATGTTGTGCAGACTATAAATTTAACACTCAAGTTCTTAGGTCCAAATCCAACCGAACGCAAAACTTTTTTTCTGATTTAATATGAAAAATATATTTCAACTTAATAAATATAATTAAATGAGATCGTTCATATTGTTTAGTGCTCTTTTAAGCTTCAAAGATTCACCGGGTGGGGAGGTTCCAGCAGCTTCCAGTAGCTGCTGATTTTTCAGTTTTAGTTTTATATATGTCTCCTTCAATGACATAAGATGAATTTGAATTATTCTTTGATTCCCTTGAACAATTTGAAATTTTACAAGCAGAATATGTTGTTACTTGGGGACTTTAATGTTCCTAACTTTTAAAGAAAAACTAATTGTGTCATGAATTTTTTAAATTTCTTCGATTTTATGCAATGTAATAATATACTGAATAACATGGCTAGATTACTCGACTTAGTTATAACCAATATAAATTATGAAATTATACGAGATAATACACCACTTGTTAAAGAAGATGTGTATCATCCGTCTTTGATAATCAGTTTTTACAAAATGGGGGTAAATGCCCAGATAGCATTTTTACATTCAGAGCATGTGCTCGTAACGTACTTTATGTACCCATGGAACTAAGAATGAATATTCATTTTGTATTCCGTGTAGAAAATCTGAATGTTAGAGAGACGTACAGATGACCGCCTCTCGATATACGAGTAAGATTCCTACATCGTACCCATAGACCAAAACGGAACTTGATATGAACCAGAAACGTATATTGACATACTGATAGATACATGAGGTATATAGGAGGAAGGTCCATCCTACATTCACAATGTACACTGCATGTTCATGGTATATGAGTACTACCTTCGCAGGAATTAAACCGTAGGTGCCTGGTATGTTACACATGGATCATAAATCTATGATGCACGTATAGTGTAGGAATGAACATTAAGTATCAGTGGCAGCTATAAGTACTTCACTCATGTCATGTATTTTCTTCAAAGTTTAATTATTATAAAAATTTATTACTTATTGTAATCATTGATGAGTCGCTGCTTCATTCTGAATATGTTCAGTATGACGCAGCGACTCATCTATGATTATAGCAAATAATAAATTATTATAATAATTAAACTCAAGAGAATACATGATATGAGTGAAGTACTTGCATATAATAAATCCAATATCTAATTTTAAAGTTTAATTGTTACAGTCAATTATTAGGTACTTACTCTAATTTTCCACATTTCATATTCCTTGTGAAGAATATTATGTAAGTAAATGTGGAATATATGCACAGAAAATTTGTTTTTACTATCAGTTTTCCACACAAATGCTAAATAAACTTAAATAAAACTGTATTTGCTATAACAATACTTTACAAAGGTCCACGAATATATGTAAAAAAAATAGTTTTACGTTAATAAAATCTGTTAAAAACCATTTTAAAATGGATCAAACATTTATCACTCTAAAACTTCAGCTTAAAAATCATATTTAACGTGTTATTTATGAAAAAATCTAATGATCATATTACACTACCTTAAAGTTTTATCTATTTCAAATCGTGTTTTAAATTGCCAAGAACAAAACATGATTTTATTTTATTAATTACTTTACATTGTTGTAACAATTAAGTATGCATCTTAAATTATAAAATAGGAAGAGATATAAATAAAACAGTTGTGTTACTTTAAATATATTTTTATTTTTTGTTACAAAAATGAATTGTAATAATAAAAAACAATTGTGACAAAAATTTCAATTCAGATTTTTTTTAACAAAAAAATTTTCTTTGTGCAACTTATGAACTGTCATATTTTACTATAACGAATTTTTTGCCAGTAAGTAAAAAATAGTAAAAATTGGAGGGCTTACATTTTCAAAACCAAGTGTCCAGGTGTTGCCGATGGTGATACTTGTAATTGCGAAAGTCCACTTTTCATTCTCAACACATCATCTGTGACTGATCCTATTGGCTGAATACTTTCTTTTGGCTTTTCCAATTTTTAAGAAGGTATTTCCTTCCTGTCCAGAGGAGGAGATACACGTGCTAGTCCAACTACAAAAGAAAATACATTGTATTATATTTGAATAGGTACTTATTTCTCTTTAGAAACTGGCCAGGATAAAGTTGAAAAATATAAAAACATCTTACAAAGATCTTACAGAAAAAATAAAACTGATCAAACATAAATTAAACAAATTGATATTATCATAGATAGATAGATAGATAGATAGATAGATAGATAGATACATTTATTTGTTCCTTTTTACATACAATACCTCATTGGGTGTAGAACACGTCAAAAACATTAAGAGAATACAACAGAAAAAAAGAATATAGTTAATATTAATGTAAAAAATACATATCATAATAAAATTGAAACACTAACAAATGGTAACAGTGAAAATAAATAGAGGACGACAACAGTAATTAAAGTTAATTTTAAAATAGATAATATGCCTAGTTTGGATAAAAATGTGTTTGGTTAAAATATTAAAATGGTATAACAATACAATACAATGATAAATTTGAGAACAGCCTAGTTTGATAGTACAAAAGTAAGTTTTTTATTAATGTATTAAGACATCAGTGAAATATTCGTCCACCGTATAGTAAGCCAGTAAGCCTTTTTATTAGTATCCGTTTGAGTTCTAGTTTTAATGTTTTTAAAGTGAGATTTTTTATGTTGTCCGGCAATTTGTTAAAAATGTTAATTATAGAATACTCAACATTTTTTTGTTTATACGAGAAAGGACACGGCAGGCACAAAATAAATGGAAAAGAAGGTACAGTCAAATGGGCTGAAACTGTAGTATGTTGTACTTCATAATATCCTGATCAAAAGTTTTCATGGGCACAATATCTGAAAATCGCCAGTTTTTGAGATATGAAAGAGATATGAAAGGTCAAAGATCAGGAATATCGCTGTCATAGTTGAGAGTATCATATTATGTCGAGGATTTGTTTAACGTGTGATTTTAAATGTACCTGAAGTTTCGAACGTTTACTTGAATGAATTTTAGATGAAAAAGAAAAGTTAATAAAAACCACACATCGATTTAGGCATAAACACTTCATTGCCACATTTGCTGACAATAAATATCCACAATACTTAAGTTTTTACACCTAAATCGAAGTGTGGCTTTTATTAATTTTTCTTTTTCATATGAAATTAGTTCAAGTGAACGTTCGAAATTTCAGGTACTTGATTTTAAATGCCTACCAGAGTTAATAAAGGAACAACATAACTATCTTCTTTCAACTTCTAGTAAAGACAAAATTTCTTGGGAAGTCGACGGCTTCCAATATGTTCTTCGATATCATCTGACGGAAGGAATAACGTGCTTTTTGTACATAGTCCTTTGATTTGTTTTTATCCACTCTGTACATCAGATCTCTGCCCTTTTCAATTAATTGCAGCTCTTCTATAATCCTCTGAAATAGGTATAAAGCAAATTACTACAAATAGGTAAATACCTATCACAACTCGTATGTTGTAATCAAATCCAATGGTTGTGATTTAAATAAACAAAAGCTCCTTAAAATTGAAATAGATCGAACCTACCTTCTTGAAAATAAGATTTAAACACCCCGTAAAGTGTTCACATTTCATCTGCATTTTCACCTGTTTTTCAATGATCAGTCAATTGTTTGAATGGTGACCACCAAGCTTTCTTTTCGTGGACCGAGACCATTACAAAGACACCTCAGTTTCTTTTCTAAAAATCGATACCTACAAACGCCGTAATTATTATAACTAATATAGGTGATATGCTTAGTATAATATGTACATTAAACTTTAGTGTCTAAATATAAAATATCTGCAAATGACAACAAAACTATGTGGTAGTTACATTGTATACAATTGTAAAATACTTACAGCAATGCAATTAATGTATATACTTGGAATAATTATAATAAATCAGGGGAAAACAAAAAACAAAACATACATTTGACAGCAAAAGCGTGACGTATACTAATAGCAGTACGATGAGCATGCGCACTAACCTAATGACCGTGGCGCGCATCTAAAAAATTCTACAAGGGGATTGTAATGACATGGAAAACGGAAATCTAAATATAAAAGATAAAAAGTAATTAAATACCGATTCTAAGTCTGAACTATCTGCTTAAGAAATGCCGATAGTTACCGAGATAGTTACTAATTAATTGAACACAGTACATAAATTAATTATTATTTAATATTTCATATTCATTATTATTCAATATTCGATCACAAATCTAAAGTCTGGATTCAAAATTTAAAACATATTTCATATATACAATAATATTGACGAACGATTTAAATTTTATAAAACGTCATACACCGCACAGGGGATGATTATAAATGTACTTAAATCAAATCTATATAGATAGAGAAATATCATTATTATTTTTGTAGGTAGGTAGGTAGATAGGTACTATAAAACTAGCATTGCTGTCTCATCAGTTGTGATGTAGGTTTATTTTTATTAGTTCAAAAATCGAACCAATCAGCGTTCGCGTTAAAAGTGCTGAACTTTTGATGATATTACTGCCGGCGCGGCGCTCGGGCGATGCAAATATTTCTACAAAAAATATATCTATTATACAGATAAAATCATTGACGAATGTCTATACGATGTACATGAACACATATACGAAGAACGTTCCCTGATACGTGTACACAGTATATGCGACTGTGAATATAAACTTTTCTGTATATTCCATTTATATCGTATGTATAATCATATTGTATATGTGAAAATATTATTTATATGGGAATGTTGAGGGAACATACATGGCAAGTACAGAATGCAATTAGAACATTGGGAATGCAAAATGTACATTCGTGGAATAATAAATGCTATCTGGGTGAGCCACAATGCTAGCCTAATTTAAACCAAAATAAAAAATCGGCAGCTACTGGAAGCGGCTGGAACCTCCCATATGGTGGATCCAAATCAGCTGTGTTTGGATATTACATCGGAAATCAGAGCACTGAGCAAACAGATAAATTACACGCCATTTATTTGGTGGACAAATATCGAACGAATAGTGCAGTCATTGAAGCGTAAAATAGGGTTTTACCTCCTAAATATTTTACTATGAATCGATTTACATGAAATTTTGGAATTAGGCTTATCTTACCTCTAACTTCAAAAGTGATATTGATCCGACCTCCGTTTTTTATTTTTAAGGGGTGAAAACAACCCCTTAATGAAAAAATTGACATTGAGCCTTTTTGTCGCTAGAAAACGTGTTTAATAATACGGAGTGACATTTTATAGTATTCTCTAACACAATTACCTCATGTTTAACCCATTTTCAACCCCTGAAAAACTTTACAACCCCTGCAAACGACCCCCAAATTGAAAAAAATCACAAAAAATTACTTTTATATAACTTAAAAAGATTTAAATATAGAGTAAATATTGTTTTACGTTGTCTACCTTATTTGTCATAATTTAACCCCTTTTCACTTAAAAACAACCCCTCTATAAAAAATTGTATAAAAAAATTTTTTTTTGATGAACTGAAAAGGATTTAAAGGTTGTTCCACGTTGACAAATGACTTTCATATGTTTAAGCTTTTCAACCCTTAAAACTACCCCTGAATTAAAACATTGAAAATATAAGTTTATACAATTAAAAATAATTTGATTATAAAGTAAAAAATATACATATATATATATATATATATATATATATATATATATATATGTATATTTTTTACTTTATAATCAAATTATTTTTAATTGTATAAACTTATATTTTCAATGTTTTAATTCAGGGGTAGTTTTAAGGGTTGAAAAGCTTAAACATATGAAAGTCAAAAGAAAAACGTATTTAAAAAATATTACATAGTATAAAGTCTTTGTTTACCTCCAGGAAGAACATCCATTGAAAATAATTAATTTACAAGACACAAAAAACTGAAAAGTATAGTCTGAAAAATAATCGTCCACTGTCTCCAATTAAATAATATACATTTGTCACTCAACAAGTCGAACTTTGGAGTGACTATCAGAAGCGGTATGAGACAGCTAAGGTATTTTTTTCTATTAGTTGCGTTTGTCGGTCTTTTCTCTAACCTATCAGGGTCAATTTCATGTTGTCATGTGATTATTGTATTTTAAACTTTTGTCCAGCTTTTTAATTATTTTTGCCAGTGTGCGTCACTCCGAATCCAATGCAGTCAAGGTAGGTGCATGATGTTGTCAGACCCACCATGCAGAGAGACCGACTACAAATATAAATTCAAATAACCATCATAAAAACATATGTGTTCATTAATAAAAAAAAACCGCTGCCTAAGAAATCACTACTTCCACATCTAGATTTTCCTATCCAAGCTTTTTACAGCAAAAAAAAATATCGATACTATATTTGCAATCCCATCCCCCCCCCTCCCCCAAAACTTCAGCGGAATAAGATCAAAACATAATCTATTTCCAGATCTCATTATAATACAAATTTTGAGTTAACAACATGAACAGTTCCAGAGTAATCGTGCGCACAAAAAAAAATTACAGAGAGATTTTTTTTGCTGAAACTTAAAATATCGACCTTTCGTGACATTCTAAGCCTGTTTTAAAAAAAATTTTTTACCTTTATTATACGTCCACTCCACTATGTGGAGAGCTTATAGTCATTATGGACAATGCCTATTTATTCTTGTAATACGTAAAACATCATTCTGCATAATAATAATTATTGTATGTATTGTATGTATGTCCCAATATTTCTCCATGAAAATTTTAGCACCGAAATTATAAAAATTAAGTATAGTATTATTGAATACTGAATGAAAAAAAAAACACAATCCTAATTTAGGGACATGGAAACATCAATTTAGTACAACAATAAACAAAAACAATGTATTTCATATTTTGTTCTTATTCTAAATTCTTTCTCTTATGATATATCTTTTATCCCTTTATTTGAATTTCTGTATTACAATTCAAAACACATTTTAAGATGTTTAAGATGCTAACAACTATTCTTCTTTCATAACACTGTACCATGTATTTTATAATTCTTAGTAGGCATATACATTTTTGAATTTAGAAAAATTGTTTTCGAACATGATACAATACTTGTGAGGTTAAAAAATTGATTCGAATAAAGAGCTTTCATTCACCGATTGGGACGAAGAAAGTATTTAAGAGGAAATAAGAATCGAACGTTATCGAGCCATTACAACGATGCCAAATAACGGGCTTTATAACGCGCGCTAAGTATCAGTTGTATAAGAGTCTTGGATATACAGGAACAGCGCCGCCTGACTCAGTAGTGCTGAACTAAAAGTGTATCTCGGAACATGAAAATATGACTTTTTGAAGCCCACCCCAAAATTTTGTAGGGACCAAGCTAACATGATTTGTGGCCATTTAGTGATGATATACACAGGGAGACGTTGATGAGCCCGATCCCGGGCTTGACAGCGTCAAATCGGGCTGCACTACAACCGCTCAGTGTATGAAACGGGCCTGTATATGATCATGCATATCTCTCTCTATATATATATATATATATATCTATCGGAAATATATATATATATATATATATATATATATATATATATATATATATATATATATATATACATATATGAACGTTGGTATGTATTCATGCCTATGTTTCCGATAGATATATATATATATATAGAGAGAGATATGCATGATCATATACAGGCCCGTTTCATACACTGAGCGGTTGTAGTGCAGCCCGATTTGACGCTGTCAAGCCCGGGATCGGGCTCATCAACGTCTCCCTGTGTATATCATCACTAAATGGCCACAAATCATGTTAGCTTGGTCCCTACAAAATTTTGGGGTGGGCTTCAAAAAGTCATATTTTCATGTTCCGAGATACACTTTTAGTTCAGCACTACTGAGTCAGGCGGCGCTGTTCCTGTATATCCAAGACTCTTATACAACTGATACTTAGCGCGCGTTATAAAGCCCGTTATTTGGCATCGTTGTAATGGCTCGATAACGTTCGATTCTTATTTCCTCTTAAATACTTTCTTCGTCCTAATCGGTGAATGAAAGCTCTTTATTCGAATCAATTTTTTAACCTCACAAGTATTGTATCATGTTCGAAAACAATTTTTCTAAATTCAAAAATGTATATGCCTACTAAGAATTATAAAATACATGGTACAGTGTTATGAAAGAAGAATAGTTGTTAGCATCTTAAACATCTTAAAATGTGTTTTGAATTGTAATACAGAAATTCAAATAAAGGGATAAAAGATATATCATAAGAGAAAGAATTTAGAATAAGAACAAAATATGAAATACATTGTTTTTGTTTATTGTTGTACTAAATTGATGTTTCCATGTCCCTAAATTAGGATTGTGTTTTTTTTTTCATTCAGTATTCAATAATACTATACTTAATTTTTATAATTTCGGTGCTAAAATTTTCATGGAGAAATATTGGGACATACATACAATACATACAATAATTATTATTATGCAGAATGATGTTTTACGTATTACAAGAATAAATAGGCATTGTCCATAATGACTATAAGCTCTCCACATAGTGGAGTGGACGTATAATAAAGGTAAAAAAATTTTTTTAAAACAGGCTTAGAATGTCACGAAAGGTCGATATTTTAAGTTTCAGCAAAAAAAATCTCTCTGTAATTTTTTTTTGTGCGCACGATTACTCTGGAACTGTTCATGTTGTTAACTCAAAATTTGTATTATAATGAGATCTGGAAATAGATTATGTTTTGATCTTATTCCGCTGAAGTTTTGGGGGAGGGGGGGGGATGGGATTGCAAATATAGTATCGATATTTTTTTTTGCTGTAAAAAGCTTGGATAGGAAAATCTAAATGTGGAAGTAGTGATTTCTTAGGCAGCGGTTTTTTTTTATTAATGAACACATATGTTTTTATGATGGTTATTTGAATTTATATTTGTAGTCGGTCTCTCTGCATGGTGGGTCTGACAACATCATGCACCTACCTTGATTGCATTGGATTCGGAGTGACGCACACTGGCAAAAATAATTAAAAAGCTGGACAAAAGTTTAAAATACAATAATCACATGACAACATGAAATTGACCCTGATAGGTTAGAGAAAAGACCGACAAACGCAACTAATAGAAAAAAATACCTTAGCTGTCTCATACCGCTTCTGATAGTCACTCCAAAGTTCGACTTGTTGAGTGACAAATGTATATTATTTAATTGGAGACAGTGGACGATTATTTTTCAGACTATACTTTTCAGTTTTTTGTGTCTTGTAAATTAATTATTTTCAATGGATGTTCTTCCTGGAGGTAAACAAAGACTTTATACTATGTAATATTTTTTAAATACGTTTTTCTTTTCTTTGTAAATAAGGTTTAGAGATGCCTGTTCAAAAATAATAATTTTTAATAGTTATTTAAATTTATATAGAGTGTTATTCTTTCGTATTCCACCAGATTCTAGTAGCTAAGGCTAGACTCCGCTTGAAATAAAGTCATATTATTACTATATTATTATGATTACGGCTATTTTAACACAAAAACTAAATTAAAATTACATTTTTACCTAATAAGTAATTAATAAAGACCAAAAGAAAAGTAATTTACACAGTTACAAGTTTTCTCCAGGTTTTGACTTATTTTCGCCTGTGTGTGACGTCTAGAAAAATCTGCAAAAGTTTCGAACGCGTACATAAACAATTGCAAAAGTTATAAACTAATAAAGATTGGAAAAATAACGAGTTCCGTTTTTTGCAAATAACTCGAGAACTATTAATATTTAAGAAATTTTAAAGAAAGGTTCTTAAAGAGGAAGAAATTTCCAATAAAAAAGTCCGTCCGACTCCGAAACTCTACATCTATTATTAATAATTTTAATTTAATGTTGAAAATAGAGCTCCGCGCAGCGAACACTAATCCGTTACGATGCTCTGAAACCATCCGTAATAAGTAAAAATATTTTTTTATGTTATTAAATATTAATTTAAAAATTTATAAAAATTATGGTATTATTTAAATATTTAAAGGAACAATATCCCGTTGGAAAAAAAAATTTTCACCAATTTTTCATAAAATGAGCCTATTAACAAATTTTTTTTTAGAGTTTGCGTTTATATTTTAAGTCGGATAATTATTAAACAAAAGTCACTATAATTATTTCGCTTCGTGGCGACCTTATGTCAACTACACTTTATGGGATTATGACATTGCGATGTTTTTAATTGTTATAGTCTATTAGTGATTAATTATTGAACCTAACAAAGAAATAAAAAATAAAATGGTCGAAAATTTTTTTTATTTATTATTACTGTTTTTATATTCAAAAATACTATTAGTCCAGTCAATGAAAAAGTTGTAGAGAACATTGAGGAGGCGAGAATTTTTCTCTTCAGGAATGTGTTGGGGGTAATTAGGAGGTAAACACACTAAAAGTCCTCACCCATAGCCCCGTCGCTTCAGAGGTAGAGGGGGATGGAAAGGTTCTTTTTTTCGATTCTTCGCTTATAACTCGGAAAAGATGCGTCGTATGGAAAAAGGTGATCTATGCAAAATTAAACGTAATTAAATTTCCCACAAGAATATTTATATTAATTTTCTTCCTATGTGTTATAGTTTATGAGATATTCTCCAGCGAAAATCGATAATTAATAAAAAAAAATCAATTACGTACTTTGAATATTTCTATCAAAGCGGTTTACCGTGGTCTGCTAATAAATCATAGTCACAAAATAATTTTTATTTTACAACACTGGACGTATTTACTAACGTAATATTTTGTCGAAATCTATACACTTCCTTAAATATACAGTGTGACTCACTTAAAATGAAGATACCTTTATAACTTTTTCATTTTGTTTCCGATTTGAATCGAATTTTACTCAAGTATAGAACAAGTTAGGATCTACTTGTGACCAGAAAATCATTCACCAAATATGAGGAAAAATATTAAAAATCACATTGATTTCACGTAGCCACCACAAATTGCGGAAACTGAGGATCCCCTTTGCCAGATGAGCTTATGTATGAGAAATCCCCCATCAATAACCAAATCAAATTTTGGTGTATGTACGTTTGTGGCGCCGATCGGATGCATTTTTTAGAATGTCTAACATTCAAAATGTTTTATTTTTTCAGCATATTTTCGTAAACTATAACAAATAGGAAGAAAATGAATATAAACATTCTTGTGGAAAATTTAATTCCGTTTAATTTTGCACAGATTACTTTTTTCCCTACGCGACGCATCGTTTCCGAGTTATAAACGAAGAATCGAAAAAAGGAACCTTTCCATCCCCCTCCGTCCTGATGCGGCGGGGCTAGGGGCGGCGACTTTTAGTATTTGTACCTCCTAACTGCCCCTAACACATCCCTGAAGAAGAAAATTTTCCCCTCCTAAATGTTCTCTACAATCCCCTTTTTGGCATTCGTTGATTGGACTATAGATTACATAAACTTTAAATTTTTATTGCTATTTGTTTAAACAAATTTTATAAACAAATAGATAAATTACGTATTTTTGAAAAATATTTTTTTGCCATTTTATTTGTTATAAAATATTATGATTAAAAAAAATTTCTTAAAAAGAAAAAAAAATTATTCTTATATTTATTATTTGCAATTCTTCACAAGGTGGAAAACAGAATTTTTTGTTGTTGTTAATTTATTTGTTTATTTAATAAACAATTTGTTATTAACAATCGCCGAATGTGTTTATATTTTTTTTAGATAAAAAAAATAACAAAAACAACTGTAGGTATACATAAACATGAAAATTATTATGTGAATAATAATTTAAAAGTCGAGAAAATACTCTTATCAAGTATGCCGTGGTAATTGACAAAAGCTAGACTCAATTTTGTCTGCATAACCAAAGCGTTCTGTCCGAAATGACCATTTTATTTAATACAAGTTCTAATCAAAACATGGCCTACTGCTATTTTTGTTTTATTATATGTAGGCAAATATACCTACATATTTAGATAAAAAAAGGTATATTTTAATCACAGTTAGAAAACACTAACGCAAATATTAGTGGGAAAAGAGCAGAGCGTTTGCTTTAAACAACTTTATGACAGCATCAAGAAAGGTGATTATGGAATTCTTTCTGCCGCGATTTTATTATTTTAATTTGTTTCTGTGTGGTAACAAGTGCAATGAGAAGTCCTGAACTAAATCTAAGCATTGCTTCAAAAAATATAAACAATGTATGTGTTGTGTCAATATTAGAATTTTCTGCTATTTTTCTTATTATCTCCGGTCTTAGTAATCGCAAAAAATAAAAAGACAAATTTTGAATAAAAATAGACAAAAAACTTTCTGATAATTTGTTAACTTGCAAGAAAATAAAAATGACTATCTATATATAATTTAAGAAATATAGTGTAATAATGCATAAATCTATATAGTGGAGTAAAAAACAGGGGAAAAGTCGCTTCCTTCTCGAGTTTTTTTTTTTAATCTTAGAACAAACCTAGATGTATACCATTTCGTTAAATAGGTCGATGTTCATTAGAAATCATGAAATACGACATTGTTTAGTGGTCACGGACATTGTTATTTTTAAAAAGGTGCGAATTTTTTTTTTTTTAAATCATGTTTTTTTGAACATCTAATGCCATAACTTAAAAACGAATGGAGCTATCCACATGAACTTTTTTTTGTTATAAAACACACACTTAAGCGCTTCTATCTGTGTATAGTATTGTTAACTAATACATTTTTAAGTTTGTTAAAAACTTAGATAACCTTGAAAGTTCAGAAAATACGCAGTCAAATTTTCACTAAGCTACAAACTTTTTTGTTTTTAAAAATTTTGTATAACATGCTGCGAAGAAAATAAAGCCAAAAGACCAAAAAAGTTTTTGATAGCATAAATTTTATTGTGTCTTTTACAGTTTAGGTACAGTGATTTTTTTTAGAGCGCGCGAATTGCAAAAATTGAATATTAATACGTCCGCGTCCACTAAAACTAACTAGTCTCAGGGCGGTGTACTATTAACGTTATTCGTTTTCGTCGAAGGTCAAATTATAAAACCGCTGCCCAAGGAATCACTACTTCCACATCCAGATCTTCTATCCAAGTCTCTCAGAACGAAAAAAATTTGAATGTGGAAATCATTTTTTATGGAACTTTAATAATATAATATTTGAAATCGTCTACCCCAAAAACCTATAAAACGATATGCCACATCGGTAGTGAGGCTGAGGGTGGTGGAATAAAGTAAGTAGTAGTGGTGGATAAAGTAAAAAAAAATTGAGGCCTTTGGTTCTTCACTAAATGACAATTTTATTTTTTTCGCCCTCTTGAATAATGGGGTGGGAGTTGGTAATGTGGGTGGTTAGTGCCAAAAAAAAATTTTGAGAGCTTAGCTTCTCTTATATATACTAAATACCAGTTTTATGGACTCTTACTTGCTTGATTTGTCTATTTACCTCCATTTACCCCCAACCCTTTTACGGAATAATCTAGTTCCAGATCTCGTTAATATACATGGTACGTGTACCAAATTTCAAGTCAATAACTTAAACGGTTCCAGAGTAATCGTGCGCACAAAAAAGTTACAGACAGACCGACAGACAGAATTTTTTTTGCTCAAACTTAAAATCTCGACGTTTCATGATATTCTAAGCCTATTTGGATAATACAAATTTTCAAAAATATTTTTGTCCATACTATATTTCCACTGAATGTGGAAGTAAAATGTGTAACGATATTCTTTTTCTTATTACCACTTGTATTATATTGTAGAACGTATGGTCATTGTGCGAATTGTGCGTGGATTATCTACTTAAAAAATATTTAAGATAAATAAGCAATCTAAGTTTCATTGTAAAATGGAATGAATTTTATGTGGCGTAGTAATAGAGGAAAACGATAAACTTGTGCACAAGCCATGGAAACAGAGTTTAGAGACTATAATTAGGAAATTAAAAAAGACTTAATTTAGGATGTTTTTTCTTTTTTGTTACCTAATTTAGGCGAAAATAACACGTTTACTCAATTCACAGGTCTACAAAAAAAAAAATTCTTCTCTTCTATCATGCCTTAAGTATTTTTGTGTGCTGAATCCGAATTTTCAATTAAAAAAATTTTCTACCGCGTAGATTTCGAGTAAATTCCGGTTTTTATTGTCAAAAAAACCGTATTTTGACAATAAACTGTCTTTTTTATTTTGCTTCAATAATAACGCAAAAAAAGGAAAACTCAATAGTTTACTTTTTATCAAAAATTGTTACTTTTCCTAAACTTCTGTTTATGGGATTTTATTAACCCCTAGTTGCGCAACATTTTTTCCATTTTACTATAATATTATTTTTCACCGTTTCCGAGATCCCAATGCAATGCATACTCCATTTAAGATTTTTAATTCCTTTTTGCCTTCAACCTTAGTCCTTAATGTGTCACTGGAAAAAATAAGTTATCCTTTCAGATCCTAAAACGTGATAAAACAGTCCTAAACATAAAAAAATAATAATGAAAAGTTCCGTTACATACAATACATAATCATTATTATTCTAAGTACGGCGCGCGTACGCTTCGACAATTCCTCCATACTAAAAAATTCCTAACTAGCAAACTATTGCTAATAATAAAAATATTTTTTTTCTAAAAACTTTTTTAGTCTATTAACTTCATTTTCTTCACAGCATGTTACACAAAATTTTCAAAAACAAAAAATTTCCTCGCTTAGGGAAAATTTGATGGCGTATTCTCTAAACTTTCAGGGTCATCTACGTTTTTGGCATGTTTACATTTTTTTTTATTAGCAATTCTATGAATAGAGAGAAGCGCTTAAGTATGTGTTTTATAACAAAAAAAAGTTCACATCGATAGCTCAATTCATTTTTGAGATATGGCAATGGATGTACAAAAAAACATGATTTAAAAAAAAATTAAATTTTACACTTTTTTTTAAATAAGAATATCTGTGACCACTAAAAAATGTCGTATTTTGTGTTTTTATATGTAAAATGATGTTGTTGGTAATACCCACTGAGTCTGATCTTGTTCTAAGCTCATAAAAAAAACGACACAATTTTACCTCTTTTTCGCTCCACTAATAACGAAAGTGAGTGAAACTATATCTTTTATTGCTTTATTTTTCGAGTTGTTTACAAAATAATAAAGTTAAAAATATCACGTGTCTGTCTATTCAAAAAATAAAGAAATTTCGTGAATTATACGTCATTACCTCTAGGACTGCAGTTTTAGCGATGTATTTTACGGAATTGAAAATTATTTTTTCTGTACAAAAGCATTTCTTATAAACAATGACTTTCATTTCATTTTAAATTTCCAACTGCTCAGTTAATTTGTTGTAATGTATTCTAATGTTGTGATTATTTAATTTTAACGAATTCTAAAATAATTTTATATGCTTTATTTATAATTTAATTTTCGTCATAGAACTAATAACTTTTTAGTTAGATTTATGGCTAAATACTGTAATATAACTCTATCTTGCTTTAAACAGGCGTTATGTTGCTTTGTATACCATTGGCAACAGTTCTTTTGGCATTTGAGATGCTTTAATTGTTTTATTGCTCTGTGCAAGAGCACCATGTCACCAGATTTAAGTTGAATGTAGGTAGAAGAATGTAAGAAAAAAGGTACTCTCAACAAGGAACAATGCAACACCACAAAAGGGAGGGTGAAAGAGAGATCACGCGTTTGCCGAAATATAAACAGTGTTCTAACAACGTTTAACATAATTGTAATAATTTTTCATGTGTAAATAAAAATTCAATCAAGTCAAATTTCATGTCAAAAGGTCTATTTGTTAACTGACAAATGCACAAATTTCTCAGCTAATAAATTAGTAGAATTTTGATTGGATTATTTATAATTTTACGTAGGAAAAGTTTTTATTTTTATATTTCTATAAGATCGTAAAATTATCTAAGGCCCGAAAATCGCAAAATGCGGTGACAATACGAAGAAATCAATTTTTATTTAAATGGAAACAACATAAATTTAAAAATCCGTTGTGTCTTGAAAAGTGTTTTCTGGAATCTACAGATGACGTAAGCTTTTTCAGATATTTAATTGCATTTTAAATGACCTACAAAAAAAATTAAAAAATGACGACAGACAAGCGTTTCGTTACCTCATTTTTGATAGTTTGGCGACCGGTACAAATTTAATTAAGTAAAATAAATAAATAAATAAACGTTCATTGTGCACAAAAGAGTTTACACACAAAAGGAAGAGGTTAGCCTAAACTAGCCATGTACATTAAGAAAACATATTATGACTGTACACAGTATTAGTCCACAGTACATCGCCCTTTTTTTTAATGATTAGTAACAGGCTGAATTTTCGTGAGTAGCTTCGTTTTGACGAGACGCCCAACTTTTCTCTCTGCGAAAATTCTCGGTAGTGGTAGCTAACAGCAAAAATTTTTTCTATTTTACACGAATTAGACAATTCGACAACCTGTCAAATTAGTTTGGCAATATATTTTTCATTCATTAAACGTTTGTTAAAATGTTTGTTTTTCGATTGCCTTGGTTACGTTTGCGCGAGTTAATTATAATAAGCCCCGTGTTGGTCCACAACAACATAATTTGACAGGTTGTCGAATTGTCTAATTCGTGTGAAATAGAAAATAGTAGTTTGTGCAACAAGAGTGGATATGATATCCATATCGCACGATAAAGAAGTTTGAGCACGACGCCGTAGGCGGAGTGCTTCAAGTCTTTTGAGTGCGATATGGATAATCCACTCGAGTTGTACAGTATACTTTTTCTACGACCAGCTTAAAAAAACTACAAAATTTATTAAACATTGATATATTACACAAATACACACTGACAGTTACTTTGACAGCTTACGCACTAATTTGATTTTAAAACGAATAGTTATCTATGTACTTAATACACGAACTGTGATTGGTCGGTTTCATTTCATATCCATCCTAGAACTGATATGAAATATATCCGTTCAGTTAACTGGAATTGCCTACTTATCCATTTTACAGACTGTACAGAAAACAGCAAATTTACATAAGGGAGTGGAAAAAATAATTTTTGCTATTAGCTACCACTACCGAGAATTTTCGCAGGGAGAAAAGTTGGGCGTGTCGTCAAAACGAAGCTACTCACGAAAATTCAGCCTGTTACTAATCATTAAAAAAAAGGGCGATGTACTGTGGACTATATTACATTAAATTGAGAAAACTATTAAACTAAATTTTTATATAATTATAAATAATTATATAAAATAAAATGTAAATATTGTATTACTTTTAATACTTTTAATACCGATAATTTAACTATCAATATTTTTTTTTATTATAACCATTATACTACAGAATTTTATGCTCTACCGAAAAGGTATGTATAGTGTTTTGCCTTATCTTGCTTAATTCTCAAAATATTGGGGAAAAAGCACATTTTGTTGCAATTATTGTTAGTAACATTTGAACCCGAAAAGAAAGAAAAGAAAAGAATACCACACAAATTTTTTTTTAAGAGTGTGACCTACGAAGACTAATTAATGTCGGGCACAAATATTTTATATGCTTGCACTAATAATTACACAGGCACACACAAAAAAAGAAAAATTCAAACCCAGGAGACCGACATATCATTTCCGAAGGATTCCCAGACAGCACAAGTATATCCTATGTACGTCCTATGGATATCCGCATTGGACATGAAGGACCTAAAGCGGATATCCTTAAGGAGCACATATGGACTACATAGGATATCCTATGGATATTCTTTTGTCACGACTTTGGACGTCCATAAGATATCCATCGTAAATCCTTAGGGATATCCACTGGACATACATGGGACGTATTTGTTATACAGTAAATGGACATAAAGCGGATATCCTTATGGATCACATATGGACCACATGGGATATCCAGTGGATATTCTTTTGTCACAACTTTGGACGTCCATAAGATATCCATCGTAAATCCTTAGTGATATCCACTGGACATACATGGGACGTATTTGCTATACAGTAAATGGACATAAAGCGGATATCCTTATGGATCACATATGGACCACATGGGATATCCAGTGGATATTCTTTTGTCACAACTTTGGACGTCCATAAGATATCCATCGTAAATCCTTAGGGATATCCACTGTATGTCCATAGACCATACATTTGTCACAAATTGGGACGTCCATAGGTAACACATTTTGTGTCCGCTTGTGGACATCCACTGGCCATCCCGTGGACGTCCATTAACTGCAGGTCACTCAAAATAGTTTTGTTGATCAGAATTTACTTATTTAGTCAACATCAGCCTTAACAATTAATTAGGATTGACTATATAAGTTTTGCCTTTTGCACCAAGTCTATAGTCAATTATTCTTTGCTAAATAAATTAATCGTTAAAGCCAATTCTGACTAAATAAACAGGATACTCATCAGCAAAGCCCTTTTGGTTGACCTCTACATTTAATGGATATGTCTCACAATATGTGCACTAATTTCATTATTTAAATATCAAATAGCAAAAGCAATATTTCGTATATGGTGCTAAAGGAGAACTTACCATATGCATCATACCTATGCCAACGTTGTTTATAACTTATTTCAAATTGGCTTTAAATCCCTTAAAACTACTACTTTCAAATCAAATAAAAATAAATAGGTGGATAAATAGATTTAATAAATTTTATGTATTTATAAAAACAATCAATTCAAATAACTGCAACACTTTTGACTGTTGATTAGATGTTGTTGTTATATATTGATATATGTATGTTAAAATGTAAAAAAAACGTTTTATTCTAAAATTAAATTATTTATACATCAGTTCCATTATGTTATCATATATATTTTATCCTATTCTATCTTTCCTCATGTTTTGTCTCTCCTTGGCTCAACTTAATCAATTTTTTATTGCATCCACAGTGCCAGCGTTACGATGTATTTCTGTATCACAACTCAAAAAAACTATTTTAAAGGTAATTGAAAGAGCTACAACTATTTTCATTATGATATGTAGTGAAAAACCTTTTATTTTGAAACGGTGAAGGGTCAAAGGGCTCGAGAGAGACTGCGATTGCGCTACCGCGCGCTCTTTAAACAATCATATCTCCGTCAATTTTGGTGTGACAAAAAAAGAAAAAAGACCAAAATTTTTGTCAAAAAAAGACCTACATTTTTTATTATCACAGTTTTTTACGTATCTTTCATTATTTTTGAAATATTATGAAAAAAAAGTGTTTTTTTCAAAAATGTAAAAAAATTTTTTTTCCCAAAATCGTGATTTTTTTGAAAAATATGTATTCCAAAGCAGCCAAACCGCTGGAATCCAATAAACTCTTCATATTAAAGTTAATTCTAGACGGAATACGATTAATTTTAATTTTGGTGGAAATGGCACTTATGAAACACATCGATTTTTAAAAAAAACATTAGATGTCCCTCTTTTTTTCATTACAACTCACTCACTTTACGCGCAAAAGACTTTTAACACTGCTCATTTTAAAGACTATTTTAAGCACTATAAAAAAGTTTCTTATTGTCATATGGATAAAATGTATCCGTTGTCCGCTAGATGGCATTGAATACATCGATTAAATTTCAGACAAAAAAAAACGGCTTTGATCTTCAATATCTCGCTTAATATTGCACTTAGAACACTTTATAAAAAACCAATTTGTTTATTTCTTCATTATAAAATTATCGTTAAAATGCATATTTTTTGAGATATTTGCAAAAAACCGTTGAAAAACGTGGGAAAATTCCGAATTTTCAATCGCCAATAACTTGAAAATTATTGAGTTTTTGAAAAAACTTTACAGAACATTTTTTGCTTAGAATTAGGTCTTCTATCGATCCGAGGTTATTTTGAAAAAAAAAATTTCCACCACCGAGAAGGGGTGGCAACCACCCCCAGGCTGAGAACGGAGGTCGGGTCAATATCACTTTTGAAGTTAAAGTGAGATAAGCCTAATTTCAAAATTTCATGTAAATCGGTTCATAGTAAAAAATTTAGAAGGTAAAAAGCTTCAATGACTGCACTAGAACTGAAGTTGACCTCAATCAATCTGTTAAAACATAACCTCTGATGTTTGTATATGTTGCATGTTAATCAAGTGCTGGATATTATAAGGGTATTAACAGATAACGTTTCGAAGATTTTTTAAAACATTGAATAGCGAATAAAAATAATAATACAGAATTTAGCCCAAATGACACTCTAACCTCAACAAGTCAATAACATTATGGATGGTTCAAGCAGACTACGCATGCGTCAAATTAAAATCTGCCTGCACGATCAAAAAGGTCCGAGCAAGTTGAGCTTCGTCCGAGGCTTTAATTTTGTAATATTCGAACGTTTCAGATTTAGCTCGGTCAGCTCGATTTGCATTAAATGAACGATTGTGACGCGTCCCATTAATCAGACGTAATATCCGAACACGGCTATAAACAATTATTACCTTAAAAAAAACAACTAAAATAAGTTTGGATGTTGTCAAAAATAATTGGGTTGGTAACCATTACGAATATTGATTTTTAGGTTATGAAATATATTTAGGGACATATCTGCATCATATTTAAGTTTTTCAAGTTTATTCTTATGTTTAATATTTGTATACGCATTTTTAGCTTGGAGCCATAGTGGCTCCAAGCAAATATTTAAAAATTCACGCAAATAATTTTTCTATATTACCCAATCCAACGACCTGTCAAAATTGTTTTTTAATATGGCGTGCGGTCAAACACGGGTTTATTTCTATTTTTGAGATTGTGACCAGTGCAGTATTTTTTCATGTAGTTTTTAAGTTTTAAAGGTTTTTAATATGAGTTTTTTTCTAAAGAATTGTTTAATGTGTCTTATTAGATTTCTTCGTGATAATATTATTGGCTATAATTGGAAAAAATGCCTCATATGTGCATAGTAGTGGGTTGTGGACATCGTGGACATCGTTAGCTTTTACCGTGTACCCGACGTCGTGAATTCTAAATATTTCCCTCATATAAATGATCTGTCGAGAAAACGACGTCAATAGCCGCGATTAAAAAGGATGATCTAACAGCTTCCATCATTTTTCGATTTTTCAACATCAACTTCTTGAAATACTCACTCTGCATAATTAAATAAAGCTTATTACTTGAAAACAATCAAAAACGCTTTGCTACAATCCACAAAAAACACTATATTGTTAATATTTTAAAATATTTAGTAGGGCGGTCTAGAGGGAGGTCTAAGGGGGTCTAGAGGGAAATGCCGAGATCACAATTTTTTACTTGAGGGCTGTATTTGGACTATTTAGCAGGTAAACATACCAAAAGTCCCCGAACGTAGGAGGTGGGGGGGATGCAAGGGGGCACGAAGGAAGACCCGATTTTTGGTTTTTCGCTCATATCTCGAAAACGGTTAGCTATAATCAAAAAATGGCTATATGCAAAACTAAAGCTGACTAAATTTTCTACAATAATGTTTCTATTAATTTTTTTCATATCTGTTGTGGTTCAGTAATGAATTGTATATCTTGACTGTATTCTAACTTTATTATAAATTTATTATAAATTGGAAATAAATTTTAATAATCATCGTAGAAAAAAATTTCTTGTACAGATATCTGTTTCACAGCAGACTGAACTTAAATATCGAATAAAAAATGTCTTTGCGTCTGTAAGTGTGTGTGTGCGTGCATATGTAATGGTGCGTGTATACCATTTCTTGTAAATACGTTAACTTCTGTTAGACTTAAAATATTTAATTACAATTTGGAACATATCTAAAACAGCATATTACAATAATCCCTGTTGAAATTGGGCCATATCTGTAATACATGGTGATAACCAGAGGCCTACAAACTCTCATACGTAAAATAGGTTTTATTTTAATTTCAGAGCAAAATATTACTAAGCATACAAAAATGAGAAGATGTATAAGATTTATAAACCGCAATATACCGGGTGTATGTTAGGCAAACCAACTTTATTTAAATTACATGATACATCAATGTTATACTAAAATATGGAACATGGTATTTTTAATAAAATTATTATGAAGTCGAATTTGTAGGCCTCTGGTTATCACCATGTATTACAGATATGGCCCAATTTCAGTAGGGATTATGGAAATATGCTGTTTTACATATGTTACAAATAGTAATTACATATTTTAAGTCTAACAGAAGTTAGTATTTACAAGAAACGGTATACACGCATACATTCATATACACGCACACACACACCTACAGACGCAAAGACATTTTTTATTCGATATTTGAGTTCAGTCTGCTGCGAAACGGATATCTGCACAAGAAATTTTTTTCTACGATGATTATTAATATTTATTTTCAATTTGTAATAAATTTATAATAAAGTTAGAATACAGTCAAAAGATATACAATTCATTACTGATTCATAACAGATACTACAAAAATTGATAGAAATATTATTGTAGAAAATTTAGTCAGCTTTAATTTTGCATATAGCCACTTTTTGATTATGGCTAACCGTTTTCGAGATATGAGCGAAAAACCAAAAACCGGGACCTTCTTTGTGCCCCCCACCCCACCTCCTACGTTTGAGGACTTTTGGTATGTTCACCTTCTAAATAGTCCAAACACAGCTCTCAAGTCAAAAATTGTGATCTCAGCATTTTCCTCTAGAAACCATTCATTGACTGAACTATAGCCAGGCCAACGGAAAAACACAAACTGTTTTGACAAACGTTTAACAACTGTCAACAAATGTTTGACCGCCACGCCAAGTTGGAAGTCACGTGGTTTGGATTCCCTGCCAAAAATTCCACATAGAAACTTATAAAAAAAAAGTGATGCGGTTTTATCGTTCCTATAAGTTATATTAGTATTATACAGACAGGATTTTATCTGTTTTATTAAGTTTTAAATCGGTTATGAAACAGTAATTCCGAATGAGCTATTTGGAATTATCATGTTGCCCTTTCATGAGTACTTATATGAAATATACATCAACAAATCTACAGTTTAGTGTCTGCAAATGCACCCTTGCCCTTATATCTGTAAACATATGGAATTACAGATACAACTTTAAAGAGATTCTAAACTTTTCTATAAGTAATATCATAAGAGTTCCAGTCCGTCCTTTCTCCGGTATCTATCGTATGTAACACACCATTTATCAACATGTTTTTATTGTAAATTTCAACATTGTCTTTTTATTAGTATTAATGTGGATATACATGTCAACAAATGTACAGTTTCAATTGTATATTTTACAGATGTATTTTTATTGTAAACTTCCATTTTGCTTTTTTATTAGTATTAATTTGGATATGCATGCCGACAAATGTACAGATTAAATTGCATATTTCAAATAGAAATACTAATATTGTGGTAAACACAAAATACTGCAAAGTCCTTATTTCCTAGGGTGTTCTTGTTCTAGCCTAGAAGCAATGAATGAGTTAGCAGTGAAAGAGACTGCTTTACTTTTAATTTAACTTCGTAAGTGTTGCAGATGCTTGAGACGTCCATCTTCTTGATGCTTATCTCGGCTTATAATTGGGTTTGAATAACTAGCTCTGAGGCAATAGCGTAGTTGTGGTTTAATTTTGATTTAGTGTTAGGGTGTTAGTTAATGTTATAGCTCCGATTAAAGAACTTATATCTAGATACATAACAGGCTATCTTTTCCCTATATACCTTGTTTGCTCCTAACATAGTCACATTATATGTCCATTAAAATGGATAGATGAACATCACATCCCATAGGCAACAGTGGCGTTGTGTGTGTAGAAAATGTGTAGAATGGTAAATATTTTCATTAAAATGAATTATTGCAATTCCTGCATTACCGGCTCTTTATATAACGTGATGTAGGCATACGATATTACAGTAAGATAAATATGTATTGAAAGGATATTAAAATTTAATTGCTATTTACTTTATAACTGTAAACTGAACTTGATCATGTTACGACTATGGAACGATCGATTTTCTTCTTTTCTAAACTGCTTTCTGCAAACGGCACAGCACTACACTATTTATTTGCACAAAATATATTGTCACTAAACTGTGTAAATATGAATAGAGAATATTATTTAGGTATTAAGCAAATCACAACTTAAAATAAAATTACTTTTTCACCAGTTTTTGGTCGGAGAACACGAAAAACATTTATTGACATTAATGGCCGAACTGTCAACTGATATTATGATAATCGAACTGAAGCCGATCGTGCACGAGCGGCCGCGAATACGCCGATGGGCCAATCAGCAACTTATGGGAAGAAGTGCCTTAGAATGGGAGTCTTTCAGCCACAAATAAATCAATGCCATTATGTATCTAGATATAAGTTCTTTAATCGGAGTGTTATAGGGTGTACATGATTTAGTTTTGGGGTGATACATTTTGTAGGATGACTTAATCTAGGTTGTGCAATGCACCTGTGTGGCTCTTTTGTTTGTGGTATTTGGGCGTGTATGGCTCTTTTTACGCTCTGATCTTCTTTTGTTTTTTTTATTTTATAGTATTTTATTATTGTAAGTATGTTTTTTTTTGTTTTGATCTTTTTATGTTTTTTTTTGGTTTTTTTGTTTTGTGGTTGCTTTTTTGTTTTTTTTTTGGTTTTTTTGTTTTTCTATTTTTTTGTTTGTTTTTTTTTCAAATCGAGTTATTACAATGTATTATGGGGTGAAAATGTAGTTGAGGGAGGGGGTGTTTGGGAGCTATGGCGAATTTGGTTGTGAGTGGGTTCGTAAAAACGGGATTTTGGGAGGTGACAAGGGTGTTGGCAAAGTTAGGTAGAAGTTTGTTTAGTATGAAGTTAGAGATGGTGGGAGTTCCGGAAAGATCATGTAAAAGTTGTGTAGGGGTGTAAAGAGGAAGGTTGTTTGCAATACGTAGTATTTTGTTTTGTGCTGTTTGGAGTTGTTTTTGGTAAGTGGGAGCGGTGATAGGGTACCAAATTGGGGATGCATAGGTGAGGATTGGCCTGAGGTAGGATTTGTATATTATGTTGGCTATATTGGGGGGGGAGGTTTTCAAAATAGGGAATAATCGGGAAGTCCGTTGCCAGTACTTCCCGAGGATGGTTCTTATGTGTGGTTTGAAGGTTAGTTTGCGATCCAGAGTAACCCCTAGGTATTTGATTTCGTCGAGCCATTCTAATGGTTGACCTTGTATGTTGATTTTAGTATTAATTTTATTTCGGCGTTTAGTAAAATATGTGGGTTGAGTTTTATTCATGTTTGTGGTCAACCCCCAGCTTTTGTAATAGTCTATGGTAATATTAGTTTGTGTTTCCAATAGGTTGGTCATGATGTCCGTGTTTTTAGAGGTAGACACAATGGCGGTGTCGTCCGCAAATAGGCACAGGGTAGTTCTATGGTCATTCGGGGGTGGTATGTCGTTAGTGTATACGTTATACAGGATTGGACCAAGGGATGACCCTTGGGGGATGCCGGACAGGATGGGTTGTAAAGGAGAGCACTCCTGGTTGACTGCAACTCGGAATTGGCGGTCTGAAATATATGACTCGATCATTTTAATAATGCGAGTCGGAAAACCCGCGATATGGAGTTTATAGAGCAGTCCGGGGTGCCAGACTTTGTCAAAGGCTTTCTCGAGGTCTAGGGCGACAAACCCTGTTTGTAGACCTCGGTTGAAGTTGGTCGTGACGATTTCTCCGACTCGGTAGAGCTGCTGGGTTGTTGAGTGACTAGTACGAAAGCCGAATTGGTATTGGTTTATTGTATTTGCCGCTTCTAGGTGCTCCTGGACTCGACTTAGAATAAGTAGGTCCAATGTTTTGGCCAACGATGGTAGCAAGTTTATTGTCCTATACCCCGAGGGGTGTGTTTTGTCTTTATTTGGCTTTGGGATATTTATTATTTTTGCTATTCGCCATTTGGCCGGATAGTAGGTTATCCTCATACAGGCATTGAAGAGCCTAGTGAGATACATATATGCGCCAATTGGCAGGTGTTTTAAGGCAAATGTTGGTATATTGTCGATTCCAGGAGCTTTCCTAGGGTGCATAGAGTTAATGGCTGCCCTAATCTCGGAGCTTAAAAAATATCGGCTCCGTACCAATCGGGAGGGAGGTTTGTTTTAGGGATTCGGTATATGGTAGGACTAGGTTAAGGGTTGTTTGAGGGATGGGGTTTGGTTGGAATACGGTTGTGAGGTAATCGGAAAAGGTGGCAGCTTTTTCCGAGTCTGTCGTCGCCACTCCAACTTGGGTGGTAAGTGGGGGTATTTGGACAGGTTTTCGTGTAAATATTCGAGGGGCAAAATATGGATCGTCGGGGTGGGTAGCAACTAGCTTCTCTATCGATTTTAACCTAAATTCCTTGGCCTCTATGGCTATTTGCCTTTTTAGTGCATTTATTCTAGGCTTTAAAGTGATGTTTCTGGTCTCGTGGTATTTTTTACGCAATCGTTTTTTTTTTTGATAAGATCCACTAGTTGCTGTGGTAATTTTGGTCTGTGTGATTTGGAGGGAATATAACGTATACATCTTTGTAATGCGTCTTGTATTAGGGTTGTTAGGTAATCTACTGCTTGGTCGATTTCTGCGACTGTGTCGCATAGCAGGTTGTTGGGGATGACTTGCCTTAGGTGGTGGGAGAAAGCCGTCCAGTCGTAGTCGCCCTCCCGGGGAATCTACTTGTAGGGATGCAGTGGACTTGCAAGTACAGGGTGGTTTTCACCGGGTAATGATCGCTAAATAGTGCGTTGAGAGTTTCGCAATCATAGGGGCAGTTGAGATTCCTCAGGACCCCTATGTCTATTACTGAACGGCTTGTGGGACGGGTAGAATGTAAAGGGGCTATAAGTGTGTGCACGGGGTACATATCTATATAGTTATATAGAATATTACCCGAGGAATTGGGAGTGGGGGAGGTGGTGTTCCAAATGGGGTGTTTAGCGTTTAAATCGCCAAGCAGTATGTAAGTTGGGTGTATTGTCTGTAATTTGTCTAGGTCCGCAGGGTCTAGTACGTTTTGGGGTTTTTTGTACGCGGAGATAATCATGACGTCTCCGCGTGGGAGGTGTAGAATTATGGCGTTGGCTTCTAGTGTCGTCAGAGCTGGCAAAAGTACTTGCGTGTGTCTTATATTTTTCCTGACAAGTATCGCCGTGCCGCCACGTCTCGCGACGCGGTCGGCCCGGTAAACAAAGTAACAGGGTTGTGGGGTTTGAGGTTGGTCTCACAGAGACAACAGACATCTATTTTATTTTGGTCGATAACATGTTCGAGCTCAATTTTTTGTCTCAAGATCCCGTTGCAGTTAAACTGCATTAAGTTAAGTTGTTTTTTGTATCTATCCATTAAAAGAATTGAGTAGCGTATTCTAGTAGGACAAATAGTTTTTCTAGAGGATCTTTAGTCTGTTTAAGTGTAGCTAGTAGTTTTTTTAGTGTGTCCCAGATTCTTTTTAGGTCAAATGCCTTTAGACAGTTTAAAATCTCGCGTAGTGGGTTTTCTGAGCTCTCGGTGCCCGCTTCCTCATTTTGGGTGCGTGCGTTAGGTTGGGGTTGCGTTTGCTTGGCTTTTTGTTGTCTAGCTCTGAAATTCTTCCACGCTTCGATGTTTTGGGTAGATACTACGTCAGCAGTCTCTTGCGATAGGGGAGGGAGCTGTATGTCTGTCAGTTGGTCATTTGTTTTTGTCTGCTTGTCTTGTGCGGGTCTACTGTTTGGTCATTGTGCAGGGGTGGGTAAGTCTCTGGTGGGGTTGTCTACCCTGGGCTTGGGTGCGTACCTTTGTTTAGCCGCCAGATATGACGGACATCCCCTGTAGTTGAAGGGGTGGCCTGCTCCGCAGTTGGCGCATTTAAGGCCTTCCGCTTTGCAGGGTTCCCCCTCGTGCAGTCCCCCGCATCTCACGCACCGTGGGATGCGGTTGCACACCGCAGAGGAGTGTCCGAAATTCTGACAGCGATGACATTGGGGGATGTCTAATCTTATATACTCGCTGACCGTAACCCTGTAGAAGCAGAGTTCCCCCAGCGAGTAGTAGCTGTCTAAGGCCTGCTTAGGTATTGTAAGTATTAGGATATTAGAAGGGACTCTACATCCGTCCTTGGGTTGCATTAATCTTCCTATATCTATTAGGGGCAGGTTTTTTTGATTTAGGTCCTCTCTTATTTCATTGTCGGTGACATCTAGAGGTATATATTTTACCACTACCTTGGCAGGCCTCAGTTGGTTAATGTTATATGAATAAAACTCAATTTGGTTAGTCTGTAGTGTTTTCAAAATGACACTGTGGTCTCTAGGTCCCCTAGGATAACAGATTAGCGAGGTATTGCTGTATTTATATTGGAGTTGCTCTGTCGCTTTAGAATTGATTAATAACATTGTTTTTTTATGATTTTTGGTATAAATATGAATGGCGGGAGGTAGGGCTTGTGAATTTTTTTTGTAGGGGTTGTTGAGTGGTGGTAGTTCTGGTAATTTGGGCTTGGGTGACTGGAGGGTTGTTGGTTGTTATTATTGGGGATGTGGGAGTGGCTTGGGTGATAATAAGGGTGGTTTGGGTGTGGGTAGGGGTGGGGGTGGGTTTGGGATTTTTGTTATTTTTGTCAAAAATGACGTCGGGGGTGGGTTTGGGGTGGGGGTGGCTTTTTTTGTGTTTTTCGACGTTTCAGGACTTTTTGGTAGGGGGATGATTTTTTTGTTGGGGGTGGTTTTTTGTGAGTGGTTGTTTTCAGAGTTAGAGGAGGATGAGGAAGTATCCATTGGTATATCGGGTGGAAGGGTGGAAGCCTCGATTCTGGAGCGTCTGTGGGTTCTTTTGTACCTCTTTTTGGGGTTGACTGTTAGGGGTTGAGAATTTACCGTGTGAATTGAATACCCGGATGATCCCTCCTCTGCACTGGATTCATCCGTGTATCTTGGTATCTCTAAATCGGGGCTGTCCGGGATGTTATGGGTGGGTGAAGGTCTAGGGGTTGAATGGATTAATGCAGTAGTGGTAATGGTATTAAATGTGGTATACGTGGTTGTGGTTGTAGTTGTGGTTATTGTAGGGGTCGTAACGACGGTTGGCGTAATGATGTCAGCTTGGGGGAATGGGAACATACGGGGTAGTTTGTATAAATTGGATTCAAATGGTGTGACAGGTGATATGTTGTCTTGGGCGGACATATTAAATGAATTGAGGGATGACAATGATTTGTTATATATGTTAGTTAATTTGTTAGTATTATTTATATCGATAGATTTGTTTAAATTAGCCTCAGAGTCTGTTATTTTAGGTACCTGTATGTTTATGTTGGCTTCTTGCATGGTGTTTTGCTGATCGTTTTTGTGTGTATCTGAGTGTGTTTTTGTGTTTGTTTGCGTGCTGGAATAACTGGTATTATGTGAACGGTCTGATTCTCCCTTGGGTCGAGGTAGTTTTTTTCTCCTGCGTGGCATGTTACGTGGGATATTACACTATCACTAATCTGCTCTTTTGCAGTAAAGTAGTAGTCGAAAGTCGCACAATTACAGTTAGAAGGTTAAGACAAATGATGGATGCTACTATACGTCCTATCGGTTTTGTCTCTAGTCTAACTATGATTGATGATGATATGATGATATGATGATTTTAATTTAACAAACACACGTCAGTTCCTTAAGTCACATTAGATTAGATATGAATTAGCGACACGTATACAGCTCCCTCTACTGGAGCCTGGAGTTAAAGTTGCTGCTGAAATTTCTATCAGTTTCTACCAGAATGGAGCAGCAAACATTTACTTATACCACATCAATGAGAATTTATGAGAACAGTATCTAAGGTAAAACGTGCGGCTTTCCGTGGTTAAATGGCAAGTGTTTCTATAAGAAACGAGCTGCATTAGGTTAGGACAGTTTTGACTTGCAATTGAAGATTATTAATTATAATGTTTGAATAGGGATTTATGAGATCAGTTTCTATGAGCATTAATGTTTTTTTTTCAGTAATATATTAAATGTGTTTTCATTTGTTTGAATGGGTAAAAAGAAAGGTCAGTTTTCAACTGCAATTACAAATACAAGTTTAATCACTTTGAATGGGGTTATATGCGATTAATTTCTAAAAGTATTTATGCTGTTTTCCGAATATAATTGTGATGAGGTTTAATCAGTAACAGATTGTTCACTACTTGTTATGATATGGTCGGAAATTCCAAGTACACATTTAGTATTCCTTCAAAAGGATTGATGAGAGCAGTTTCTACGTGTATCTATTTGTTGTTCCTCTAGTAAATTATATAAGTCTTTACATTTACTTATACTCTCTCAATGAGAATTTATGAGAACAGTATTTAATGTAAAACGTACGGCTTTCCGTGGTTAAATGGCAAGTGTTTCTATAAGAAACGAGCTGCATTAGGTTAGAACAGTTTTGATTTGCAATTGAAGATTACAAATTATAATGTTTGAATAGGGATTTATGAGATCAGTTTCTATGAGTATTAATGTTTTTTTTTTCAGTAATATATTAAATGTGTTTTCATATGTTTGAATAGGTAAAAAGAAAGGTCAGTTTTCAACTGAAATTACAAATACAAACTTAATCAGTTCGAATGGGGTTATATGCGATCAATTTCTAACAGTATTTATGCTGTTTTCCGAATATAATTGTGATGAGGTTTGATCAGTAACAAATTGTTCACTACATGTTACGATATGGTCGGAAATTCCAGGTACATATTTAGTATTACTTCGAAAGGATTGATGATAGCAGTTTCTACGAGTATGTATTTGTTGTGCCAATAGTAAATTATATAAGTCTTTATCAGTATGCATTCGGATCTAATTTAAATATGAAAATTATATCAGAATAAAGCAACCAAATATTTTAAACAGTATCTATTTGTAAATCCAGACATTTACTTATACTATCTCAATGAGAATTTATGAGGACAGTATCTAATGTAAAACGTGCGGCTTTCTGTGGTTAAATGGCTAGAGTTTCTATAAGAAACGAGCTGCATTAGGTTAGAACAGTTTTGATTTGCAATTGAAGATTACAAATTATAATGTTTGAATAGGGATTTATGAGATCAGTTTCTATGAGTATTAATGTTTTTTTTTTAGTAATATATTAAATGTGTTTTCATTTGTTTGAATGGGTAAAAAGAAAGGTCAGTTTTCAACTGCAATTACAAATACAAGTTTAACCACTTCGAATGAGATTATATGCGATCAGTTTCTAACAGTATTTATGCTGTTTTCCGATATAATTGTGATGAGGTTTGATCAGTAACAAATTTTTCACTACATGTTACGTGTGGAAATTCCAGGTACATATTTAGTATTACTTCGAAAGGATTGATAATAGCAGTTTCCACGAGTATGTATTTGTTGTGCCAATAGTAAATTATATAAGTCTTTATCAGTATGCATTCGGATCTAATTTAAATATGAAAATTATATCAGAATAAAGCAACTAAATATTTTAAACAGTATCTATTTGTAAATCCAGACATTTACTTATACCACATCAATGAGAATTTATGAGAACAGTATCTAATGTAAAACGTGCTGCTTTCCGTGGTTAAATGGCAAGAGTTTCTATAAGAAACGAGATGCATTAGGTTAGAACAGTTTTGATTTGCAATTAAAGATTACAAATTATAATGTTTGAATAGGGATTTATGAGATCAGTTTCTATGAGTATTAATGTTTTTTTTTCAGTAATAAATATATTAAATGTGTTTTCATTTGTTTGAATGGGTAAAAAGAAAGGTCAGTTTTCAACTGCAGTTACAAATACAGGTTTAATCACTTCGAATGGGGTTATATGCGATCAGTTTCTAACAGTATTTATGCTGTTTTCCGAATATAATTGTGATGAGGTTTGATCAGTAACAAATTGTTCACCACATGTTACGATATGGTTGGAAATTCCAGGTACATATTTAGTATTCCTTCGAAAGGATTAATGATAGCAGTTTCTATGAGTATGTATTTGTTGTTCCAATAGAAAATTTGTCTTTATCAATATGCATTCGGATCTACTTTAAATACAAAAATTATATCAGAATGACACCACCAAATATTTTAAACAGTATCCACTTGTAAATCCAAACATTTAAAGATATATTTTAATGAGAACCAATCAGAACAGTATCTAATGTAACGCGTGCGGCTTTCCGTGGCTAAATTTTAAAAGTATTTTTAATAAATAGCTTTAACGGATTTGAACAGTTTTAATTTGCAATTCCAGATGAATAATTTTAATTGTTAAATAGGGATCTATGAGATCAGTGTCTTTGTGTAATGTTTTTTTTCCAATAAAAACACATTTTATTGAAAAAAAGAACGTTACACTGACCTCATAGATCCCTAGCAATTAAAACTATTCATCTGGAAATGCAAATGAAAACTGTTCGAATCCGTTAAAGCTTATTTATTGCAAATAATTTTAAAATTTAGCCACGGAAAACCGCACACGTTACATTAGATACTGTTCTGATGGATTCTCATTATAATATTATCTTTGAATGTTTGGATTTACAGGTGGACATTGTTTAAAATATTTGGGGTTTCATTCTGATATGATTTTTGTATTTAAATTAGATCCGAATGCATACTGATAGACTTATATAATTTACTGTAGGAACAACAAATAAATACTCGTAGAAACTGCTCTCATCAATCCTCTTTAAGGAATACTAAATATGTACCTGGAATTTCCGACCATATCGTAACATGTAGTGAACAATTTGATACGGATTAAACCTCATCACAATTATATTCGGAAAACAGCATAAATACTGTTAGAAATTGATCGCATATAACCCCATTCGAAGTGATTAAACTTGTATTTGTAATCGCAGTTGAAAACTGACCTTCCTTTTTACCCATTCACACAAATGCAAACACATTTAATATATTACTGAAAAAAAACATTAATACTCATAGAAACTGATCTCATAAATCCATATTTAAACATTATAATTTGTAATCTGCAATTGCAAATCAAAACTGTTCTAACCTAATGCATCTCGTTTCTTATAGAAACACTTGCCCTTTAACCACGAAAAGCCGCACGTTTTACATTAGATACTGTTCTCATAAATTCTCATTGAGATAGTATAAGTAAATGTCTGGATTTATAAATAGATACTGTTTAAAATATTTGGTTGCTTTATTCTGATATAATTTTCATATTTAAATTAGATCCGAATCTTTACTGATAAAGACTTATATAATTTACTAGAGGAACAACAAATAGATACTCGTAGAAACTGCTCAACAAATGAAAACACATTTAATATATTACTGAAAAAAAACATTAATACTCATAGAAACTGATCTCATAAATCCCTATTCAAACATTATAATTTTGAATCTTCAATTGCAAATCAAAACTGTTCTAACCTAATGCAGCTCGTTTCTTATAGAAACTCTTGCCATTTAACCACAGAAAGGCGCACGTTTTACATTAGATACTGTTCTCATAAATTCTCATTGAGATAGTATAAGTAAATGTGTGGATTTACAAATAGATACTGTTTAAAATATTTGGTTGCTTTATTCTGATATAATTTTCATATTTAAATTAGATCCGAATCTGTACTGATAAAGACTTATATAATTTACTATAGGAACAACAAATAGATACTCGTAGAAACTGCTCTCATCAATCCTCTTGAAGGAATACTAAATGTGTACTTGTAATTTCCGAACATATCATAACAAGTAGTTAACAATTTGTTACTGATTAAACCTCATCATAACTATATTCGAAAAACAGCATAAATACTTTTAGAAATCGATCGCATATAACCCCTTCGAAGCGATTAAACTTGTATTTGTAATTGCAGTTGAAAACTGACCTTTCTTTTTACCCATTCAAACAAATGAAAACACATTTAATATATTACTGGAAAAAAAACATACATACTCATAGAAACTGATCTCATAAATCCCTATTCAAACATTATAATTTGTAATCTTCAATTGCAAATCAAAACTGTTCTAACCTAATGCAGCTCGTTTCTTAAAGAAACACTTGTCTTTTAATCACGGAAAGCCGCACGAATTACATTAGATACTGTGCTCATAAATTCTCATTGATGTGGTATAAGTAAATGTTTGGATTTACAAATGGTAATGGCTTGACTCATTTTGCTGGTCAATTCGGATATAAACTGATAACAATTTCAACAGCAACTTTACCTAACTCTTATAGAAACTTATTGACCATATAGGTTCTCATAGATACTTATTAATTTTTGATAATTTTCAATACGGATTGATGAGATTTTTTTGACAGGGTTGCCTAATTGTTGAATAATGAAAATAGACTGCAAATTACATGTTAGATTTCCAACCTACAAAAAGATTCCTATTTTATTAGGACAAAGTATTTATAGTAGAGAGCTCAGAGGCTGAAAATGTTCATCCTGTAGGGCTTTAAATACTTAATGCTGACAACTGGCTAAATCGATAGCATATATATAGGTAAACTTCAGAAAAAAGTTGTCCAAAAATTGACCTGTGCAAAAGGGCGTTATTCAAAATTTTTGAGTTATGTAGTGCATCACCTAGCCGAAGTACATATCTCTCTTTGGTAAAAATTGTATAATATTCTCTATAGCATTAAGGCTGTGAAAAAATAAACTATTTTCAAAGAAGCATTGTGCTTTATGGAAAACGCTAACTTTAAATGCCTGTATCTCTGTTCGACCTTTGTTAAAAATTAATTCATTTGCTGTTTTTTTTTACATTACACACTCAATTACTCGAAAACTAAGCCCCAAATAAAGAAAAAATATTCTTTATAATATGAAGGCCTATGCTTTCTGATCACGACGGTATTTTAAAATATTTTTAGTGAAATAATAACTAAGTTATGAATTTAAAACTAACGCGGTTACAAAATCTCCAAGCGGTCAGAACTGCAAACCTCGATCGCCCGCATTACTCCCCGCGGTCGAGCAGTGCCTACGATCTATGATTTGATGTGTATGTATCAATTATTTTACAACAGTAATTAATATTATCAGAATAATTACATGATGTTTGGAGTAACGTCTAAACTTATAGAAAATACTACTCTAATTACTACTATAATTTCACAAAAATGTTATTCTAAATCTTCACACATATTTTCATCAGTTACCTGTTTTTTTGGAGGAAACATTTTTAAATAAGATTTTTGACCCATGCAATTACAAGATTCTATGCAAGGCATTTTATTTTTTTTTACAGCTGCACCATTTATATCTACAATCCGAATATAAAAATTATTTTTTCCTTTGAATAAATGATACCTTTAATAACTATAGGTAACTTTTTTACATCCACAGCTGCGTAAGATGGTTAAATCTTGTGAAAAAGGTGGAGCGGTTTAAAATAATGGTAGCAGTTTACCATTGACAGGTTGCCAATCATATTGAAGCACACTGAGGGGATTTATGATGGGACTCAGAGCATTGAGCCAAATAATGGTTTGGTAATGAGCTCGTAAACAATGCTGTTTTAAACTATTCTCAGTAGGTGGTAGTTTATCCAGCGTTTTCGAAGCTGCTAGGATACCACGTAAATTATTCACCGACGATATCTCCTTGTTGCTTGTATATAATTTTAGAACAAAGGTATGAACTCCTCTAAAGAGAATATCGTCAATATTAGCTATTCCAATACGACCAAGCAATTTGGAATATGTAAGATATACTTTCCAGCAGCCAGAAAATTGACTAGTAGTGTCACACCGTGATTGCGTGAAACGCTCGTAAGTCATTTAAAAACGCCTGATCTATTATCAAATCATCCGCTGGTATCAGGCCCCCACATCAAATCACGGGCCCCGGGATCAAATTCACTACCGGACCCCCGCTCCTAATAATTGATGAGCGGAGGGGGGGGGGGCAGAAATGTGAACAATTTTGGCAACATCTCTGACGGGTCCCCGCGCTTAATAAGTGACTTCAATCATTGCTTTAACCCCTGTATGTCATAAATTATTGTGTTAATTCCAAAGATTTACAGAAGCAGCTATATAGTTAACGATTAATATTGAATTTCAATTGCACAATAATTGCACATTATCCCATAACTCACATTTAGGAAAAATTTCAAATTCTGTAAATTGTCTTGTAAAACGTCTAATCACTTTGTTGGTGAATATCTCTTATAAAACTCGATTCAAACTATTATATTATGGATACCTATATGGTATATATTAATATAATTGCACGTGTTACGTCGTCACGAAAGGATTGCCAATTTTTTGTTGGAAAGTAAAAACCGCTGCCCAAGGAATCACTACTTCCAAATCCAAGTCTTGCAACAAGAATACTATATTTGCACTCCACTATGTGGAAATAATTGTTTATGGAACTTTAATAGTATAATATTTGAAATCATGTACCCCAAAAACCCATAAAATTGTATGCCACATCGGTACAGGGGGTGGGGTGGTGGTGGGGGTAAATGAAGCGAAAAATTTTCTTAATGACTTTGGCTCTTGTACACACACTAAATCGCACTATTTTTTCACTACCTTTAATTATGGGGTGGGGGTGGTAATGGGTGTGACTAATGCCAAATTTTTTTTGAGACCTTAGCTCCTCTTATATTTACTAAATACCAATTTCATGGACTCTTACTTGCTCGATTTACCTATTTACCACCATTTACCCCAATTTACCATTCAACTCTGCAACGGAATAAGATCAAAATTTAATCTAGTTCCAGATCTCGTTAAAATACATACGTGTGCCATATTTTAAATCAATATCTTAAAGAGTTCCAGAGTAATCGTGAGCACCAAAAAGATACAGGGCTGACAGACAGACCGACGCGACAGACAAATTTATTTTGCTCGAATTTAAAATATTTACGTTTCATGACATTCTAAGCCTATTTAAACAATGAAAATTTCCAAAATTTTTTTTGCGTTAATATTAAAGTTGAAGTATATACTTCAACTGGATGTGGAAGTAATACGCAGAAAATGGCATGACAAAGATATAAAAAATCATTGTGTGCCGTAAATTACACGATAGGAGTAATACCTCTACTTCAAGCATTTTCTTCGAGGAAACCTACTACGCGTCCATACTACCCAAGGTAACCCACTGTGCATCCAATTTACTCGAGGAAAGCCACTGCGCATTCATACTTCTTAAAGTAACCTACTGTGCATCTATTTCATTCGAGGAAACCCACTGCGCATCCATATCCTTGATTGAGGTAACCCACTGCGCATCTATAGTACTCGAGAAAAGCCACTGCGCATCCATACTACTCGTGGTAACCTACCGCGCATCCATTGTACTCGAGGAAAGCCATTGAGCATCCATATTACTTAAAGTAACCCACTGCGCATCCATACTACTTGAGGTAGACCTACTGCGATCTGTAATACTCGAGAAAAGTCATTGCGCATCCATAATACTCGGGGAAACCTACTGCGGATCCATAGTAGCCGAGCAAAGCCACTGCGCATCCAGACTATTCGAAGTAACTTTAACAACATAATATTTGAAATCGTCTACCCCAAAAACCTATAAAACGATATGCCACATCGGTAGTGGGGGTGGGGGTGGGGATGGTGGTAGAGGGTTGGTAGTGGGGATGAATGAAGTGAAAAAAAATTTGAAGCCTTAGTTTCTTGTATACACGCTAAATTACAATTTTATTTTCTTCACCTCCTTTAATAATGGGGTGGGTGTAGTAATGGGGGTGGCTAACGCCAAAAAAATTTTTGAGACCTTAACTTCTTTTATATATACTAAATATCAATTTTACGGACTCCTACCGGCTTGATTTACCTATTTACCCCCATTTACCCCAATTTACCCCCCAACCCTTCAACAGAATAAAATGAAAATATAATCTGGTTCCAGATCTCATTAAAATACATACGTGTACCAAATTTCAAGTCAATATCTTAAACGGTTCCAGAGTAATCGTGCGCAAAAAGAAGTTACAAACAGATAGACTGACAGAAAAATTTGTTTTGCTCAAACTTAAAACCTTGACGTTTCATGACATTCTAAGCCTAATTGGGCAATAAAGATTTTTAAAATTTTTTTGTCATTACTATACTTCCACTGGATGTGGAAGTAAAATAAAACAATAAAATAAAACTGAATTTGAATGCCTATATTCGCGAACTAGTTTTGCATGAATGATTATTTGGATATTATTCATGTAGATAAGCAAAATAAATATAAAATACCTACTTACCCCTTAAAAATGTATTCAGGTAACAGGCAAAAAATTAATTCACAATGGCTAATATTTATAACACTGTTAATAAACAAGCACTAATTACCCTGCCAAAAATGCCAGATTAAGACTCATAAAAAAAACCGCTGCCCAAGGAATCACTACTTCCACATCCAGATTTTTTATCTAAGTCACTCACAACGAAAAAATTTTGTATGTGAAAATAATTGTTTATGGAACTTTAATAATATAATATTTGAAATCCTCTACCCCAAAAACCCACATCGGTAGCGGGGTGGGGGTGGTTATGGGGGTGGTAGTGGGGGTGGATGAAGTCAAAAAATATTTTGAGGTTTCTATTTCTTGTACACACAATAAATCACAATTTTTTTTCATAATAATAATAATAATAGTTTATTTGCATGATTAAAATTCACACTATCAGTGGAACTATGGTACAAATTTCAAAGTTTCCATACACCAAAACAATGAAGAAAATAATATAATAATTGCTAAAGAAATTGCAAATAAACTGAAAAAACCCACAAAGTGTACGACTGGCAGTGGGATAATTAATTCATTTGCACTTACATTTGCACAATTAAGTTAAGTTAAATTCGAGAACATAACAATTAATAACACAGCCACACAAAAAAAATAAAGTGTCTTGACCCCAGAGACTGACTAGGTAGACTTTATGTTTTTCTGGTCGCTGAATCCGAATGCGTTGTCCATTTGATCCCATGTCATTAGGTTTAAGTTCATTTGAAGGTCAAATTGAGATATGACCGTGAAAAATTCCGTAAAAAATGTATGTTTATGTTTTTGAGGTTGCTCAATCCGAATCCGGGGTTTATTTGATCCCATTTCATCAGGTTTAAAGTCATTTGAAGGTCAAATTGAGATATGACCGTGAAAATTCCGTAAAAAATTTATGTTTATGTTTTTGAGGTTGCTGAATCCGAATCCGGGGTTTATTTGAAACCATCATGTCAGAATCAAGGTCAAATGAAGGTCAAACACATAAAATTCAATAATACAATCTTTTTTGACCCCGGATTCTGTAAAAGCAGAAAATTTTACGTCCAAATACATCCTGAACGGTTTATGGAACCGATTTGTTAGGTTATTTGTTGGTTATCAAGCGGTCAAATGCTTATTTTCCATTTCTTAGCTGATATATCGATTGTAAATCGAAAACTTGCGTCTATGACTAGTGACCTTTAAGTTTTTGTGGTCGCTTATCACGATGCCGGTATCCATTTGATACCATGATGTATAAACTGAGGTCAAACGCTATAATTTGAATGATATAATTTTTTGGACCCTGAAAGATCATCTGCAGGTCAAATACAGATTTCTCTTGAATTTTTCAACGGAATTGAGAAACCGTCAGCATTAGCGTTACCCGATGTACACCACGAGGAGGTTGCGTGAACGGATTTTGTACATCATAACGGGCTTACTCCGTTGCCCGCCGTCACCGCGAGGAGGTGCCCTGGATGCAGACACAAGTGCTATGACGATTTGGGTGTAAAGGTTGTTTCATGCAAAGAAATTTCATGATAAGTTGCAGAGCGAGAAAATGAGTTCCATAATTACAGTGGCATGGTTTGTAGTTGTGAAGCTCAACAACTTTAATTATAAAGAACAGAATTTTTGCTATGAGAGACTAAGTAATAAAATTATGGGGTTACTCGGTTATGGGATTATTGAGCAATGTGGTCATTCGAATAAACGGATTCATCAGCTTTCATCGTCTGTAATCCCCATTTTATAGCTACGGGATCAGGTTTTTAGAGCTATTAGGTTATTGGGTTATTGAATTCAGCAGATTTGGATTTAGGTCTTTGGACTTAAAAATGTAGTTTAAAACATCTCAAAGTAGTTTAATACCTCCATATGAAAGAAAAAGTTCGATTCGACTCAGATCAAGACGTATTTGGACGTAAGATTTTTTGTTCTTTGAGAATACGGGGTTAAAAAATTTATATCATTCGAATTATGGCGTTTGACCTTCGATTGACCTTGGTTTGTACGTCACGGTATCAAATGGATACCGGGATCGTGATAAGCGACCACAAAAACTTGAAGGTCACTAGTCGTAGACGCAAGTTTTCGATTTACAATCGATATATCAGCTAAGAAATGGAAAATAAGCATTTGACCGCTTGATAACCAACAAGTGACCTAAGAAATCGGTTCCATGAACCATTCAGGATGTATTTGGACGTAAAATTTTCTGCTTTTTCAGAATCAGGGGTCAAAAAAGACTGTATTATTGAATTTCATGTGTTTGACCTTCATTTGACCTTGATTCTGATATGATGGTATCAAATAAACCCCGGATTCGGATTCAGCAACCTCAAAAACATGAACATAAATTCCTTGCGGAATTTTTCACGGTCTTATCTCAATTTGACCTTCAAATGACCTTAAACCTGATGACATGGGATCAAATGGACCCCGGATTCGGATTCAGTAACTTCAAAAACATAAACATAAATTTTTTACGGAATTTTTTACGGTCATATCTTAATTTGACCTTCAAATGACCTTAAACCTGATGACATGGGATCAAATAAACCCCGGATTCGGATTCAGCGACCCGAAAAACATAAAGTCTACCTAGTCAGTCTCTGGGGTCAAGACACTTTATTTTTTTGTGTGGCTCTGTAATTAACCTTATTTACCAATATACCTACTTCTAATAACTTATTTAACCTAATCTATAAAAGTACTTAAAATGTCGGATATATAAATATATAATTTTTCTATGTTGAATGCGAAGTTATATTTAACAAAATTAAAGTTTAAAATTATTTCATTTCAATTAGTTTTTTTATCTCTGCTCTATCGCTATTTAATAGGAATCTTTTAGTTTTTGTTTTAAATATATTTAGGGATTTGCTATTGCTTATTTCAGATGGCAAGTAATTAAATAACCTCGGAGCAAGATAATAGTGATTACGCTCCCCAATATTTTTTTTACTTGTAGGAGTTTTGTAATTTCTTCGACTGTATCTTGTATCATGCATATGATCAATTCTTCTTAATGTATGTTTTTTTTTATATTGAAAAATAGTTACGTATAGGAAAAATAATTGTCTTAAATCTAACAGTTTCGTGGTTATATATAGTTCATCGGACGAGTAAGTACTACTTTTATGTAACATTATTTTTAGTATCTTCTTTTGTAATATTTCTAGCTTTCTTATGTGGCAGTACGCAGCACTACCCCATGCTACGATTCCATACGATAACCTAGATTCTAATAGTGCGTAATATATCATTCTTAAGTAAGTAGAATCCAAAATAGCACTCATATTTTTGAATTTAAATAAAAGTGACCGAACTGTTTGTGCAACGGAATTAATGTGCTGTTCCCACCTTAGATGTTTATCAATGATAACACCTAAGTATTTTATTGTATCGTCTGAAATAATTTCTAAAGTTGTGTTATTATTATTTATTTTAAGTGTTGTGAAATTCGGTAAGCCCCTTTTATCACAAGAACGATGAGATCTTTCTCAGCAATTTCTTTTAATTGGTCCCAGGAACTGTTTTGATATACAATTGCGGTATCGTCGGCGAAACCAATTATATTCCCATTGATTTTAAGGCTGAAAAGATTATTGACGTAGATACTAAAAAGTAAAGGGCCTAAAACTGTGCCTTGAGGAACTCCGTATTTTATAGTTCGTGCTTCGCTTCTGACAGAATTGACCTCAACAAATTGTACTCTCGCAGTCAGGTAACTCTTAATTAAATCTAAATTCCTTCCTCTAATATCTATATCTTCTAATGAATCTAATAACTTTGATAATAGGGTGGGGGTGGTAATGGGGGTGGCTAATGCCAAATTTTTTTTTTGAGACCTTAGCTTCTCTTGTATATATAAAATACCAGTTTTATCGACTCTTACCTGCTTGATTTACCTATTTACCCCAAATTTACCCCAATTTACCTCCCAACCCTTCGACGGAACAAGATGAAAATATAATCTAGTTCTAGATCTCGTTAAAGTACATATGTGTCCCAAATTTCAAGTCAATATCTCAAACGGTTTCAGAGTAAACGTGCGCACAAAAAAAGTTACAGACAGACCGACAGACAGACAGACCGACAGACAGAAATTGTTTTTCGCTCAAATTTAAAATCTCGACATTCGTGACATTCTAAGCCTATTTGACCAATAAAATTTTTTTTGTCGTTACTATACTTCCACTGGATGTGGAAGTAAAATATAAACAATTTATAAGTCTCTTTAAGGATCTATAAGCTTAATCTGTAATATATAAGTATGTGATATTTGTCGTATACACTTTCTACAAAGTTTCATGATTTTTCATGAGTTTCTAAGGCTAATTGAAAATATATGAGTTTTAATCAGACAATACAGTTCTAATTTTTTTTGTTTTCTATGAGTTTTTAAAAGACATGCATATTTTAAGGTTTTTAAGAGTTATAACAAAATAATACAGTTTGAATTTTTATCGTTTTCTATTAGCGTCCGTTAGACAAGAAATTATGGGGGATAAATGAGTTTTATTAAGACAATGCAGATCAAATTCTGATAGTTATCGATGAGTTTTTATCCAGCAAAAAATACTTAAGAATTTATAAGTTTTTAAAAGAATCTACAGTTCTAACTTCTATCGTATCTTATCAGTTGTTCATCAGTATAGAGGCTTGTGAGGGATTTATGAGTTTTGTAGAGTATAGAATATTTTATTGAATCCTATAAGTTTTTTTTGAGACATGCAATTCGTGATAAATTTCATATGTTTGTAGGATAATACAGTTATAATTTTTTTGTTTTCTATGAGTTTTTACAAGACGAGAAATGTTTTAAGGTTTTTATGAGTTATAACAAGATAAAACAATTTGGATTTTTATCGTTTTCTATTAGCGTTCATTAGAATTATGTAGGATAAATGAGTTTTATTCAGACAATGAAGATCAAATTCTGATAATTATCTATGAGTTTTTATCCAGCAAAAACTACTTAAGAATTTATGAGTTTTTAGAAGTGCAGTTCTGACTATCGTATCCTATCAGTTGGATACGATAGTCAGAACTAGAGGTTTGTCAGGGATTTATGAGTTTTGGAGAGTATAGAGTCTTAATATTTTATTGAATCCTTATAAGTTTTTATCAGACATAAAATTGTTGTTAACATTCGTGTTTTTGTAGGATAATACAGTTCTAATTTTTTTGTTTTCTGTGAGTTTTTACAAGACGATTAAGTATCACTTATAATACTTACTAAATTAAACTTACTAATACAGTCTATCAGCAATCGCACGGTTTAATAGGAAACATGAAGTTTTTATCAGAGCCGTGGAGAGAAAATAAGGGCCCGGTGGAATTTTTTTTTTGAAAACTGATAACGGGGGAAGGGAAAAATCAGAAAAAAAAATGTTGGCGAGCGGAGAGTGTAGAAATCCGAAGAATTTTTTTTTTTTTTTTTGATAAGCGGGGGGCAGAAATCCAACAAAATGTTTAAAATATGCGAATAAAAATTATAATACAAATTTTCGACATTACAATACCAGGCCCCCCAAACAAGCCAGGGACCGGGGAAATCACCCCCGCACCACCCCTCTCTAGACAGGCCCGTATAAGATTCTACGACGGTATTAATATGAAATGGGATTTTAATGTAAATTCCCTGAAGTTTACCAGTATATTTATAAGTATTTATGGTAATTAAATTGAGAAGTTTTATGGATTTTTATATGCATTTGAAAGATATTAATGTAAATATAAGTATTTATAAGTTTTTATGGTGTTCAAAATACGAAAATTGTGTAGATTCTGTGAGTCTTTAATATAAATTCCTCGCTTGAGGTCTATTGTAAGACTTTTATGGAAATAAGAAGGTTTTCTAAAATACAATGTGTATATATCTACAATGGATTTTAATGTAAATTATATGAAATTTATGGTATTAGTAAGTTTAGTTTAGTAAGTATAGTAAGTGATACTTAATCGTCTTGCAAAAACTCATAGAAAACAAAAAAGTTAGAATTGTACTATCCTACAAAAACGAAGAATTGCAGGTCTCATTAAAAATTATAGAATTCAATAAAATATTAAGACTCTATACTCTCCAAAACTCATATATCCCTCACAAAGCTCTAGACTGATGAAGAGCTGATAGGATACGATAGAAGTTAGAACTGAAGTTTCTTCTAGAAACTCATAAATTCTTAAGTATTTTTTGCTGGCTAAAAACTCATAGATAACTATCAGAATTTGATCTGCCTTAATAAAACTCATATAATTTCTTGTCTAATGAACTAATAGAAAATGATAAAAATTAAAATTGTATTATGTTGTTATAACTCGTAAAAACCTTAAAACCTTTCTCGTCTTGTAAAAATTTACAGAAAACAAAAAAAAATAGAACTATACCTACAAAAACACAAACGTTAACAAGAATTGCGTCTGATAAAAACTTATAGGGTTCAATAAAATATTAAGACTCTATACTCTCCAAAACTCGTAAATCTCTAACAAACCTCTAGACTGATGAACAGCTGATAGGATACGATAAAAGTCAGAACTGCAGTTTCTTCTAAAAACTCATAAATTCTTAAGTATTTTTTGCTGGATAAAAACTATCAAAATTTGATCTGCATTGTCTCCATTTCGTTAAAAAAAGTAAAAATCCACAGATTTCCCAATCTTTGCAACCACTGGAGACATTGGAAATGATAACACCATATATGAAACATAAAAATAATATTTTACCTTCGGACGTGTCAAAATGACTTAATTATAGACATCATTTTCAGTGTCAAAATGATATACTTTGCCGTTTGCACCGTATGTGTTTAAACCATCTACCACCCCCGTTTTGACCCCTTCAAAAAGCGAAAATCAAAATTTCGTCTTACACATATCTAATAGATTTCAACAAAAAATATTTCTGGAAAATTTCATGCAACTAGATATAACCGTTTCCGAAAAAGGCTAAAATTTCAACCCCCCCCTTGGGGGTCGAATTTCGAAAAATTCCTTCTTAGTGGATTCCTACGCCATTCGAGGAACCTCTATGCAAAATTTGAAATTTATAGACCCAGCGGTTTGAGCTGTGCGTTGATAGATCAGTCAGTCAGTCAGGGTATTCTTTTATATATATATATATATATATAGATTGTGGTTTCACATACATTCTTACAGTATCTTATATATGCTCATAAAGGGAATTTCTAAAATTGGATAGATACAGATTATTTAGACTTCAATTCTCATATAGATCCTTATACATACCACTTTGATAGCACATTCAATCTCATAAATACCAGCTAATTCCATTGTTTTTTCCGCATACATTCTCAAAATATTTCATAATTACCAATTCCTATTTTTAGTGAAATCACATGAAATCTCATATATTCAAATGGCTCGTGAATAGGGAAATTCCGATAAACTATAATAACAATTTATCTGGATTTACTGTTGCTTTTACATAAAAATCTATGCGAATTTGCGGTTTCCTGTCCATTAGTTAACGTATATAGACTCTTCACAATCATTTTTGAAATTACCATTTTGAACTGATTAAAGATGTATATGTAAATCCTGTTATAAACCGGTAAAGTTCGATGAGGGATTACAGAGAATTACAATTTTACTATCCAACTCAAATCTCATAAATCCAAATATATATATATATATATATATATATATATATATATATATATATATATATATATATATATATATATATATATATATATATATATATATATGTGCATTTGTATCGTGTCCGCCTCCTTACAAATTTGTGGCGCCCGCACCTCCACTAGAAATAATATAGATATATTAGTTCTGTTTACATATACATAATCCCCAAATTTCACTTACCAAGGGCACGCGGAGAGGGGAAAGGATTTTTATCTTTTTTTACATACACTTTTTTGTTCATACGATTGGTATGTTTACACCTCGTTATATAAATAGTACCTCTCTGACTCAATGTATTTAAAACTGTTATATATTACGGTAGACTTTGCCTCCTTCGAGGTTGCCAGACTTCTATAGTGTAAAATGCTCTAGCGCTTGCGCAATTAGTTGCGCTATGCAATCGTGTGCGTTTGTTATTATGATGATTCATATTGTGTAAGTTATACTCTATCAGATTACATTGGTGTTTTACCCGATAATGCGCGATTATCTGTTTTAAAATGAACCGTTCACGCTAAATATCTATTGTAGAATAATGTATGTAATTCAAAATATGTTCTTAAGGGAATCATTTATTACTATTTAAAATGCTTTTCAAAAGACATCACTGAATCAGTTCAATTTTGTAACACAATTGTTACATATTAGTCCACGTAAATTAGATATTTTAGAAGAAATAATTTATAAAGTAATAATATTTGGGATGCGTAATCTAGATAGGGTTCGAAATAGATACCCGAATAGTTCCCCACAATTTAGGGGTGAAACGTCCGTAATGATTATGAATAGAGCTGCTTCGGATATATTACGGGGACTTAACACTGGTTTTTCACTTTTATCTTGTAAACCGTTCGTTGAAAGAGAAAAAAGTATAGGAAATAAAAAAATCGTCATGTTAAATTCTGCATAAAAAATGTACTATTAACCTTGTAGCTTATCCTCACCTATTTCGCGCTAACAGCGTCCGAACAGAGGCGTAATTTGGGGCGCACAGGTAAAAATCCATCCTATTCGAAGTTTGACTCCGAATATCTTAAAACCGGTTACTTTAACTAGAAAAATGCTCAGGAATGAATTTATTGAGCAGAATTTTCTCTATTAGATGCATATATAGAGGGTTTTGTCGCAAGTAGTTTATGTATTTTCCCCTTCTTTGCAATTATATTAGAGGATAATCTGTACTGTTCATACAAAAGAAGATTTGGAGTTATATTTCAACTCTGAGCTTGCTTCAATTCCACTTCTTCTCTTCAATACGAAAGGGTTAATGAGGAAAATTAAGAAATCGTCTGTATGATGTTTTCAATGCTGTACGAGAGAGGCCAATAGATTTTTCCGATTGCCAGTTCATTGTTGATTGCGGCAATTTGATTCATCGTGTAGTATGGCCGAAGCAGCTTTATTCGTAAACATTACGGCCAAAAAGTGACTGTAGTGTTTGACGGATATGCTGACTGCAGTATGAAGAGCATCGAAAGACAGCAGCGTCTTTTGAAACGCATTTCACCGGAAATTGTTTTTCATGAGAACACGCCACTGACTAAAACGCAAAATAAAATGATAAACAATCTCACAAAAAGGAACGGTTTATTTCGCAATTGGTGGAGAGATTTAAAAACGAGGGAATCAAAACAATTACTGCTGTAGACGACGTTGACGTACTCATAATTCAAACCGCCTTAAACGAATCTCATGGAAACGATACAGTGGTCATCCTCGGACAAGATATTGATCTTCTCGCATTGATTATCGCTCTCGCACCTGAAGATAAAGATATCCGTTTCTTAAGAGAGGCTCAGAGATAAATAAAAAATAAAGATTACAGTTCTCGTGACTTGCAGTCCTCGGAAGTTTTAAAAAGCTGTATGGCCACACGTTCAGTGGATGCGATAACACTTCAGCTTTCTTTGGTAAAGGAAAAGTGCAAACGGTGGAATGCGTCAATAAAAGAAAAGATCTCGAAGAGGTTGTCCGTATATTCAACAACCGTAGCTCAACGAAAAAAGAAATTACATCTTTGAATCATCAAAGATTCATTATCTTCAATAAGTTAGTCCGCCAATCTAGTACTACCGGAATTCTACGAAGACTGCCAGCAACATCCGAGGCATTACGTCAACATTCTTACAGAGTATTTCTCCAAATTCATGTTTGACGAGGAGAAAACTTGGAACCAACGGAATGCAGAAAAGCAGAAAATAATATAAAATATTTCAAAGAGATGATATACTTAAAGAAGTAAAATGTTCAAAACTTAATCATTTTGGAGCAAAAATGTAAATATTTCCCTCCAGCAAGAGAAAAATTTTTGAATTGTTTTAAAATTTTTGAAAAGCATTTGAGAGTCTCCAACAAACTATCATTAATTAGTATAACAAAATTTATGATTAACCAACAAATATATTCTAGAGTTTTGGTCTCGAATACTTTTTAAAACATTTTTATTTCTTGCTAGAGGGAAATATTTACATTTTTGCTCCAGAATAATCTAGGTTTTTAAAATATCTTTGGAAGGTGGAAGATTACACTGGTCAACATTCAGTTTGAAAAAAATACACCAGACTCTACCTAGGTACCCAGGGGTTTTGGGGTCGCTGATTCCGTTGCCGAGGTCGGTTAAGCTCTATCACGTCAGGTTCAAGGTCATTTGAAAAAATCTAAAAAAATTCACACATAGGCTCTTGGTGGGTCTCTGAGTCCGAATCCGATGTCGGTTGACCTTTATCACCTCATGTTCAAGGTCATTTGAAGGTTAAAGTAAGAATAGGAGGTGAAAAAAATTAGAAAAAATTTATACGAATGCTCACCTGCCTACTTATTGTCTGTTTATCTGTCTGCCCTTATACCTGCACACTTGTTTGTTTGCTTGTTAGTCTGTATTTATCATCCGCCTGCATTTTCTCTCTGTGCATCTATTTGACATCCTGCCTTTCTGTCAGTAATTCTGTCTGACTGAATGACTAAATGTTTCTATCTGACAGTCTGTCTGCCTCCTTGTCAGTTTGTCTGACTCAGGAAACCATTAAATTACTTTGACCCTGACAGGATTGAGCTCAGGGCCGGTTTTAGGTAACCGGAGGCCCCAAGCTCTAGGTATGTTTTTCGTTGAAGCTTTCTCTTCTAATAAAATAAACGTGCATATCTGCGTATGAAATCTGAGTTCTGAGGCCCCCTAAATGCGAGGCCCTAAGCTGGCGTTTACTCAGCTTATAGGCAAAACCAGCACTGATTGAGCTCCAAGTGAGTGAAGCCAACGCCCGTGGTACTCTTTACTTGCATGTTCGCTCTGCTTCTGCAACTATACCTAAAGGCCATCCTTTCACAGAAGAAAATAGGTAGGTGATTCATTGAGTTAAATATATTTGCACTGAGATAGCCGAAGAATCTTAATGTGCAGTTAAAGCTGGCGGACGAATGCCATCTTGAAATGACCTTAGAATGACCTTGAAGTGACCACTGGATGCCTCTTTTTTTTAAGGGTAAGCGAACAATGGATTCGGGCTCAGCGACCCGAAAAACCTGTGTGAATTTTTTCAGATTCTTTCAACCACCTTTTCTTACTTTAACCTTCAAATGACCTTGAAACTGACGTGATAGAGGTCAACCGACATCGAATGCAGACTCAGCGACTCAAAAAACCTATATATAAGTTTTTTCAGATTTGTTGACAGCTTCTCCTCTGTTTTTCTCAAATTAACCTTGAAATGATCTCCGGATGCCTTTTAAGGGTAAACGAACACCGGATTCGGACTCACCGATCCCAAAAACCTATGCGTGAATTTTTTCAGATTTTTTCAATCACCTTTTCTTAGTTTGACCTTCAAGTGACCTTGAAACTGACGTGATAGAGGTCAACCGGCATCGGATACAGACTCAGCGACCCAAAAACCCTATATGAATATTTTTTCAGATTTTTTAACAGCTTCCTCTCCGGATTTCTCAAATTAACCTTGAAATGACCTCCGGATGCCTTTTAAGGGTAAGCGAACACCGAATTCGGACTCAGAGACCCCAAAAACCTATGTGTAAATTTTCTCAGATTTTTTCAACCACCTTTTCTTAGTTTGACCTTCAGATGTCCTTGAACCTGACGTGATAGAGCTTTACCGACCTCGGCATTGGAATCAGCGACCCCAAAAACCCCTGGGTACCTAGGTAGAGTCCTGTGTATTTTTTTAAACTAAATGTTGACCTGTGTTATTATTATTCTTTTATTTTCTGCTTTTTAGCCCCCCCCCCCCCCCCAATAAAAATCGTCTTCTAATTTTTTTTTACTTTTACTATATAAGGCCAGTAGCAGTGACAAATAGTGGATTAAGTGCAACTAGTTACGTTAAGGAATGTTCGTGTCCTGTTAAATAAATACCTTAAACAAATACCTTTTTTAATTTGCTCTAAGCTATAAAGGGGTACAAAAATATTTGTTTCTGAACAAAATAAACGTTTTTTTATTCCCAAATTGAAAAAATTTAAAAACCCATTGATCTCTAGAAAGTATTATTTCTGTGTATAAAAGTTATTTATATTTTTAGTAAGATAATTTTAGTTACCATACCTATAGATGTATTTAGGAATAGTATGCCTCTTTACTATGTTGCCAAGTTTAGGAGGCGATATCGCTACTTTATTGTAAGGAAGCATTTAATACCTATATACATCAAGTGTTTAAAACAGCAGCGCCACCTGGTAAAAAATGTAGTGGACTATGGTGTATGTTTACATATGTTTATAGGTATTTTCCGCCTCCAAAGAAAGTGTCGTTAAATGCTTCTATCTCTCTATTTCTTCCCTTTTTGTCATAATCTTATATGCGCACCAATAAAGCTGATCATTATTGATAATAATGAGTCATGAATTTACTAATTATCAAGACATTCGCGATGAAAACAACACAAAACGTCTCCGCCTCCGAAATCGGAGGCGAACGCGTAAAATCGGAGGCAAACACCACCTAACCATATAACATTCGGAGGTGTATGAGTACTAAATGCATGTATATATATATATATATATATATATATATATATATATATATATATATATATATATATATATATATATATATATATATATATATATATATATATATATATATATATATATATATATATATATATATATATATTGATAAGTAATACGTTGTCACCTCAGGGTCGTTGGCTGGGCGGCCTGACCTCACCCTTTTCTGGTGGTAATAATTGACCCATTTATACATATATCCTCTAAGGGGAATCCCAGGAATAGGTTTCTCAAAAAAAAATAAGTGATTTTTTAATTTAAAATTTTGTATATATGTTTAGATAATACAAATGCGAAGAGACCTCAGTTATATATATTACCGCACGAGAGTTGCAATTCCAAGTCGCCTCATACAGTGTTGCCAGCATTTTTGAAGTGTGTCCGTGCTGATTATACCTGCGGTATATACAGCAGGGAATAATCTGTTTCGTTAGTACTATAAGGGGAAAATGAATAGTTCAAAATATGTAGAATTTATTTCTTTCTGAACTTTTCAAGAAATAATACTAGGACATACATTTTATGGGTAGGAAGAGAAAAAAGGTGATAGAAATATAATCTTATTTGTTAAAATTATGATTTAAAAATATCTTGGGCAAATAAAATAATGTGCTGTGTAAACAAACGTTTGCAATTTATGATTTTTAACTACACGAATTATTTCCCCCAATCGGCCTTTTTGAACTTCGTTGACTGGATTATAAGTATTTTTAATAAGACTATTATGAAATGAATCAAAGTTGCAGACAGGCGTTGCCGACTGCGAATATCTATTAAGTAAACATGATAACGTCTGTTGGACTTGTTGTTGGACTTGTCTGTTGGAAAATTCTTATTTCAAATTGTAAACATCTATAAAATAGCACAGTAGAATAGTTTTTATTGAAATTGAATCTTATCCGACATACACAGCGATCGTCATAGGCGTGTAAACTCTGATCTATTATATGTAAAAACTATGTTCTATTATTATAATTTTGGAGCAAAATATTAAAAGGTTTTTCATTAAACAAACAAAAATATGAAGGCATCTAAACCGCAATACACAGGGTGTCTCTCAGGTTTGAACAACTTTATATATATTAGAGGACATATCAAACCTTACCTTAAAAACCTTAAAATATCATTAAAGTATTTTTAATAAAACTGTTTTGAAATGAATGAAAGTTGTTGGTGGGTGTTGCCGAATGCGAATAAATATATGAAGTACATGAATTTTTTTTCGAATTTGGAATATAAAATAGCCTGATAACATACTTCTTATTTAAATTGGATCATATCCGTCGTACAGAGGAATTATATGTGTCATCTTTTATATAATTTGTTTTATTATGATTTTAGAGCAATGTCTTCCAAAGGTTTTTAATTAAGAACATAAAAAATACAAAAATATACAAGATATCTATACTACAATATACAATGAGTCTTACAGGTTCGTGTGCGAACATTACGTGAGTTAGATGATATATCAGTTTTATCCTAAAATGTTATTGAGGTATTTTTAATAATACTATTACGAAACGAAAGTTGAAGTTGGGAGCGCAAAGCGGATTCAATTGTAAGACAATAGTAACAGAGAAGTCTATTAAAATTGTGAGCAGTAAAAAATAAATAAAAACTTATCTTGTTCATAATTTAAAAAAAATTAAAAAAAGGCATTAAAAAAATTTCAAAAAAAAAATGAAATAGAGAACAGAGAATGGTTAAACAAAATAAGTTCTTATTTAGTTTACGAATTTAATTATGTTTATTTACTGTTCACAAATTCAATGAGAATGTAACCCGTAACTGAAAAAAATAAAAATTGACCTGCCACCTTTGTGGTTTTTAATCCCAAAACCAAGCCCACTTCACACTCCCAAAAAACACAAACGATATGATCACCTTGTATATAGACTCTGCTGCTGTATTAGAATTTTAGATCGAAATGTTACCAAGGATTTTAATTAAGCACAAAAAATGCTAAGATGCGTAAAAAGTCGAAACTCTAACATACACTGGGTCTCTCAAGTTTTAACAAACTTTACGTAGATATATATATTACATATCAATGTTACTTTAAAAGGTATGCATTATTTGTATTTAATAAGAGTATTACAATCGAATGAAAGTTGCAGTCTGCCGTTGCCGACTGATTTATTGATAAAAAATATATATATTGACTGTGTACTTAATTTCAGTGGCACGTTTTAAAAGTGAATTGTGCCGTGTTGGTACAAAATATGAATCAAACAGGTTTTCGCAGTGGGCCACGCACGATAGCAACTTTTACCCCTTAAAATCAACATATAAATTCGAATCTAGTCCTACCAATAATTAAACTGATAAATAAAATAATCACATCAGTAATAAAATTTCTGCATCTCTTGAATTGAGTTTTATTGCAGATTCAATGCCTTTACGATTACTAGGAAAGACTTTTTTATTTTCTTTCTGAAAATTCGTCTAGGTAGAGGCCGGCGCTAATACGGAATTACAAGGGTTCATTTACAGTTATTGAGTATTCCAGTATTTCATCTTCAAAAGTGAATTAGTGATTTTATATTTTTTAAGCGTTTAGTTTTGGTTATCTAGATTTATGCTTTTCCTTTATTTCGTTATTTATTTGTAAAATGTATACGAATTCCAAGCTGACTGTCACTTGCATTGTTTGAATGACATTAAGTAAGAATGAGGTTTAACAACCAATAAATATCAAACACAAATGGGTTTATTATAACTAGTAAAAAACCTTTAACTTCTCAAAATATGTTTCTATTGTTGATTGCACTCCAGATGTTAGTCACATTGAGCAGCTCTAACAATTGTTTTCAGATTTGTCAACTTAAACAATGTCACAAAGAAAGTTGATATCAGACAACATTTTATAAAACTGTATTCTGCAACTTATCAAACTGAGTTAGAATTATCTGCTAAAATATGTGTTTTGTAATCTAAAAAAATATACGAGTTGCGGGACAAGATTATGACAACGGAGCAAATCTGCGTAGTGGATACACTGGGCTGTGACAGAAAATCTTGGGAATAAAACTTAGAGCGTTTTATGTACTATGCTGTGCGCATAATTTAAATTTAGTGCCAAACAATGCTGCAGATCGTTCTTTTAAAATACCCTTTTTTTTTAACTAAACTTGAATTTAAGCCCACATTTCTTGAGAAAGAGAATATATATCAATATGCGGTTTTGAGGATCTAAGAGATAATTTATTTGTGAAACAGCGAGTTTTGCCCGACGCTTTTAATTTGAGTACATTACTATTAAGACAGTAAAACTAATAGTTGACCCGGAACAAATTTGTAACAACCTGATTTCTTAGGGATTGTATTCTATGGCTATTCAGAACTCTCTAACTGAAAATCTCAAATAATCCGCCTTGCAGAAATGAAGAAAAAATGCGCCGCCATGTTGAAATTAGGCACTTTTTTCCTTTAATCGGTAATAGCCCATACGGATGACACTTTAAAAAAAAGTAAAGAGGTAAAATATTGAGAGAAAGAGCTAAGTTTTAATGTGGTATAAAATTGTTTGCAATCGTTTAAATATTAGCAAAGTTACGGTTGTCAAAATGACAGATTTATATAAAAAAAGATTACTTTTTGTTTTTTAATATCCAATTCTCTGGATTAAGATTGTTGCCTAACCAGACTTGAATTTGCCAATATACTCTATAAATATGATATTTAGTGGCAACGGATGTTGGTGGAAGAACTGCTAGATCGAAGAAAATATTTTGCCCAGCAGAAATCTGATTATACCAACGAACCTGTACCTAATCATTTAAACTATTAGTTTTTCTACTGCCATACCATATAAAAAAAAAAATTTCCCCAGTTACCGTAAGCTGATTTGCTTCAGCAAAACTTTTGAAAATTAATAGGCTGTTACTTAGTTCAATATTATTTTCTAAAACTGAAAATACTGTTTTTTGCCCTTTTTATAAAATGCAGAGGTGGTATCGCATCCGGCATGTGCAAATAGAATATTTTTTTACTACATTTTCACTTAGTTCTGAACGTAACTTACACGTTATTTTATCAGATTTACCTCCATCACCGGGTCTCATCATGTACACATTTTTTGTTTTGCAATGTTCAATGAGTAACGTGTGAGCTATTACCGATTAAAGGAGAAAAGTGCCTAATTTCAACATGGCGGCGCATTTTTTCTTCATTTCTGCACGGCGGATTTTTTGGGATTTTTCAATCTACAGAACGTAAACGAAGAAAAACGTGTTTTTTTGACAATCTTTATAACTACAGAAATTCCACAAAAAATGGTTTATACTTTTTTGAAGCGCATTGTTTTAGTCACTGGTTTATGGGACAAAGAGCTATTTCTCAAATTTTTTATATCTCACTTATTTTGTAAATACCGATTTTTTCTAAAACCTGTAATATTTCAATTTTTTTGACGTTGTGCCTTATTGTGCTTTGTAAGTGCCGACCGTGGTAGGTTATTTTAATACCTTGTTAAAATTAGAACAATAAGTAAATTTTTTTGCAAGGTAATCAGTGGAGTACCTAAAATCGGTACACGTTTACGGATTGGGAGACCGTTTTTGTGTTTTCTATATCAAAATATAAACAGAACCCCACTTTATCTCCGGAACGGTTAAAAATATCAAATTGAAATTTATCACTAAACCTGTAGATACAAAATTTTTTTTCCAAATTTTGTTGATGTATTTTTCATACCAAAAATACAAAAATATGCGAAAAATTGTATGTCGTTTTAATGGCATTAAATAGAATCTAAATATCTATTTATTTATTTTTATAAGCACTATTATTATATAAAATGTCAACTAAAGAAAAAGGAAAGAACCAAACTTTTTATTATTAACTGATAGTACAGTAAGTGAAGCAGTAAAAATGGTAAAATTCCCGGCCCGAAAACGATGAAAGGAATTTCCTTAATTTTTTTTGCAATATGCTTTATAAAATACGTACATCAAAATCTATATTGTCGCATTACCTGCTTTTTATTTTTGTTTTGGGTGGAAATTAATTCTAAAAACTGAAAAATTAATAATTCTTCTAATTTTTAAATAAATAAACGAAAATCAATATATTTATGTTTTTAAGGTGAATATGATAATGAGGTCAAAACATAGGAAAGACGGAAATATTAAGTGTTGAAACCACCCTTAAATACTGAAAAATTAATAATTCTTCTGTTACAAATAAATTCACGAAAATCCATATACTTAACGTTTTTTAGATCGCTGAATAAGATTATGTGGTCTAAATTTGTCTAATTTTATTAAAAAGTAAAAATAATTGTTATAGACTGCTAGTTCACAAGTTCAAAGCAGTGTTAATTCTTGACAGAGCTCGTAAAAATATGAGTGAGAGCTCATTGGATTCGGAATGACATCTAGAAAAATGTGCAAAAGTTTCAAACTCGCACATAAACAACTGCAAAAGTTGAAAACAAATGAACATTGAAAAAATAACGAGTTTCGTCTTTTGCAAATAACTCGAAAACTATTAATATTTAAGAAAATTTAATGAATGGTTCTTAAAGAGGAAGAAATTTCCAATAAAAAAGTCAGGACTACCGAAACTCTATCTCTATTATTAATAATTTTAATTGAATGTTGAAAATAGAGCTCCGCGCGGTGAACACTAAGCCGTTACGATGCTCTGAAACCGGCCGTAAAAAGTAAAAATATTTTTTTATGTTATCAGATATTAATTTAAAATTTTTAATAAATTATGATATTGTTTAGACACTTAAAGGAACAATATCCCGTTGGAAAAATTTTTTCACCGATTTTTCATTAAATGAGCCTATTGTTAATTAACAAATTTTTTTAGAGTTTGCGTTTATGTTTCAAGTCGGATAATTATTTAACAAGTCGAGCATCACTTGTATTGTTTGAATGATATTTAGTAAGGATAAGATTTAATAACCAATAAATATTAAACACAATTTGGTTTATAACTAGTAAAAAAATTATAAAGTACAAATATTTTCCCATTATTCTGGATTACACTCCCGATGATAGTCACATTGAGCAGCACTAAATAATTGTTTTCAGATTTGTCAACTTAAATAATGTTACAAAGAAAACTGAAATTAGGCAACATTTTATAAAAAGCAACGGATCGATAAAACTGAGTTAGAATGATCTGGATTTGTTCAAAATGTGTTTTGTAATATAAATTTAAATATATACGATTTGCAAGATTATGACAACGGACCAAATATGCGTAGTGAGCACAGTGAGGGCTGTGACAGAAAATCTTAGAAATAAATCCTAGAGCATGTTAAGCACATGTTAAGTACAATGTTCTGCACATAGTTTAAATCTATTGCCAAAAGATGCTGCAGATCGTTCTTTCAAAGCAACCTTTTTTTAACTAAACTACTGGCTAATTGAAACGGACCAAGCGAATAGATATCAATATGTGATTTTCAGGATTTAAGGGATAATTCATTTGCGAAAAGGTGAGTTTTGTCTAATTCTTTTATTTTGAAGCGTGTTACTTTTTACAGGGTGTAAAAGAAGAGCGTGTTTTTTTGACAAACTTTATAACTACCGAGATTCGTAGAGATTCCACAAAAAATGTTTTATATTTTTTTGATGCAATTTTTTTCAGTCACTGGTGTATTGTAAGAAACGATTTCTCAATTTTTTTATATCTCACTTATTTTGCAAGATGCCGATTTTTTTTCTAAAAACCTGTAATTTTTTATTTTTTTTAACGTTATGTCTTATTGTGCTTTGTAAGAGCCGATCATTGTATGTTATTATAATACCTTATAATAGCTCCTTTAATATCATAATAAAAAGTAAATCTTTGTATGGTAATCAGTGGAGTATCCAAAATTGGTATATGTTTACGGATTGGGGAATCTTTTTTGGGCTTTTATATTAAAATATAAAAAAACAGAAACCCATTTATCTTCGGAACAATTACAGATATCAAACTACAATTTGGCATATCTATGAAGGGACTAACTAAAATGGCTTTACCTGCAGATACATTTTTTGCCAAATTTTGTTGATTTAATTTTCACACCAAAAATACAAAAGTGTACGAAAAATTGTATGTCTTTATAATACAATTAAATATAATCTAAATATTTATTTATCTATTTTTATATGCACTATTATTATATAAAATGTCAACTAAAGAAAAAGGGAAGAACCATACTTTTCATTATTAATGGAGCAATAATAGTTAAATGTATATTAGCGAGAAAAATTATATGTATTCACCATGAACTGAAAGTACAAAAAAATGCACTTATTATTTTAAAGGAACGGCATAAGGTATTATAATAATCTACAACGATCGGCTGTTATGAAAACCAATGAGGCCTAATGGCAAAAAGATATTTATTTTTTTTAAACTAGTGACCAAAAAAAAATGCCATCAAAATAATATTAAATAATGTTTGTTGAATCTCGGTAGTTATAAAGTTTGGTTAAAAAGCACGCTTTTCTTTCACACCCTGTAAACAGTAACGTGCTTCAAAATAAAAGAAATGAACAAAACCGGCTGTTTCACAAATAAATAATCTCTTAAATTCTGAAAACCACATATCGATATCTATTCTCTTTCTCAAAAAATGTCGATTTAAATTCAACCTAAAAATTTGCTTGGTCCCTTTCAATTGGCCAGCGGTTCAAGAACTATAAATATTTTTGTTGATCACTGGCCGCTAACGCTGTACGCAAATTGATACAACGTTGCCAGTAACCTGAGGGGACGGCGAATACGTAATATCTGTAGTCCGCCTTATACTAGTTAGAGGTGACTTCGTGTTGACCATTCCTACTTGGTACGGCAACACTAGCGCTGGTGATATACACTCGAACTAAAACTCAAAATTGTAGGTACCAGATGTATGAAGTGACCTCAGAACTATTTTTCGCTAAGTAACTTAGGATGACATCTGGATTCATTTTACATCGAAATTAAGGCAAAACGTTGTCGCCTCAGCTTTATGAGGTCACAACGACATATATGAGGTCACAGCGTGTTTAGTATATCTATTCTTGAGGCAACAACGTAGTGTTTATAACTCTATATATATATATATATATATATATATATATATATATATATATATGTATACATATATATATATATATATACATATATATATATATATATATATATATATATATATATATATATATAGACATATGAAGCCTCAATACGAAGCCCAAAACAGTATATTCTGCCGCTTACTCGAAGCCCACAACACACATACGAAGCCCGCCTTCGGGCTTCGTAAAAATAAGCGTGTATAAAACCTAGACTATGTTATTCTCAACAAATCCCGCCAATTGGCAAAATTTCGCCCGGGCATCAAATTGCACCTCCTTTCTCTCAAAACATACGCGATGTAGTTCAACAAATTGATGTTCAGATGGCGCTACAGTTGTCGGTGTATAAGCGATATATACAGTGAATATATTTGACGCATTTTGCAATGCCCTATTTTATTCGATGCATTATACGAATCCCTAAGTCTTGGCAACACTGTACATCTGCTTGGTGAATATTATGCAGCCAACTAATATGTCTGTATCTGTAATATTTTTGCTGTGGCAATGATAATTTTTGGCTATGATAATTAAATATTTTATGTTAATTGTGTTTATCTAATGGCTGGCTTAGAACCGGACTCGTAACTAAATAATATTTATATCTGCTATAAGATGACAAAAAAACTGTTGTTATTTAACAAAAAATCTATTGATACATTTTACTTTTTTTACTTCACTAAGATTATATAGACTGTCTTTCTTTTCCGTGCGTTCAGCAGCAAAAATCGTAATTATAAATATAATTAATTTGTGATTTTAAGTACACCTATACAGGGTATTAACTAAAATGTTGAGGATATTTCTAAGTAGATTCCTTGGCAAAAATTAAGGAAAGTTTCTAGTATTAACTTTTCCAAAATTAATCCTCCCTGGAAAGCTACCCCCTTTTAAAGGGGCGAGTCCACTTTATATTTGTTAAATATTTCCCACCTTCTTTGTTATTTCCGTTCATTTAGTTTACATTACTTTTAATCTGAATAATTTTGAGAGAAGGGTATTAAATACATATGGAAGAAAACGGCTCATTACTTCCACGTCCAGTGGAAGTATAGTAACGACAAAAAAATTTTTAAAAATTTTTATTGTCCAAATAGGCTTAAAATGTCATGAAACGTCGAGATTTTAAATTTGAGCGAAAAAAAAAAATTTCTGTCTCTCTGTCGGTCTGTCCGTCGGTCTGTCTGTCGGTAGGTCTGTCGGTCTGTCTGTCGGTCTGTCTGTCGGTCTGTCTGTCGGTCTGTCTGTCGGTCTGTCTGTCGGTCTGTCTGTCTGTCTGTAACTTTTTTTTGTGCGCAAGTTTACTCTGGAACCGTTTAAGATATTGACTTGAAATTTGGTACACATATGTACTTTAACGAGATCTAGAACTAGATTATATTTTCATCTTGTTACGTCGAAGGGTTGGGGGGTAAATTGGGGTAAATTTGGGGTAAATGGGTAAATCAAGCAGGTAAGAGTCCATGAAATTGGTATTTAGTATATACAAGAGAAGCTGAGGTCTCAAAAAAATTTTTGGCATTAACCACCCCCATTACCACCCCCACCTCCTAATTAAAGGGGATGAAAAAAAAATGTGATTTAGTGCATGTACAGGAACCAGAAAACTCAAAATATTTTTTTACTTGATCCACCCCCCACTACCAACCCCTATCACCACCCCTACCCCACTACCGATGTGGGGTATCGTTTTATGGGTTTTTGGGATAGAGGATTTCAAATATTATATTATTAAAGTTCCATAAACAATTATTTCCACATACAAAGTTTTTTCGTTGTGAGTGACTTGGATAGAGAATCTGGATGTGGAACTAGTGATTCCTTGGGCAGCGGTTTTTTTTATGCATATCAGGGTATTTTATTTTTTTTTTAAGCAAGAAGCAAAAAGTTTTAAAATTTTCTGATGAAGTTATAAGCTAAGTTTCAACCGTTAATAACTGTTGAAAAGTCATAAAGGGTGGTTTATTTGATACATTTAAGGGATGCCACGGAGGATGAAAAGACTTTTGCATAAATATCATATTGAGTAAAAACTATTGATAAAAACTATAATGAGTCTGAAAAAAATAATTTCAAACATTATTTTAATGCACGCTTTACAGAAGGGCGTAATTATTCAGGAAAAGCTAATTTTAAAAAACTTCATATGAAAGATACGACTTTATTTTTGTCAAGTAATCTAGTTACTTACCTAATATATGGTAGATATATATTATTCCGTAGTGTCGAAATAATAGTATATTAAGTATCATCAGAACGGTAACGGACGTTTACCGCCGGAGATTATAAGGTTCGCGATGCTTATACTGTTTTTGTACAATCGTATTAAATTGCACTTCAATTAAAATAATTTAATTTCTACTAAATAAACGAAAAGTCAAAAGTCACGTTTATATTTCGTGGCAAGTACAACTTGTCAAATAAGATATTTGTATTTTGACATTTCGTTTATTTACTAGAAATTAAATTATTTTAATGTCCTACAAGTCTGTTATTTTACAATAACCACCCTATATTGAGATACGTTAAATGAAAAATAACGCCCTAGGGCGTTATGAATATCTATAACGCCCTAGGGCATTATAAAATTATAATACAACCCAAAACAAGCAAATTATGATAGCGTTATTGACAAACAAAATGCGTTGCTATGCAACGGCGGCGTTTACAAACAATTTTGATTTTTACTCTCTTTTAAATCAAATCGTTCTGAACATAATAGATATCAAAATAATAAATCGTAAATGTCAAAAAAAAAAAAATTTGAATTAAATAATAGACTTGCAGGGCATTAAACGTTGAAGGCACCACGGGTGTTATAGGATAATGACGCCCTCGGTCGACGTACACTCCCTACCTCGGTGCGTTATTATCCTTATAACACCCTTGGTACCTTAATAACTATAATTGAAGTGTAATTAAAAACAATCGTGCAGAAAATAATGTTATTTTTTTTTAACACATAGAAATGACCTTATCTTTTGTACTTATTTTTGTGAAATATCGGTAATATATATTATATTAATTTCACTTACCGGTAAGGAAATTACTTACCGACTTAGCAATCAGTAAATATAACCTGACGTCTTGGCAACAGATATTGTAAATAAACAAATAAGCCCGATCGTACAAAAAATAGATTTTTTTGAAATCGGAAAAAACCTCAAAATTGTCATTGAAGTGTTAGAGATAGTCACTAAAGTAATCAAACATTGTACGATTTCTTGTAGTTGGAGGAGGTGACAGGTAAACGTCAACATAAATTATCCATTGCTTGTGACATAATTACATTACAAAAAATTATTGAGATTTGAAATTTAAATAATTGACATTTCTTAATGTCACTTAAAATTATTCATTAAATAGAGTTGATTAACCTTAATTTCACAATTTCAAGAAAAACTTAGTTATGCACCTTGGCACTAAAGTTTCTTTTTATCATTTATGTGGTTTATTTAACTAAATTCTACATCGTGATAAAATGTTTAACTTTAGTGCTTAGTTACATAAACAATTATTATCGCGTGTTTCCAAATAATTAATAAATTATACCTACCTATTTTATTTATTACTTTTTCCGTTCATCGTGTATTTGTAGCTTTGATAAATATATAAAAAATCGTTCATTAATAACCCCCATTAATAAATGATTTTCTATTAATATACGATTTTAGTTTAGGTAACTAAGGACATAATTGAAAACAGTTAATATGACAATTAATGTCAAAACTCTAATTGTCAAACGTATAAAACGCGTATGAAACTTTTATAATTAATAAAAGAGAAGCAGGTATCGCGCTATTCGGAATCGGTGCTATTGGCATATTTCTCCGATGTTACAAAAAGAAGCCTAATGAATTTGTAATTGTATTTTTGATATTTTTTAAATTCCATATGTGTTACCATAATTAAATAAATAAAGTAACACTTAGAATTCAATTTTGTGTCATAAAATAAAATTAGATTTTTTTCCTATTACTTCCACATCCAGTGGAAGTATAGTAACGACAAAAATTTTTAAAAAAATTTTTGTTGTTCAATAGGCTTAGAATGTCGAGATTTTAAGTTTGAGCGAAAAAAAAATTTCTGTCTGTCTGTCGGTCTGTCTGTCTGTAACTTTTTTTTGTGCGCACGTTTACTCAGGGACCGTTTGAGATATTGACTTGAAATTTGGTACACATATGTACTTTAACGAGATCTAGAACCCCGATTATATTTTCATCTTGTTCCGTCGAAGGATTGGGGGGTAAATTGGGGTAAATTTGGGGTAAATAGGTAAATCAAGCAGGCAGGAGTCCATAAAATTGGTATTTAGTATATATAAGAGAAGCTAAGGTCTCAAAAAAAATTTTGACATTAGCCACCCCCATTACCACCCCCACCCCATTATTAAAGAGGTTGAAAAAATTTGTGATTTAGTGTGTGTACAAGAACCAGAAACCTCAAAATATTTTTTTACTTCATCCACCCCCCACTACCACCCCCTATCGCCACCCCCGCCCCACTACCGATGTGGGGTATCGTTTTATGGGTTTTTGGGGTAGAGGATTTCAAATATTATATTATTAAAGTTCCATAAATAATTATTTCCACATACAAAATTTTTTCGTTGTGAGTGACTTGGATAGAAAATCTGGATGTGGAAGTAGTGATTCCTTGGGCAGCGGTTTTTTTTCCTAGATACAATCAACGGGAAATTTTTGTAACTTACTCGTGTGTTAATCGGCGATTAATAATCTCGACAAATAATGCGCTCGCTAGCGCTCGCACGTTAAAATGTCTCAATTTATCAATCGCTCTCATTAACATACTTGTTTGTTAAATAACTATTATCTTATAGGTGTGTATTGTCTCTAGATATATGGTGGAGTGAGGTGAGAACAAATAGCAAAATAGAACATGTACTTATTTTATTTTCAAATTTTTAATTAAGTTTATTTGAAAAAAAATTCTATTTGAAAGGAAATTGAAAATATTAATTTTATATTTATTGCGGACAAGGAAAAGTGATAGAAAACTTCATATTTGATTATAGAAAGCCATTAAAAAAGTTTTCAGGGAAAATCATTCAAATCCAATCGATTTTCTAATAATTTACTTTTTTCCACTATTAGTGGAGTGAAAATAAATTTTGAATGAAACTGTTTGGCTGCAGTAATTTTTGTTCTATGAATAATAACAAGTGCTATGAGCTGTTTTGGATTAAATCGGTCCATTGCTTCTTGTAATATTTTAACAATTTACCTATTTTTAAACACTGAAATTTGCTGTTATTTTCATTAGTATCTCCGGTCCTAGTAATCGTATCGTAAAAATAAAAATAGCGAATTATTCGCAATAAAATCTTGAATAAGACTAGGCCTATGCAAAAACTAGATGATAGTTTGTTAATTAGTAAAAAAAATAAAAAACACCAAAAATTGCCTTTTTTGATAATAATTTAATAAAAATATAACATAATAATGCATCAATTTTAACGAAAGTCCGTGGAACTAAGCTTTTTATTGAACTAAACCTGTACTAAATTTTAGCGCAAAATAAATATTTTTGAACAAAACTCATACGGCTAAAAACCAATAATAATTTCGAAATTTTTATCGCTTGTTGTTTAAGTGCAGTGACTCGTGTGCGGTAAATTTTTGTTGAAAATGTAGGTTTTTACATGTATTTTCCAACAGTGTTAAGAAAAAAGAATACTCACTTAAACGGTTTTTGCTTGAAATCTATTTATTATTTTCAAAGTTACAGTTGTAAACAAATTCAAATAACTCTGGATTTTTATGAAACCAAAAGCGGGAAACGAATTATGAAAATAGATGAAATATCTAACATTTTTCTAAAGAAATTAATGATCTACTTGCATTTGGGGCCGTGAAACGTCAATTTTTGTGTTTAGGTCACTTATAAATAAACAAGTCGATATTTTTTCTAGAAATTTGGACTGATTGTTTTTCGATGCTTATGTTTTTGTCTCCGCTGTTTGAAAATGAGTCAAAACTACAATTACTTCCACATCCAGTGGAAGTATAGTAACGACAAAAAAATTTTTAAAAATTTTTATTGTTGAAATAGGATTAGAATGTTATGAAACGTCGAGATTTTAAGTTTGAGCGGAAAAAAAATTTCTGTCTGTCTGTCGGTCTGTAACTTTTTTTTGTGCGCACGTTTACTCTGGAACCGTTTGAGATATTGACTTGAAGTTTGGTACACATATGTACTTTAACGAGATCTAGAACTAGATTATATTTTCATCTTGTTCCGTCGAAGGGTTGGGGGGTAAATTGAGGTAAATTTGGGGTAAATAGGTAAATCAAGCAGGTAAGACCTCATAAAATTGTTATTTAGTATATACAAGAGAAGCTAAGGTCTCAAAAAAAACTTTGGCGTTAGCCACCCCCATTACCACCCCCACCCCATTATTAAAGGGGATGAAAAAAAATTGCGATTTAGTGTGTGTACAAGAACCAGAAACCTCAAAATATTTTCGTACTTTATCCACCCCCACTACTGCCCCCTATCACCACCCCCACCCCACTACCGATGTGGGGTATCGTTTTATGGGTTTTTGGGGTAGAGGATTTCAAATATTATATTATCAGAGTTCCATAAACAATTATTTCCACATACAAAATTTTTCGTTGTGAGTGACTTGGATAGAAAATCTGGATGTGGAAGTAGTGATTCCTTGGGCAGCGGTTTTTTAAAATTACATCGAATAAAGCGGCTTTGAGATTATAACACACTTAGTCAATTTTTTTTTACTTTCTTATTCATTTTTGTCGCGGAAGGGAAAACAAACCTAACCTGAACAGTTATTCTTATGTCTATGTACACAGCTTTGTAACTTTTAATTTTACTGATACAATAAAAAAAAATCGCAGTTAGGAATTGAACCAGAGACGTTGCATCAAAAAAAAAAGTGTTGGTCGTCTTACACACTGAATTACCTTACGAGTGAAGTATGATCTGTAAAACCATAATATCACATTTAGACTATTTGGCGATTTTTGGATCTCTAACATAATCGCTAAAAGCCCGACTATCGGGCCTCTATCTTTTTTAACAATTGTGCTTCTGGATTGTTCTCAACTAGGTGAGACTAATATTATTGAAGAATAACCAGTCCAAATTTTAAGAACATATATCAATTTGCTTATTTATAAGCGACTGAGGCGCAAACACTGACGAATCTCGGCCCCAAATGCAAATAGATCATTATTTTTTTAAGAAATATTTCATCTATTTTAATAATTCGTTACCTGTTCTTTGTTTGATAAAAAAATCCAGTTATCTGAATATGTTTATACCTATAATTTTGAAAATTATAAACATATTTAAAAAAGGTTTAAATGAAGATAATATCATTGTAAAATACATGTAAAAAACCTACATTTTGAAAAAGAAATGTTCTACGAATCGATGCACTTAAACAATAAGCGATTAAAATTTCGAAATCTTTTTTTATTTTTAGCCGTTTGAATAAATATTTTATGCTAAAATTTGGCACGAAGGTTTAGTTCAATAAAGTGCACAGTTCCTCCAATTTTCGTTAAAATGGATGCATTATTACGTTATATTTCTTAAATTGTCAAAAAAGGCAATTTTTGGTGGTTTTTATTTTCTTACAAATTAACAAATTATCAGAAAGTATTTTCATAGCCACTCGCTATTTTTATTTTTGCGATACGATTATTAGGACCGAAGATAATAGGAAACGAGCAGAAAATTTCAGCGTTGAAAAATAAATTGTTAAAAAATTTTTACGCTGGACCGATTTAATTAAAAACTTCTCGGTGGCACTTATTATATCTACGACAAATTAAAATAATAAAATTGCTGCAGCCAGAGAATTCCTTATTCACCTATTTTCTTACTTAATTTGACTTCACTCTATGTGATTTAAAATGTTAACATATTTAAAAACTAAATTAAATAACTAAAAAGTCAGAACGTGAAAAATTTATAATACTGTACATTACAGCAAATTGAGAAACTATTAGTCACATATTTAAAATTACTAACTATAACAGCCCATTGTTGTGTCTGACCCACAGATGTTGGGGTAGGTCGACACTCTCGATCCAATTCCCGCTAAATTTGTTTTAGGTACCTGTAGATGGTCAGTGCCACTTGTTTACGGAATGTTAAAATCCACTATTCAAGCATTTAGAAATATTGCCATATGGATCAAATTTCGTTTTTTACTTCCCTCGCTAACCGAAGGAAAGTAGGGTATTGTAATCGTAAAAAAATTACCCTCCGAGATTTCTTCGGATTTTCGCGTTTCAGACTATGCAGATTACGAAAATTAAAGCCATTTAATTCCATCAGTCTCTCTGTCTGTCGGTCTGGTGTCTGTCTGTTGGCGCAATATCTACAACTATATCTACAAGAGCCAGAAGTACTTATCTATTTCTAACAATACATGTGTACACATAACAATTATTGTAGTTTATAAGATATGTATTATGGGAAAAATATTACAAAACCATCTGACGCAGAAGAAAAATATTTGGTCGTTAATTGACGCTACTGTCAAAGAAGAACAGTGGACACCTGAAAAAATAATGAGGAAAAAATGTGACAAAAGACAGTTATATTTTGTGTGTAGTGAACACAACTGTCAGGGGAAAAATATGAAAAATATACAGGGTATTCACTCTAAGAAAATAATGAAAAAATGGATTGCGGACAATAGTGTTTCTCATATAGTTAACACAACTGTCAAAGAAAAATATGAAAAAATATATAGGGTGGTCGCCCCAAAAATAATAATAAAAAATGAGATGAAGGACGATATTATTTCGCATGCAGATATCACAACACAACTGCCAAGTAAGAAAAATATGAAAATATACAGGGTTGTCACCTAAAAAAAATAATGAAAGAAGATGTGGCGGAGATTTCGCATGTAGGTAACATAACTGTCAAAGAAGAAAAATATGAAAAATTTACAGGGTGGCCACTTTAAAAAATAAGAAACGACACAGTAAAATGATATTTGAAATGTAGTTGTCAGTCGCTATTGCCAGGAAAAAATCTGATATAGTTTTTATAAGAAAAATATGCAGGGTCGTCATCCAACAGAAAAAAATAATTCATAAATAAAGGATGTCAGTCAAAGGGGGAAGAAAATTTTAGTTCGTTCCAATATGGTAAAAAAATTGACCGAGAAGTGATTTTTTTTAAGGTTTAGTGTTTTTTTCCTGCCCTCCAAAAGTCAAATTTCGACGCTCGTTTTTCGCGATTAACTCAAAAAAAAACGTTGCCCAAGGAGTCAATACTTCCACATCCAGATTTTCTAACCAAGTTCCTCACAACGAAAAAATTTTGTATGTGGGAATAATTGTTTACGGAACTTTAATAATATAATATTTGAAATCGTCTACCCCAAAAACCCATAAAACGATATCCCACATCGGTAGTGGGATGGGGGGGTGGTGATAGGGGAATGATAATAGAGGTGGATGAAGTAAAAAATATTTTGAGATTTTTGGTTCTTGTACACACACTAAATCACAAATTTTTTATCCTCTTTAATAATGGGTTGGGGGTGGTAATGGGGGTGACTAATGCCAAAAAGTTTTTAGAGACCTTAGCTTCTCTTACATATACTAAATATAAATTTTATGGACTCTTACCTGTTCGATTTACCTATTTATCCCCCATTTACCCCAATTTACCACCCAACCCTTCGACGGAAGAGGATAAAAATATAATTTATTTCCAGATCTCGTTAAAATACATACGTGTACCAAATTCTAAGTCAATATCTTAAACAGTTCCAGAGTAATCGTGCGCACAAAAAAAGTTACAGACGAACCGACAGACAGAAAATTTTTTCGCTCAAACTTAAAATCTCGACGTTTCATGACATTCTAAGCCTATTTAAACAATAAAAATTTTCAAATTTTTTTTTTGTCGTTACTATACTTATGTGGAAGTAATTAACGCTTGAGGAGAAGAACAATGTTGAAAGTTATTTTAATTCTCTACAATTTCTATAAGTTATCTTTGTCCAAAAATTTGTTTACATGAAAATCGAATTTTGCGAAAATGTTTTCCTCTCGGTTCTCCTTTAAATTGCGTTCTAATAAAAAAGTTCATTTAAAGTTTTTTTTTTTTTAGCTTTTTAAATGATTAATTAAATAGTATAGATGCCTACATTATTTTCCTTAAAAATAATTTATAACCTAAAAAATCCAACCTTATTGTAAAACAACATTTTATCCATTATAATGAAACAAAATATTAGAAATTTTTGTTGGAAAATAAAGTTTATTCAATTACCTTTCAACTGGGACCAACCGATTTCATTTACCCTAATTACAGCGTCTTCTGTCAACACCACCTATAGACAAGGCCGGCGCACAAAATCGGTGAGTCATCAACACAAGACTTCAGTTTTGGTTGCTTCATAAAAATTTAAACAATTTATGTAGCAATATTAAATTTCTGCTATATTTCTTATTATGGTCTTAGTCTTCATATCGCAAATAATAAAAAAACTAATTTTGAATAAAAATAGACATTAAAAATTGCCCTCTTTGTATAACTGGGGTAAATTTATGCCATTTATTGATTTATTTTTCAAGTTATGTTTACTTACTTTTTTTTGATAAAATAATAAAGTTAAAAATATCGTGCGTCTATTCAAATAATAAAGAAAATAAAAATTGAAGATAACTGTATCATCTACAAACAATTTTTTTCGTAAAGTATGTATTTTTACGTAATTGAGAATTACTTTTTCTGCTCTAAAACATTCTTATAAACAATGACTTTCATGTTATTTTAAGTTTCCAGCTGATCAGGTAATTTGTTGTAATACGCAGTATTATGTATTTCTCATATCCTAATGTTTTGGTTATTAATTTTAACGAATTATAAAATAATTTTTCTGCTCTATTTATACATTTTTTTCGTCATAATAATAGGACAATTAATTTTTTAGATAGATTTATGACTAAGTACTGCCTTGCTTCACAGAGGTGTAGCTTTACCATTGCCAACAGTTCTTTTGACATTTACTGGACTATTTACGAAACCACCATGTGCTTTGTAAGCACGATAACTGAAGGACCAGGAGTCCGATCGTATTGAAATTTGGACAATAAGTTAAAATTAGCTAGAGGAAGAGCCAAGTTGTTATTAAAAAAATTCCAATCTGCAAATACAACATTTAAGACATCTTAAGCAAAAAATGCAAATATAAACTGTTGTAACTCTTGATAAGGTCTGACAATAACAAAAATTCTGTAGAATTTAGCTAGAAGCTCTTTGCCAACCAAGCTGGCATCATCAGGAGACGATTAGAATTACAAATATAGCAATTATATCTAGAAAAATCAACTTATTTTCAACAAACTGTAGAAGGTCATATATAATGTTTAACAGTTATATAAAAACTTCAGTAAACTGGCGAACAATATTTACATTCAGTTATTTATTTTTGCTTTCTATTGACTTTGACTTTTATCATGTGGGTAGTTCCAACAGAAAAAAAACAGTTACATTAATTCTTCAACGTTTTATATAACATTGTTCTATTTTCAAACTTCTCAAACAGTCTAGTTCACAAGCTCAAACCCGTGTTAATTCTTGATAAAGCTCGTAAAAATATGAGTGAGGGTTCATTGAATTCGGAAAAATGTGCAAAAGTTTCAAACCCGCACATAAACAATTGCAAAAGTTTTAAACAGAGTAAGATTGAAAAAATAACGAGATTCGTTTTTTGCAAATAACTCGAAAACTATTAATATTTAAGAAATTAAAAAAAAAAGATTCTTAAAGAGGAAGAAATTTCCAATAAAAAATTCCTGACACCCGGAACACTATCTCGATTATTAATAATTTTAATTTAATGTTGAAAATAGAGCTCCAATGCTCTGAAACCGACCGTAGCAAGTAGAAACATTTTTTTTATATTTTTAAATATTAATTTAGAAATTAAAAAAAATTATGGTATTATTTAGACACTTAAAGGAACAATATCTCGTTGGAATAAAAATTTTTCGCCGATTTTTCATAAAATGAGCCTATTGTTAATTAATAAATTTTTTTAGAGTTTGCGTTTATATTTCAAGTCGGATAATTGTTAAACAAAAGCCACTAAAACTGTTTCGCTTCGTGGAGACCTTATGTCAACTATACTTTATGAGATTATGACATTGCGATGATTTTAATTGTTATGGTTTATTAGTTATTCATTATTTAAGGTAACAAAAAACTAAAAAATGAAAAAGAGAGGAGTTTTTATTAATTTTAATTATTATTACTGTTATTAAATTCAAAAATACTATAAGATTACATAAACTTTAAATTTTTAGTGCTATTTGCTTAAACAAATTTTATAGACAAATAGATAAATTACGTATTTTTGAAAAACATTTTTTGCCATTTTATTTGTTATAAAATATTAGGTGATTTAAAATTTTTTTTAACTGTTTATAATCAATTTTTTCCTTTTTTCATTATTTAAACATATTATAAAAAAAATGATTCTTAAAATTTATTATTTGCAATTCTCTACAAGGGAAAAAATGTTTTCGTTGTTAATTTATTTGTTTATTTATTAATAAACAATTTGTTATTAACAATCGCTGAACGTGTTCATATGTTTTTTGATAGAAAAAAAAAAAACAAAAACAACCTTATACATAAACATGTAAAAAAAAATATAGGTATTTAATAACATAAAAAAATGTTTTTCTTGCCAAGGTCGGTTTCAGAGCATCACAACGGCTTTGCGTTCTCCGCGCGGAGCCCTATTTTCAACATCAAATTAAAATTATTAATAATAGAGATAGAGTTCCGGGAGTCAGGAGTTCTCTATTGGAAATTTCTTCCTCTTTAAGAATCCTTTTTTTTTAATTTCTTATATATTAATAGTATTCGAGTTATTTGCAAAAAAACAATTTTTCAATTTGAATTTGTTTATAAATTTTGCAATGGCTTATGTGCGGGTTTGAATCTTTTGCACATTTTTCTAGACGTCATTCTAAATCCAATGAGACCTCACTCATAATTTTAAGAGCTTTATCAAGAATTAACATGTGTTTGAACGTGTGAACTTGTCTAAAAGAACAAGTAGGTACATAAAATAATTAATTTAATAATCCTCATAAAATGAAAAATGTTTATAGACAAGCTAAAAACTACATTTTGATATGCTTTTTATCCCTGTTGGGATGATTCAGTACCTTTTTAGCAGAGGGTGGTAGGATGACTCAGTACATTTTGACATGTTTCATTTTTCTTTTTTTTTTTCTTTTTGTATTGACTAAAGTAAAGGCTAACTACATTTTGAAATACAGAAAGGACATAGTTTATATTGTTATTTAGTAAATGAAAATCGGTCAAATATTTATAAAGATAGAATTTTCCCCGTTATGATCTTTATTTTTTTTGGTTTGGACACCTATAGATAATTTCGTGTATTATCAAAATAGAGACTTTTTCGAGAAGGGAGTGATTTCGGACTTACAATTTTATTTTCGGGCGGACTGCTACTCTGATATACCGGGCGTGGACATGCCCATCTTTGTAAATAACTCGTTTATTTTTAATTTTTCGAAAAAACTCCATTTCAGATTTTTTGTACAAAAAGATCCATGCCTTACACTGGTTATAGAGATTGATCGACGGAATATTTAATTTTCTATTTTTATTAGGAAACCGTTCGGTATTTGTAGAATTTATCAAAAAAATAAAGTTTTTCAGGATTTGTAGATTCGCTTTTGTTTTGTCAAATTTCTCACAAACGTCACCTAATAGACTTAATCGAGCCCTACAATCGCCATTTTTGAAAATCAAAATCGGACCTTCGTTTCGGGAGTTATTAATTTCTTTGGAAAATCATACTCGGCCTTGGAAAAAATACTTACGGTCAACGGATTCGAGCCTCAAGCAACAGGCTTCATTTGTGGCTGTGTACCTTCGATCCCACCAAGTCTTATCGAAATCAATCAATATCCTGGACAGTTATCGTGCTTCCTACCTCGATTTCGAGAAAACCAGTTTTTTGCAAAAAAATTCAATTTCCATTTATTTTTCGATATAGTCTCCGGTATACTTATCTGTAGACCGTTGCCAGCGGCACCATTTTGAAATATCTCGATCTGACTGCCCGTTACAGAGTTATTCAATTTTTCCCGAAAAACTTGAAACGTCTATATCGGGTATTTCCGGTTTCCGAATTGAGCCGAGCTTCCAGCGTTAAGGTCTTCTGAAGGCCTCCTATCAACCACCCAAGTTTCATCGAAATCCGACGGACGGAATTTTCTAAATTCGCTGTCAAGTCGATAGATATGACTTTCATTTCGATCCGACGTTTTTTTCGGGTTTCGATGGTCCACCGGAAAAATGCAAAACCTATACTACATCTTTTTTTCAAAATGTAGTAACAAGCATAGGCAGGGTGTGGACTTCAAGTAAGCGAGGAATATGCTACTTTGGGCTTTATTTTGAGGCTTCATGTTTGTACAAAAAAACCTATTTTAGTCAAACGTCAATAATGGAATTAATACCTTATATCTGTTACCTATTTTGCATTATAATAAATATAAATTATATCAATGGAAATACTTTTAATATGCATACCCTAAACATAATTATTTATATTATAAATTATATCAATGAAAATACTTTTAACATGCATACCCTAAACATAATTATTTATATTAGGGCGGCCCCCTTTGGTGCCATGCGGCCGTGACCTACAACAAAGCATTTATATTATTAACACATCGACTACGCAATTATATTGTCGCACACAGTTATATCATTTAGTTAAAGAATTAGAAGAGAAGTGGCAACTATGTATGGCTTCGTGTAATCTGAAACATCTATACATTTTATACAACGGGCTTCGTAATGTACCATAATTATAAAAGGCTTCGTATGACATGTCGTGTTGTTTTTAATTTGTATGTCCAAAAAAGTTCCCCCCTCTCATGTTGCTCGCGTTATTATTCCCACTTAAAACATTATTAACAGTTGTACACACTATTTAAATTACAAATAAGGCTGGGCTTCTGGTACCCTGTAGTGTGTGGTGGGCTTCGTTTCATGCGTACCGTACGTATATATATATACATATATATATATATACATATATATATATATATATATATATATATATATATATATATATATATATATATATATATACAGTGTGTCCCATTTAAGGACTAGCCACCCCAGTAAAATTTTTATTTATGAACGGATTTTTACGTTTCTTTTTTTAATATGTAGATTTCGCAGACAGGCATTAAAAACATGTTCTATTAATTCCGGAACTCAGAGCCACGGCCAACTACCACCATTGTTTAAGTGCGAAATATTGGGAAGTACTATTAGGGATTTTTTTTTCAAAATATTAGAATGGATTCTTATTCAGGACCACCTATATACCTACTGTACCAATTTTTGTCATGAAAGTAATACAGGGTGGCCCAAAACATTAAAAATAACTTTTTAAAATAACGAAATTTAAAGTAAAAAAACACATTACTTTTGTATTATTTAAATTATTTATCGATAAAATTATTATTATTATTATTTAAATTTTCATTTATTTTGAAATTTTATAAACAATTACCATAAACCTGTAAACATTTTTTAGATTTTTAGATGTATAAGAACCTGAGCGGTTTGTGTTATTAAAATTTAGCACAATTAATTAATTAATTAATTAGTTAATTAATTAATTAATCGCACAATTTCCACTTTTTCTTGTAAAGAATAATGAGCCATTATTATAATAATACGTAATAACTAAGTTGTTTTAGTTGTTTATCAAAGAACTAAGATGCTAGTTAAAAAGGGTCAGCGACAGCCATTTTTCAAATAACATTTTTTGTTTTTCACGCCTGCTAAGCTTTAATAACACAAACCGTTCAGGTTCTTACAAATCTAAAAATCTAAAAATTTTTACAGGTTTATGGTAATAGGGAACTTGCCCAAAAAATAAAATTAACTTAAAATACTCACAATCGTAAACTAACAGCATTAAAAACCCCATAGACAACAAAAAATTCAAAAAAAAATCTCTTCCAGAAATATAAGCGATTAAAATCTGCCCGATTTTACCCACTCCTAAAACGTGACGTCAGATCGAGAAGGGCAGATGACGGCGTCAAGCGACACCGAATCTGCTTTGGCTTTGATCATTTCGCATGCGCATGCGCATTTGTCAGAAACAACTGGCAGTGAACACAACCTAACCTAAAATTTAAACGTATTCATTGGAAAAACATCTTCACCATTCTGAAATGTCACAAAATGCTACTTTTGATTTGTTCATGCCGAACCGAATTTTCGAATTTCTCCATGCAATTTACGATCAGGTTTATCTGGAAGACTTCCTCTTTACATTGCGACATTGTATGGCCGTCTCAATGGTGTTTTTCGAAAAATATGAACGTGTCAAGATTGCATGTTTCTGCAATTTTTTCGGCTCTGAAATGTAAGCTGTTTTTTGCTATTTTTCGCAAATATTTCCGAAACGGTGGGAGTTAGCTCGAAATAAAAAATAAGGTCAAATGAGTATTTTCCACTACGAATCTTTTGCTGCCATAAGAATTTTGATTTTTTTTTTCGCTTCGGAGATAAGCACTGAAATATCGGCCATGTACGGCAAAAAATCGCAAATTTTCAGCTTCTACAGTTGGCAACTTTTTAATCTTGGCTCTTACGCTAAAAGACTACTCTAGCTAATTTAAATAGAAGTAAATTTGCTAAAACTCTTTTTTTTTATTTTTTGAATTCCGACAAAAATGAAGGAATTAGAGGGGCGGGATTTGGGACTTTTTTTTTTGGTAAAATTTTTCCATTTTGTCACCGTAATTAAACGGTAATTAACTGAAATCGATCTTATATATGATGTTCACTTAATATCATGTACTACTTTGACGCTCCGTTAAACTCGACCATTCGAAACAAAGGTTTCTGAGAAAAATTTGTTTTTTTAAGATTGACATACACTCTATAGGAAAACGTGTAATTTCCTACATTTCCTCGAATATCTCGATAATTATCGTTTTTTTCGAAAAATTTGTAGACAGCTTATGTAAAGAGAATTGATTGCACTTTCCGACTCTTTTTTAAATTTTTTCTCTAACATAAAAACAAAAGACTTATGACCGAATATGCGGACGTCTCAAAGCTAACCGCCGCCCAGTCTATTAATTAGGGTGAAGACGTATCGCTCGGCCAAAGTACGCCATCTGTGGGATATCAAGTGAGACTAGCCCTCTCGATCTGACGTCACAGTGCTTTTTGTGAGTGACGAGGATCTCAACTTTAATTATTTATTGCAAAGTAAGTACTGCGATTTAAGAGCTGATATTCGGTGTGGCATGTTTTTATACATAAACACACACTTTAATGATATTAAAAAAAAATGGGCAAGTTCCCTATTGTTTATAAAATTTCAAAATAAATGAAAATTTAAATAATAATAATAATAATAATAACAATTTTATCAATAAAAAATTTAAATAATACAAAAGTAATGTTTTTTTTTTTAATTTAAATTTCGTTATTTTAAAAATTTATTTTTAATGTTTTGGGCCACCCTGTATTACTATCACGACAAAAATTCTTACAGTAGGTATATAGGTGGTCCTGACTAAAAATCCATTCCAATATTTAAAAAAAAAAATCCCTAATAGTACTTCTCAATATTTCGCACTTAAACAATAGTCATAGTTGACCATGGTTTTGAGTTCCGGAATTAACGGAACATGTTTCTAATGTCTTTTTGGGAGATCTACATATTAAAAAAAAAAACAAAAATCGGTTCATAAATAAAAATTTTACGGGGGTGGCTAGTCCTTAAGTGGGACACACTGTATATATATATATATATATATATATATATATATATATAAATATATATATATATATATATATATATATAATATATATATATATATATATATATATATATATATATATATATATATATATATATATATATATATATATATATATATATATAGGTATATATATATATATATATATATTTAAAACTGAACGTTCAGGCACCAAATTCACATATATATGGACGGAGTGGCACCTATATATACGTTCTGGCACCAGATCGAGGTGCCAGAACGTTTTATCGCATATTTGAACGTCTAAACATCATAACATCCTTCCCACAAAATTTCAAGATGGAGCTACTTGGTCGATTTTTCTATAAAAACTGGATTTTGGTTCAACCGTATAATCTGCAGAGGGCGCGCCAACCACTGATGTCTAACCGTACTTAGTGGCACCATGCATTTGCGCTCGATTCCCGATATTTAAAATGACTTTCTGGCACCTCATATGTGAATTTTAAATCGTATTATATTATTGATGGAACAAAATCCGATACATTTTTCGGGTACCTAAGTAGTTTAAATTAAATTTAATTTGAAAGAAATTAAGAAAACATTCAATTACTTACGGAACTATATCTCGACGTCGTTCTAAGCATTTGATGTCCAGGACAGGAGATATAGTATAAAAAAAGTCATGTTTTCGTTACAACTTTGCAACTATTTTTTAAACAATAAAACTATCATTAAAATCGGACAAACAGTTTAGAAATAAATTAACTTCAAATCATGACAAATTTTGAATGATGCGATCATTTTGTCCGTGGGTATATTATACCGTGCGTGTAGTCGCGGGCTAGGCATGTGGAGAAGAATTACAACATCGCGCGTGCCAGCTGGCTGCAATGAAATAACAGAGCTGGAATGCTAAACCAACGGACGAATTTACGGCCGCCGGTGTTGTCAAATCTCTCGCGCTACGTGAATGTACATGCCTAATGGAAACTTACACGCACGGTATAAGACATTACATAGAATATTAAAAATTATAAAGAAATCACAGTACATTACATTTATGGTACATGCGACAATGCCCCCCAATCATAGTTTTCTTAATGCCTTTGTGGACAAAGTAACCGTAGTTTACATTATTTCTCGCTATGAAATCTACAAACCCCTTTATCGTATTATAACTCTGTGAACTGCCTATTAAGGTCAAATTCCTGGGCAGGTAAAAAATATGTGATGACTTCCCTTAATTTATATCAATATTTGCTGATTTCTTTACTTATTGTTTTTAATATAATTATAAATCTTTAGCTGTACTTTCTTCATATTCTATACAGGGTGTCCGAAAATATCGGTGACAAACTTCTGGTACAGATCATGTCCGCAAAAATTTGAAGAAAAGTGCCGCAATGCCCACAAATGCTACCTAATTGAGCTACAGCACTAATTAAAAATATTAAAAAAGGTCCTCTTTCATTTTAATCGAAAAACTAACCGTTTGTGAGAAAAATCGTGTAAATGAGAAAAGACGATGTGCTTCAAGTTTTCACGTAACAATTAAGTCAAGTAGAGTACCAATAAGCTCATTGTTAATTAATTTTCGTTGCCATTATTTAATTGAAAAAAAATGAAAATACCAGAATACCAGTTTTTGGCTTCAATCTTCAAAGGGCATAAGGAAGCATTAGCTGACATATTTATATAAATTTTCTTTCATATTTTTGCATGTAGAATCGGCACCAGACCGGTATTACCGGACACCCTGTATAGCCGAAAACGAGACCACTGAATTCGACACATGCTATGTAACTCTCAAACACACAAAAATAGACAGTTAATTCTTATATAAAGACACACCACATTACATATTTTTGAGGTCATGCTTTGAATGGGAATTGCCAAATTTTCGCACTTTTTATGTTGAAACTCCTCTATATCTTTAATTCATAATAGTAAAACTTGATATTTTAGTACTACTATTTAATATTATTTTAGGATTACCTTTCTTTTTCCCACGGTGTATGCAAAAAGTATATTTGTCTTGAAGATATGACTGAATAATAAATTAATATTAATGAAAGCGTTATCACTTTGTGTAGTTTACAGCGCAAAATGTGATCGAATTAACTTTTTTATTTTTCAAAATAGCTGCATACTGTAACCGAGTATCTATAATGGAATGAGTAAATATTTTATTTGTAGTGTTTTTATATATACTGTGTATAAAATTGTATTTTTTCGCAATTTTTAAACATCTCTAGTTATATAGAATAATAACTAAAACAAATAAAAACTAGAATGTCCGTTATGAAATTGCGAAGAAAACTCGATGAGCCCGAACTTTTTTGTCAATATGTTAAGTTGCAAAAAATTTAAACAAGATAATTTTTTAACAATTGATGATAACTTACGTAATAATGCATATATTTTTACTCTCTCCTACTCCATTATATTTCTAACCTAAATAAATCATCCTGTCAAAATTTAAGTCCAAAAAATAACACCGGCACACACAAAAAAAGTCGAGTGCGAGAAGGCAGGCCGGTATTCCCATGAATTTTGACCTGCTGAACACGAATTCGATGTCCGTTTTGCCCGATTGGCTCTTGTATTTTTCCTAACCTCAAAAAAACCATAATATCTGAACATATAATTTCCGACGTAGTTTCACGCGCTGAACACAATACAGTAGTCAGAATTAAACCGCAATCTGCAAACTTCATAGAGAAATGTCATTTCAGCATATACCTAGTGAGCGGAGATGGGTAGCTTTTAAATTTTCAAGTATCCTAAGGAAAATATTACTGAACAGTGAAATTTTTCAAAGTTTGCTCTGTTGAGAGAGGAATATCGTTTGGACTTAACATTTACCCCCTACCTTGATGATTTTTTACTTTGTTTTCTTAGAGCTGTTTAGAATTGTATAGTTTTCTTTATTCTGTTTGATTGTCATATGCAATTTGTTTCTTTTTCTATTTTTGCGACTAGGACACCTCCACATGGTGACGGCGGGCAACGACTTATTTGGGCTAAGTTCCTAGGTAAAAAAATGCCGTCATGGCAAAAGTAGAGACAGAGACGATGCAGGGGAGAGAAACCTCACTATCGGCGGCAGGTCAGGTTGGGAATGCAGGACTGCGGGCGTCATCATGCAACCGCAGCTCTAGTGAAGTAAGAAACGTGCCTTCCTATGAGTATAGGGCTACAAGAAATTTGCACAACTGTGTAAATAATGTGAATTCCTTCTGTTTTGTTTGTAGTAAAATCGAGGGTCCAAAAAATCGAAAAGAGATCAGCGATAAAATAAAAAATATTTATCTAAAATCTATATATGATATGTTTAAGTATATTCATCAAGTGTTCTTTTCCTTGTGTAAAATATTTTCCAAAGTCTTTTTCTCTTTTTCTGTATGAGCTAGAACGAACATCACTTGATACTAAATTGTCTTTTTCCATAATCGCTGCTAAATATTCTTCCCTACCATTAGATAGACCAAGATTTCTAATAACATTATTAAGTTTATCATTTCACCAAATGGGAGTTTTAGTTCTTATCTAACACTCATATTCACTGTCGTCTTCTTGACTTTCGGAACAATCAGTTTCCTTTTTTAGCATTAATTCCGAAAACATTTGTATTGCTAAAAGATAACACTCTTCACGGATTCCAGGCTCCTTCGATATCATTGGATTTTTATATTTTACTTTTTAACGTTCTTTCCATTTGCCCAACATCTTATAACATATGATGCAAGGCACCATGGAAAACCTTTATCCACTATTTCCATACTATAACATTTTGGATAAATATTTTTTATTTTATCGTTGATTTTCTTTCGAATTCGAATTTACTAAAAACAAGGCAAGAATTTTACACAAAGAACTTTAAACCGAGAACTCTAGATGTAACATATTCTAAGACAGGAACTTTACACAAAGAACTCTGAACCAAGGACTCTAAACCTTAATAGTTCTTGCCTTAGGAACTTAACAGTCTTGTCTTAATTTATAATAGGTTTAAGTTTTAAAGTTCTTGTCTCAGGTTATGTTGGGTTGAGAATTCTTAGTTTAAAGTTCTTGGTTTAAAGCTCTTAGCTCTTGCCTTAGGTTATGTTAGTTTTAAAGTTCTTGGTTTAAGCTTTCAATTTATTTGTTTTGGGTTTTTAGGCATTTTTTTGAGGTTATGTTAAAATTCTCAACTGATCTGCTAATTCCGACCTCATATTCAGTTTCAGAGCCCCAAATTATGTATAGATATAGTGATCAGCTCATTTAAGCTTTTTATTTACTTGCTTTGGTCATTTTTAAGGTGTTTTTTGAGGTCAGCAAAAATGCAAGAGCCAATCGGGCAAAACGGACATCAGATTCGTGTTCAGCGGGTCAAAATGCATGGGAATACATAGGTCTTCTCGCATTCGACTTTTTTCGTGTGTGCCTGTGTAATGAACAAAAGAATAACAAAGTAGTAAATTAAATCGTCAATTGTTCAAGTAGTCCATGTAAAACGCGGGGTTTGACGCTCGGAATGCCCCTCTCATCGGGACTACTTTTAATCTATGTTTTTTGGGTCGGTGATCACGAAAATCGGGGTCCCGCGGCTCTAAAAATACTGCGTTCCCCTTTTGGGAATAATACTGTAAAACAATGTTATGAATGTGCTAATTGTAATGACATTTTGCCAGTTCAGTATGTTCATCTAATGTAAGGATAAATCTTATGCTGAGGGCTAACCAGAGGGGGTGAAAATACCCCTAAATTGACGTAAAATGGAAAAATGATGGAATTTTTTTTTATTCACTTTTTGATTTAAATTTAGATAAATGGGGATTGTATAATGAAGAAAATTTGTTTCCAACTCTTCAGGGGTGAAAACTGGAAAAATGATTGAATTTTTTTTTATTCACTTTGATTTAAATTTAGGAGAATGAGGATTGTATAATGAAGAAAATTTTTTCCAACCCATCAGGGTGAAAACTACCCCCGTATCGCCTTTAAATTGAACTAACGCTTAGAAATTAAGTAGAGATGTATACTTTTTAGTTTGCTTGTAATTTCTGATAAACTTCCGTCGAAAAAATACCACAAAATTTTTTCACTCCTAAACGTTAGTTCAATTTAAAGGCGATACAGGGGTAGTTTTCAACCCTGAAGGGTTGGAAAAAATTTTTCTTCATTATAAAATCCCCATTCATCTAAATTTAAAACAAAAAGTGAATAAAAAAAAATTCAATCATTTTTCCATTTTACGTCAATTTAGGGGAAGTTTCACCCCCTCTATAAAATTTGTCCTTAATTTAGATGAACATACTGAACTGGCAAAATATCATTACATTTAGCACATTCATAACATTCATAACATTATTTTACAGTAGTATTCCCAAAAGGGGTGGTTTTTGGCATCTTAAGGGGTGACGCACTATTTTCAGAGCCGCGGGACTCCGATTTTCGTGATCAGCGACCCACAAAACATGGGGTAAAAGTAGTCCCGATGAGGGGGGCATTCCGAGCGTCAAACTCCGCGTTCTACATGGACTAAAATGGACGAGTCGTAGAAAAACAACATATATTTCTTTCAGAATGTAAGTTTTTTCATGTAATTTTCAGAGGTGAAAAATTATATTTTAAACAAATGCATATTTTCGCGCAAACAAAATCTTTTATCTCTGTTCCCAATGGGCATAGAAAAAAAAACAAGGTTTTTTTAAATTTTTTCTATTTTTGTATATTTTTGATGCATAATAATAACTTTAATTTTCGAATAGAGTTTTGATTTGTTTAAAAAAGATAATTTAAAGAAAAGCAAGAAATGATTTTAAATATTTCAAAAAACAATGTAGGTTATCAAGCCTAATAAAAAGTACATGAAAAAACCTTCATTGTAACAAAAAAGATGTTGTACGACTTGATGCATTTACAATCGACTATTCAATTGTCGACAGCTATTTTTTTTAGGCGTTCGCCTTAATATTATGCCATGATGATTTAGCTCAACTAGAAGCGTTACTTCCTAAAATTTCGTTGAAATGTATGCATTATTACTTAAGTCACCGTCAATTGTTTAAAGGCTATCGATTTTAATTGTCCTAATTTTTTCGACAAATCGACCAGAAGTATTCGGCACATATCTAGTTTTCGTCGCAATTTCATAATAAACATTCTAGTTTGTTGTTTATTGTGATATGAACTAAACAACCAGAGGTAGCTAAGAAAAAAGACGAAATAGTCTACTTTAAACATTGTTTTGTTTACTCAAATATCTTCCGGAACTTAGATTGAATCCAAAACTTTTTGTTACACCAAATAAAATCCACAGGTTTTTAGGTAGATAAAAGGCGCTTAAATAAAATTAGGTTGTATGGCATCGTTATCGACCTTAATTTAACCTTTTATTACACTGTAATAACTAAGTTTTTAAAGTTATGTGAATGTATTTTAATTTGTATGCATAATTTCACATTCGTATAATAGTCTCTTTTTTGTATTGTTTTGAGGAAATGCTTGCCCTATATTACTGATATGCTCTAATTTCTTACAAATGTTCGAAATTTGAAATAAAAATTTTCAGTCTAACTACAGTCATCATGTTTAATATGTATTAGCATTCGGTAGCACACGAATGCAACTTTTATTATTAAAAACACCTCAATAGCATTTTGAAGTTAAATTGATAGATACTTCAATCTACGTAAAAGTACTTTCGAACCTTATAGACACACTATATTATATAGTTTTGATACCCTATATATCTTCATATTTTTGAATAGTAATATTTTGCTTTAAAATTATAATAAAAACAGTTTATGTAAAACCTGATCATTTGTACGCCTCTGGCTATCGCCCTGTATGGCGGATATGGCCCAATTTCAACAGGGAGTATTTTACCACACTATTTTACATACGCGCCAAAGAAATAATTATTTTAAGTCTAATAGAAGTTATCGTGTTTACAAGAAACGATCTACACACACACACATAATTCGATAATTGAGTTCAACCTATTATGAAACGGATTTCTGTACGATTTTTTTTTTCTACTATGATTATTATAATTTTTTTTTTTTTTTGGTTAAAATATACCTATCTGATTAAATCAAATAGGTATAATAATAAAATAATGTGAATAGGGATTTAATAGCAAAATTCATTTCATAAACGAGTTTATAAGATGAGAATTTTAGGGCCAATAAAGCCAGAAATTCATTTTCTACGCCATGCTTTAAGCTGTTCAATTGTCAACAGAAAAGGTTAGCAAAGATATTATTTTATAATTACAACAGTATTCAAGTAGAGGGATGCTCTTAAAAATAAATTTAACCATGAACATGTGTTGCTAGTAAAATCTACCAGAAATTCAAATATTTCTCTCTTGATCCTAGTAATTGCATCTCAAAAATAAAAATACCAAATTGTTCCCAATAAAATTTGAAATAAATAAAACTTCTAAATAAACTTTCTGATAATTTGTTAATTTGCAAAAATTATATCTTTTTAAAATTGTCTTTTTTGAATAATATAAAGAATATAATGTAGTAATAATACACAAATCATAATGGGAGTATTCCCTTTTATTGAGCTAAACATTGATGTCTAATTTTAATGCAAAATATTTATTTAAACAGGTGAAAATAAAAAAGATTTCGAAATTTCAGTTGATTAATGTTTAAATGCACCGACTCATAGAAGTGCATTTTTTAAAATATAAGTTGTTTTAATGTATTTTGCAGCACAATTAAGAACATGTTTTTTTTTTTCATTTAAACATTTTTTTTTTGGAATTTGTTTATAATTTTCACAGTTGTAATTATAAACAAATTTTAATAAGTCTGGATTTTTATGAAATCAAAAACTGTCAAGAATTATGAATGTAGATGAATAAACCAACATCTGAAAAACAGAATGTGATTTACTTGAATTTGGGGCCGAGATACGTTAATTTTTGTGTTTTGGTGTCTTATAAATAAAAAAATTGATATTTCTTCTTCTCTAAAGTTAGTCCTCAATGTTTTGGTCTCACTTTCTAAAATTGTAAACTAATTAAAAAAAAATCGTTTATATGAAGAAAAAAAGTGTTTTTCTTATTACCATCATCAAATATTTGTAAAATTGTATATACAAAAAAAATCATTGCCTTCTTACGAGTCTACGCACTTAAATAATAAATGACTGATATTTCAAAATCTTTTTAGATCTTTAGTCGTTTAAATAAATATTTTGCGCTATTTGGTAAGAAGGTTTAGTTTACCTGCAAATTTTTTTATTTTTATAATTACAATTATTTTTTAAAATGTCTCCCCGTAAATTTTAGTAGTTTTGGATAAGGAACAGAAAAATATTTCTAAGAAACCTATTAGACTAGCATCCCAAAAACAACTCAGTCTTGGTTTGGACACCTTAAAAAAATGGTCAAGCTTCTCAAGTAAATCTGGAATTAAAAAGTATGTAATGTTTGGTTGATCCATTTAAAAACCGAAAAAGTCGTACTACATATATATTTCCTCTGCATTTTCAGTAGTAATTAAGTAGGTATTACATGATTTTTAAAATTAATTAAACAGCCGCCCAAAAAAAATATTTTATTTTCCAATGGTGAAAGACATCTGTCCTTATGTTTTTTGGGAGGCTGATTCCAAATATCACTTCAAAAATATATGTTTCACTGCACTAGTTTTTTTTTTTGGGGGGGGGTACACCACCATAATTTCCGTGGTACGATGGAACATTGGGAGAATGTGACAAAATTTTAAACGATCCAGAAGTTTCATTTCAACGCATGTCGTGCTATTAGTTTTAAAGGCCATTAAACCCCGAATTTAGGGATAAAATGTCAATTTGCTAAAAATTGAGCAGTGAAACATATATTTTTGACGTGATATTTGGAATCAGCGGCCCAAAAAACATGAGGACAGATGTCTTTCACCTTTGGAAAATATTTGTTTTTTTGTGTGGCTGTGTTATATTTTTATTTACTTGCTTTTATCATAAATAGAAGATAATATTTAGGTATTGTGCAAATCACAACTTACATACTTTTTTATTACTATAAAATTACCTACTTTGGTCATGCTAATATACACTAGTTAGGTAAACACTTGCAAACACTCATTATTGAAGAGCTAATCAAAACAACTACTCTTCTAGCTAATACTGACGAAGTATTGAATTATACGATAGGATTCCTAGCATTCTAAAGCAAAAAATATATTATAACATTTATTTAAATTTAGCCATTCACACTATTTTATTTTATATGAAATTATCTACTTTTTGTATATTGGTACCTTAATCTGGTCACGTTAATATACTACTTAAGCAAACACTTTAAAAAACTCATTATTGGAGAACCAATCAAAACAACTACTCTTCTAGCTAATACTTACAAACTGTTGAATTACATGATAGGATTCCTAGCATTTTAAAGCAAAAAAATGTTTATATTTATTGAAATTCAGTCATTCACAGCAACTATTGAACCTTACATTCTATTTCAACTCTAGAAAAGTACAAGTTTTTTCGAACTCAGAACTCTTCAGTAGGGTATAGAAACATTCATTCACTATTTACAAGCCTATTCTTGATTTATTTTTACAAATAATTATATTTTTATTTAGTTTCTTTTATCATGATTAGAAAATATTATTTAGGTATTATGCAAATCACAACTTACACACTTTTTTGTTTAATATGATATTACCTACTTTCTGGATATTGGTGCCTCAATCCGGTCACGCTAATATATATTAGTATTACATGAATTTTAGTTAACTCAAATACTAAGTATTAAGTATATCAATTTATTACTTTTTTCTTCAAGCGTATGAAAATGTTTAAATTATGTCACCAAAAACAGAAGTAGAAGTAGGACATTGTTTTACTAGTAACAAAATGTTAGTACCGAACGCCACCGTAGTGGACATTGTTTTACTAGTAACATAATGTTAGTTCCGAAAGCGCCGCCGTAGTGGGTATTGTTTTACTAGTAACATAATGTTAATACCGAAAGCCACCGGTGGCGCGCTATACACTAGCCACTTGTCATATTGTGTCAGCATGTAAGACTGTAGTTTAGTTTGAATATTTGTACATTTATGATAAATAAATGAATTTTTGCATTTTAATACGCTTGAAGAAAAAATATTATATATTACACGGAGTAGAACGTCTTTTTTTGTGTCGCCCAGTTTGCGGCTTCGGCTTCGGCTTCGCCTCAGCCGCAAATCCTGGGCTCAACACAAAAAAAGAGTGCGTTCTACTCCTAGTAATATAATATACTATTATATTTACGTTTATTTAATATTTAAATAATAAAATAGCTAATAACCCTCGAATGATCTTAATAACTGAATTGTGGCCAAAACTTCGCATCAAACCATATACCTACTTAAAAAAAAATAGTAGATACTAATTTAAATTAACTATTAATATTAACATGAATAGGAATGTAAAAGCAAAATTCATTTCATATACAAGTGGACAGTAAATAGACAAATAAAAGGCACAGTTTACAGTACCTCTCAACTTTTGGAAGTAATAAAAAAATTCGTCATGCGGAGGGTACATTTGAGCGGGAATACCGATTCACTATTATCGTTAAGTGGAGTCAAATTAACCATCCAAATAGGGTAAAGAATTAATTGTCTTGCTGCAGCGATTTTATGATTTTAATTTGCTTTAGATGTGACAACAAGTGTAATGTGAAGTTTTAAATTAAATCTACCCATCCTATAAAATTGAAACAATTTATGTGCCAAAGCTAAAATTTTCTGCTATTTTCCTTTTTATCTTTGGTCCTAGTAACCGCATCGCAAAAATAAAAATACCAAAATATTCGTAAAAATTTTTGAATAAAACTAGATCTACAAATAAACTGTCTGATATTTATTAAATTGTAAAAGAATAAAAAACGTAAATTTGTTTTCCTTAATTTAAGAAATGAAACGAAAGATAATTTCTCTTATTTCTTATATTCCCTAATCTCTAGCCACATAAATAGTTATTTTTGTATCTAGGGTGCAAAATACTACTTTGGTGATCGAGAACGATCATCATGACGAGGCGCAGCCGAGTCAAAAAATCGTTCGAAAAATCGTTCGAGATGGCTAAAGAATTTTGCACTCGAGATGCAAACAATATTTTTTCTACAACTTTCGTTTGATTAAACTAAAACCATTAGTTAAAAAAAATCATATTTTTGAAGTAGATGTTTGTTTAATTCTCGTGTAAACATTAAAAATTATAAAAAGTAGGCAATAATAGTATGTGATGTGCAAAATATTTTGCACCCTAATGCGCAAAATATTTTGCGCACGGTGTCATGGTAACGCAAAAAAAAATAATGTCAATGAAAAAATGTCTCATTTTAGACACTGACATTAATGCGCAAACATAGCCTTTTTTTGACAGTTGTAGAAAAAATAATATAGCGAATTAATATTAGTCATAATAATTTATTTCGTATGCAATGTTTATACTACAGTGAAGGGAAATCAAGATGAAATGATATTTGCTGTGATTTAAAGTGGTGACAAATAATATGCCCTAAAAAAATCGCTAATAGTTAGCCATGGAATCACAAGTGTCTTGGAATATGTCATAAAACGGATCTGTGCTTTATTTTCTGAGGAGAGAAGATGTACAAGTGAAATTTTTAAAGCATTTGGATTTAGTTAATGATGTAAGGAATCATAGTAAGCCAGAATTGTACTAATTTAATTCAAAATAAATATAAAGATATTTTTCATAATATAAACGCCATTGTCTAATCATTGCTGTCAAACCAGGGAAATTTCCACTTATTAATCACATAGGTAGGTGCTCATGGGTAAGTAAAATTTCCAAAAAATTTTATGGTTGTCATAGCAACAATGACAAAATAAACGTGTCCGATTGGCTAATAATGATTGGTATAAAATTTTCAACAAAAATACCTCTGCATTTTATTTATTAGTGTGCCCATTTTAAATTTTTATAAAAGATTCTAAATCTTAAAAAAACCATTGAAAAGAAGTGTCTTAAAAATATATTTTCTAAATGAAGAGTGCGCAAAAATATTTGGAAAATGATATCACTGCATTTTCTTTAAATTAATATGTAAATTTTAAACATTAAAACACAAAATTAAATTATAAATAATTTTTGTATTTGTGAATCAACTGTTTGAAAATTACACGCTTGTCGAAACTGCAGTAACGTTTGGTTATAATAAATTAATGATAAAAAACAAATTATGATTAATTATCACAATGTAATGGCTTCCACTATTTAATTTGTTTAATAATTGTTGAAAATAAGTCATTTTAAAACATTTTTTGAATGGGGGAAGTCTCCATATTTTTCTATTATTTGAATCTCCGAATATCTACCTTTTGCAGAAAATATAAACTTAGGTTTTACTAAAAGGAAACTTTGAGAAAGTAACAAAGTTGTAAACATGCACAATGCAATTTGCAGGAAATTTTAATAACCGGTAAATCGGTAAATAAAAATGAACATAACCGGTTAACCGGTATTTAAATATGTACCGAAATGTGTAAAAAAATTATGTAATGAAGGGCAGGTTAGAGGCAACTTTTTGATGTGCTATAAAATGTTTTTACCGTAATGTGCTTGAATTAGAAATTTTATTTCTACCGTGTAGTCCACGGTACACAATGATTTTTTACCCCATAATTCCCGCCAACTAATTAGTTTAAAATGTGTCATATATTCCTTAAAATGTGCAGTGGTCCATTTACTTTAAAATTCAGTCAAAGTAAGTTCTAGTATCTTCTTTTGTGTTTTATTATTAACACGTGTTTGTTACCTCTTTGGCCCTTTTCAACATTACATTGAACCTTTCTGGAATCTTATTCATTTTAAACATTTATGCTGCAGGCACTTTTTCTAAGAAACTATTCAGCTTTAATTAATTTTATATAATTTTCTGTTATTTAAATAAAATTAAATGGAAAACACATATTACAAACAAATAATAGAAAAGAAAATGGGACTTCTATTAAACAAAATGTTTAAAAAGACTTATTTTCAATAATTTTTGAAAATTTTAATTTTTATACAAGTTTAAAATTGACATATTGAATTAAAGAAGAAGATTATGTTTTTTGTACACTCCATGGTAAGCTTGTTAAAATTTTGCAGCTTATATATTTTTTCCATGGCATTCTGTCTACTGAGATGTTAAATTCTATTTTTACTCAACCATTCTTAAATTCGAAAAAAGGAGTACAAAGAAAATTGAACTTCGGATTACGAAAGAAAGTTACCATTAAAAATAAAAAAGTTGCAAACTTCGGCTAAATTGGAAGTAACCCAGAAAAAAAAAATATGTGCCGATGACCACACAGTAGAAGTAAGATCTCTACTTCAAGCAACCAAAAACATTTTATAGTACTTTACTTCCTACTGAAAAATGCCTAACGCGCCCATAGAAGTTTCACGGTAAAAACTTGTCCATCCTTTATCTAGAAAGATAAAAGTTTCTCGCTGTATTAATGAATGCACACTGAGAGAAATCTGAGCCCAGATATGAGTAAAAAGCCATGGTTTTTTCAATTTAATAAATATTTAATATTGACTACAAAATTTATTGCTGCCAAATAATTATTTTGTTATAATAAGAATATCCCAAATATTGATTTAATTGACAAAACAAAATGATTTATTTGAGTCATATTTGTTTCTCCTAACTAAATTACTATATAAAAATAATAGATTTAATTGAGAATAATATATTTGTTTCTCAAAAATATATACCAATATTACATTTATTTCCTATAAAGAAATATTTTAGCGCAGTTAATCATAATATATGTGAAATAAATATTTTTTTCTGGGAATTAGATATTTGTTTCTGACAATTAAATATTTAATAGACCACGGCGCCGGCGCAGAAGTCGTCATCATCATCTTATAGAATTAAAGATGGCTGATGCAATTACGGGCAGACCACAGTGATAAATTGTTAGTTGTGCGTTTTATTGTGAGTATTACGAGACCACACGGTGATATGTATGTATTACCAGAGTTATAATATAATGGATAATCAGGATATTGATATAATTTATTACATGCGGCAGTGCTAAATCATTAGTTGTGTGTTTATTTTATACGCGTTATTACGAGATGTGCGAGCTGTGAGGTGTGTAAGGTGTAATATCATCAGAGTTATAATATAATGGATAATCAGGATATTGATAATTACATGACTGGGGCTTGGTATTCCTTCAGCAAACCTTTAAAGCATCAGGTAAGTTTTAAACATCATGTTAAAATAATCATTTAACTTTTAGGTATATAGTACAGTAACTTCGGAATAATGTCATATGAAACGGATTTAGTTCATTTTTGGCACCTTAATAGTAAATGCATCAAAGAAAAGTTTGTATATTATGCTGCGGCTTGCTAATTTATAGAGGGTGGATGTCACCCTTATTGAGGGGGTGGCAACTAAGAAAAAAATTAACAACATTGGAGCCGAAAGTAAATAATATGTTAAGAAGAAAGGGCTGTATGCAACTTTTCATAAAAATGTATAGTCTTTAAGTTATAAGGACTTGAAAACTGGGTTTTTGGCTTAAAGAAATTAAGATATTTCAAAACAATATTTGTTAAATAACTCGAAAAGTATTACATTGAACGAAAACATGTTACAGACAAATAGAAAGCTATACTTAATTAAGGATGAATTCTGTTTTTTCTAATTTCTATAGAGTTAATGGTTTCGGAGATCTGATGGAAGTACCTATAAAGGTGGCGTCCGAACGTCTATAAAACGAAGTATTCAGTTTAAATGTTAAATATCTCAGAAACTTTATGGTATTTACGTTAAAAGTGCTAAGAACCAAAATGAAAGATTTGGCTTTCAAATGATTTTTTTTCTATTTCTGTAGCATAAAAAACAAAAAGTTATACCAGAAACAATGTACTTTTTCAAATAAAAACGTTGCCATTTTGTTAATATATATAAGCAATCAGGATGAAACTCGAGATCCATGTACCATGTAAAATAACCTAATATACTATATATATATATAGGTATTTGAGAAAATGAAAAATTCTAAATATTTTGTGTCGTATAATATATTCATTCCTGTTGCATTTTTATTGCGATGTGAATTTATATTGTCTGAAAATCCATTAACAAATCTTCTGACGAAAAAATCTATTGTTTTGTTTGCTTTTGAATTTTGCAGGTTTTGACTTGTTCACTGAGAGAATAATTTAATTAACGCTAAAAAGTTATTTTTCTCCCAATTAAAAGATTTATTTGTATTTGGCCAATTAAACATTTAATTGTGGTTAATAAGGCATTTATTAAAATGTGAAAACTGAAATTTAGTATTGTCAAATAAATTAAAATACTTATGAGTAACAAATATATGCATTCTGAATAATAAATATTTATTTCTCATAAATAAATATATAAAAAGATTTATTTATGAGAAATAAATATTTATTTTTCAGAATGCAATATTTGTTATTCATAAGTATTTTCATTTAATTGACAATACTAAATATTTAATTTTCCCGTTTAAATAAATGCATTGAGAAACAAAATTTATTAACGCCAATTAAATCATTCTCTCAGTGCAATTTTTCACTATCGACATGGCAATAAAAATCCATATTTTCTACACTTATTAAAATTTGACCTTCATATTAACAGTTATTGTTAACAAATATGTAAATATGCTAATATACTAGTTGGTAAATACTTCAAACACTCATTATTGGAGAAACAATCAAAACAACTATCTTCTAGCTAATACTCACGAAGTATTGAATTACTAGTATATTAGCGTGCCCAGATTAGGGCAACAATATACAGAAAGTAGGTATTTTCATAATAAAAGTGTGTAAGTTGTGATTTGCATAATACCTAAATAATATTGTCTAATCACGATAAAAGCAAATAAATAAAAATAATCAATTGTAAATATGTAAAATATGTAAAAAGGTAAAAACTTGAGGCCAATTGATTGATCATTTTTGAAAAATAATTAGCGTAATCTAAACGTTGCCTATACTTTCGTAACTACTTTCGTTAACATAACCTGTTTGTTATGAATCGCTCCCTACTGAGAAGTGCCTAATCTTTGTTAATTACATTTTTTTCAGAGCTTTTCAACTGAAAGGTATTAACATTCCCGTGATATATATAATGATTGTCAACATCACATACAATTATTTAGCTTACTTTTTCAGAATTTTACTTGACTATTTCCTGTATTCCTACAATTAATTACTCTACCTATATTGCCGCATTGCCATACGTATATTATAATGACAGTGCATAGTCATTGTTAATCCCTGAACTAGCTTCATCTGATAATGTAATAAAATTGTAGTATCTGTCTGTATTATGTTCTTTCAGGCAGGAGTCTGGCCTATCTACAAATTGTTGTTTACATTATTTCTCACTTTAAACTATACTTTATAATCAGGGCCCCAACAAGGGTGGGGGGGGGTAGGTCCAGTAGGTACCGTGGTACCAGGGCCCGACCACTTAGAGGTACGAATAGACTAGGAAACGCAATGCAATAATATTGAACTAATTAACATTTGGGTACAGGTAGTGTACTTATAAAAAACCGCTGCCCAAGGAATCACTACTTCCACATCCAGATTCTTTTCCAAGTCACTCACAACGAAAAAATTTTTGTATGTGGAAATAATTGTTTATGGAACTTTAATAATATAATATTTGAAATCCTCTACCTCAAAAACCGATAAAACGATACCCCACATCGGTAGCGGGGTGGGGGTGGTGATAAGGGGTGGTAGTGGGGGTGGTTGAAGTAAAAAAACATTTTGAGGTTTCTGGTTCTTGTATACACACTAAATCACAATATTTTTTTCATCCCCTTTAATAATGGGGGTGGGGGTGGTAAGGGGGGGTGGCTAATGCCAAAATTTTTTTTGAGACCTTAGCTTCTCTTGTATATACTAAATACCAATTTTATAGACTCTTACCTGCTTGATTTACCTATTTTCCCCAAATTTACCCCAATTTACCCCCCAACCCTTCGACGGAACAAGATGAAAATATAATCTAGTTCTAGATCTCGTTCCAGTACATATGTGTACCAAATTTCAAGTCAATATCTCAAACTGTTCCAGAGTAAACGTGCGCACAAAAAAAAGTTACAGACAGACAGACAGACCGACATACAGACAGACCGACAGACCGACAGACAGAATTTTTTTTTCGCTCAAACTTAAAATCTCGACGTTTCGTGACATTCTAAGCCTATTTGAACAATAAAAATTTTTAAAATTTTTTTTGTCGTTACTTTAGTTCCACTGGATGTGGAAGTAAAAAGGGGTGGGCCGGAGCCCATGATTTGATGTGAGTGCCTGTTAATAATATAAGTCTATGAAAATTGACAAAACTTTGATGCACCGACCATTTAAACCGCAACTAGTTTAAGATAATATATAAACATTTATTTATTACGGCACTTGTCCCTTTTATAGACAAGAGAATGGGATAACTCTGAAAACAACCTATTTAGCAGCGTTAACAAATTTAAGAGCTAAAGCTCCATATACTTTATAACTTTCACCCAAACTAAATCTAAGAGCATATTATATATGTATAATTTTCTGAAAAGGCATAAATAAAATCAAGTAGAGTATCGAAATCAACCGTAGTTTAATCTTTTATTGTAATAAGGTGAGCGGTGCCGTGAACGTAATTCGACAATTTCTCCTACATTCCTAAAACGATTAAAATAATTTTTTCATAGGCTTTTATAGGCAACTTTATAGAATGGTACTAGCTTATTGAAAACTAAAGAAAGAAAAACATTTTTTTCTTGTGTGAAAAACAAAAAAAAATATTTTTTTTGTTGACTTATATGACAATATCCCAGTATAATTCTATCAAGTATTTTCTAAAAGCCTGTCAAAATGTTTTCTCAATCGGTTCACAGGAGAACTTGTTGAATTACGAAATCATTTTTTTAAGCCAGACCGCCACCCTTATAGCAATTTTACAAATTCAACAAAATATATTAACGTTGAGATCCAACGTTACCGTATGTAACAGTTCATACAAAATAAGGTAATAAATTATATTTTTAACTCGTACTACCTATTACACTATTTCATAATATAATATTTAGAATCAAAAGATTGTGAATACATTGACATTTTTATTATACGAAATTAATATTTTACTCGCTTATTGTTTTGTAAAATACATTTTTGTGATTTTTGTGGGAAACGATTATTATATTATTTTTGTACGACATACTTTGAAATTAGCCGAACTGTCAATAATAAATATGTTACTATTATTGGTACAAATACACACTGTATTTTATACAACTGTTAATAATGTTTTAAGTGGGAATAATAACGCGAGCAACATGAGAGGGGGGAACTTTTTTGGACATACAGATTAAAAACAAGACGACATGTCATACGAAGCCTTTTATAATTATGTGACATTACGAAGTTCGTTGTATAAAATGTATATATGTTTCAGATTACACGAAGCCGTACATAGTTGCCACTTCTCTTCCAATTCTTTAACTAAATGATATAACTATGTGCGACAATATAATTGCGTAGTCGATGTGCTAATAATATAATTGCATTGTTGTAGGTCACAGCCGCTTAGCACCAAAGGGATCACCTTAATATAAATAATTTTATTTAGGATATGCATGTTAAAACTATTTCCATTGATATAATTTATATTTATTCTAATGCAAAATAGGTAACAGATACAAGGTATTCATTCCATTATTGACGTTTGACTAAAATAGGTTTCTTGTACAAATATGAATCCTCAAAATGAAGCCTCAAAATGAAGTCCAAAGTAGCATATTTCTCGCTTACTTGAAGCCCGCACCCTGCCTATGTTTGTTTATAGAAATTTTTCATTTTATGATGATTATTAAATTAATTTTATGTACTTGTTCTTTTAGACAAGCCACAAGTTCAAACACGTGTTAATTCTTGATAAAGCTCGTAAAAATATGAGTGAGGGCTCATTGGATTTGGAATGACGTCTAGAAAAATGTGCAAAAGTTTCAAACCCGCACATAAACCATTGCAATATTAAATTGAAAAAATAGCGAGTTTCGCTTTTTGCAAATAACTCGAATACTATTAATATTTAAGAAATTTAAAAAAATAGATTCTTAAAGAGGAAGAAATTTCCAATAAAGAACTCCTGACTCCCGGAACTCTATATCTATTATTAATAATTTTAATTTGATATCGAAAATGGAGTTCCGCGCGGCGAATGCAAAGCCGTTGTGATGCTCTGAAACCGACCGTGGCCAGAAAAAACATGTTTTTATGTTATTAAATATTAATTTAAAAAACTATGGTATTATTTAGATACTTAAAGGAACAATATCCCGTTGGATCCCCGTTTTTCATAAAATGAGCCTATTGCGAATTAACAAATTTTTTTATAGTTTGCGTTTATATTTCAAGTCGGATAATTGTTAAACAAAAGGCACTAAATTTATTATTATTTCGCTTCGTGGACACCTTATGTCAACTATGAGATTATAACATTGCGATGTTTTTAATTGTTATAGTCTATTAGTTATTAATTATTCAAGTTAACAAAAACTAAAAAATGGAAAAGAGAGGTTGAAAATTTTTTTTTATTAATTTTAATTATTAATACTGTTTTTATATTCAGAAATACTACAAGATTACATAAGCTTTAAATTTTTAGTGCTGTTTGTTTAAACAAATTTTATAAACAAATAGATAAATTACGTATTTTTGAAAAAAAAATTTTGCCATTTTATTTGTTATAAAACATTATGATTTAAGAAAAAAATCTTAAAACAATTTTTTAACTGTTCATAATCATTTTTTTCTTTTTTTCATTATTTAAACAAATTATTAAGAAACAAATTTATTCTTAAAATTTATATTTGCAATTCTCTCCAAGGTGGGAAATTTTTATTTATTGTTAATTCATTTGTTTACTTAATAAACAATTTGTTTTTAACAATTGCCGAATGTGTTTATATTTTTTTTATGGAAAAAAATAACAAAAACAACCGTATACTTAAACATGTCAAAAAAAATTTTTGATATTTTTTTTATAGAAATTTAAATTTTAAATATTAAATTTTTTTTTACATGTTTATGTATGAGGTTGTTTTTGTTTTTTTTTTCTATCAAAAAAAATATAAACACGTTCAGCGATTGCTAATAACAAATTGCTTATTAATAAATAAACAAATAAACTAACAACAAAAACATTTTTTCCCTTGTAGAGAACTGCAAATAATAAATTTTAAGAATCATTTTTTTTTATAATTTGTTTAAATAATGAAAAAAGGAAAAAATTGATTACAAACAGTTAAAAAAATTTTAAATCACCTAATATTTTATAACAAATAAAATGGCAAAAAAATGTTTTTCAAAAATACGTAATTTATCTATTTGTCTATAAAATTTGTTTAAACAAATAGCACTAAAAATTTAAAGTTTAGGTATTTAAAGTTTAGAATCTTATAGTATTTTTTGAATTTAATGACGCTAAAAATAATAAAAAGTAATAAAAAAAATTTTCAACCTCTCTTTTTCATTTTTTTAAATTTTTGTTAGCTTAAATAATTTATCATCGCAATATCATAATCTCATAAAGTATAGTTGACATAAGGTCTCCACAGAGCGAAATAGTTTTAGTAGCTTTTGTTTAACAATTATCCGACATGAAATATAAACGCAAACTTTAAAAAAAATTGTTAATTAGCAATAAGCTAATTTTATGAAAAATCGTCGAAAAATTTTTTCCAACGAGATATTGTTCCTTTCAGTGCCTAAATAATACCATCATTTTTTTAATTTTTAAATTAATATTTAATAATATAAAAAAATGTTTTCACTTGCTACGGTCGGTTTCAGAGCATTGGAGCCCCATTTTTAACATTAAATTAAAATTATTAATAATAGAGATAGAGTTCCGGGTGTCAGGAGTTTTTTATTGGAAATTTCTTCCTCTTTAAGAATCTTTTTTTTAAATTTCTTAAATATCAATAGTTTTCGAGTTATTTGAAAAAAACGAATCTCGTTATTTTTTAAATTTTAATTTGTTTATAACTTTTGCAATTGTTTATGTGCGGGTTTGAAACTTTTGCACATTTTTCTATACGTCATTCCGAATTCAATGAGCTCTCACTCATATTTTACGAGCTTTATTAAGAATTAACACGTGTTTAAACTTGTGAACTAGACTGTTTGAGAAGTTTGAAAATAAAATATTGTTAAATAAAACGTTGAAGAATTAATGTAACTGTTCTTTTTTCTATTGGAACTACCCACATGATAAAGGTCAAAGGCAATAGAAAGCAAAAAGAAATAACTGAATGTAAATATTGTTCGCCAGTTTCCTGAAGTTATTATAGAACTGTTAAACATTCTATATGACATTCTGCAGTTTTTGAAAATAAGTAAATTTTTCTAGATATAATTGTTATATTTGTTATTCTAATCGTCTCCTGATGATGCCAGCTTGGTTGGCGAAGAGCTTCTAGCTACATCCTGCAGAATTTTTGTTATTGTCAAATCTTATCAAGAGTTACAACAGTTTATATTTGCATTTTTTGTCTTAACTGTTGTATTTGCAGATTGAACTTTTTTTAATAACAATCTTTGTTAAATGCGATCGGACTCTTAGTCCTTCAGTTATCATGCTTACAAAGCATACCCTATGATGTTTTCGTGAATAGTCCAGTAAATGTCAAAAGAACTGGTGGCAATGGTAAAGCTACACTTCTTTGAAGTAAGACAGTCATAAATCTATCTAAAAAATTAATAGTCCTATTATTATGACGAGAAAAATGTATAAATAGAGCGGAAAAATTATTTTATAATTCGTTAAAATTAATAACATTAGAATATGAGAAATACATAATAATACTGCGTATTACAACAAATTACCTGATCAGTTGGAAACTTAAAATGACATGAGAAAGTCATTGTTTATAATAATGTTTTAGTGCAGAAAAAGCAATTCTCAATTACGTAAAAATACATACTTTAAGAAAAAAATTGTTTGTAGATGATACAATTATCTTCAATTTTTATTTTTTTTTATTATATGAATAGACGCACGATGTTTTTAACTTTAATATTTGATAAAAAAAAAGTGATAGTTATTTAAACATAACTTGAAAAATAAAGCAATAAATGGCATAATTTCACTCCAATTATACAAAGAGGGCAATTTTTAATGGTGCTTATGTTTTTGCAAGATAACAAATTATCTGAAAGTTTTTTATGTCTATTTTTATTCAAAATTAGTTTTTTATTATTTGCGATATGAAGACTAAGACCATAATAAAAAAAATAGCATAAATTTAATATTGCTATTGCTATACCATTTAATTAATCATTTAAAAAACTAAAAAAAAAAAAAACTTTAAATGAACTTTATTATTAGAACGCATTTTAAAGGAAAAAATTTTCGCAAAATTCGATTTTCATATAAACGAATTTTTGAACAAAGAACAGAACTTGTAGAATTTGTAGAGAATTAAAATATCTTTCAACATTGTGGTCAACGTTCTTCTCCTCAATCCTTAATTACTTCCACATAGTAACGACAAAAAATAATTTTGAAAATTTGTATTTTTCAAATAAGCTTAGAATGTCATGAAACGTCGAAATTTTAAGTTTGAGCGAAAAAACATTCTGTCGGTCCGTCTGTAACTTTTTTTTGTGCGCACGATTACTCTGGAACCGTTTAAGACATTGACTTAAAATTTGGTACACGTATGTACTTTAAATGGATCTGGTAATAAATTATATTTTGATCCTCTTCTGTCGAAGGGATGGGTGGTAAATTGGGGTAAATGGGGGATAAATAGGTAAATCAAATAGGTAAGAGTCCGTAAAATTGGTACTTAGTATATGTAAGAGAAGCTAAGGTCTCAAAAAACTTTTTGGCATTAGCCACCCCCATTACCACCCACACCCCATTATTAAAGGGGATAAAAAAATTGTGATTTAGTGTGTGTACGAGAACCAAACATCTCAAAATATTTTTTTACTTTATCCACCCCCATTACTATTTCCCTATCACCACCGCCATCCCACTACCGATGTGGGATATCGTTTTATGGGTTTTTGGGGTAGACGATTTCAAATATTATATTATTAAAGTTACATAAACAATTATTCCCACATACAACATTCTTTCGTTGTCAGAGACTTGGTTAGAAAATCTGGATATGGAAGTAGTGACTCCTTGGGCAGCGGTTTTTTTGAGTTAATCGCGAAAAACGAGCGTCGATTGACTTTTAGAGAGCAGGAAAAAAACGCTAAACCTTAAAAAAAATCACTTCTTGGTCAATTTTTTACCATATTTTAACGGACTAAAATTTAAAGTATTTTCTTCCCCCTTTGATTGACATCCTTTATTTATGAATTATTTTTCTGTTGGATGACGTCCCTGCATATTTTTTCTTATAAAAACTATATCAGATTTCTTTCCTTGTAATAGCGACTGACAACTACATTTCAAATATCATTTTCCTGTGTTGTTTCTTATTTTTTAAAGTGGCCACCCTGTAAATTTTTCATATTTTTCTTTGACAGTTATGTTACCTACATGCGAAATCTCCGCCACATCTTCTTTCATTATTTTTTTAGGTGACAACCCTGTACATTTTCATATTTTTCTTACTTGGCAGTTGTGATATCTGCATGTGAAATAATATCGTCCTCCGTCTCATTCTTTATTATTATTTTTGGGATTACCACCCTGTATATTTTTTCATATTTTTCTTCTTTGACAGTTGTGTTAACTATATGCGAAACATTATTGTCCGCAATCCATTTTTTCATTATTTTCTTAGAGTGAGCACCTTGTATATTTTTTCCCTTGACAGTTGTGTTAACTACACGCAATATATAACTGTCTTTCGTCACATTTTTTTTCCTCGTTATTTTTTCAGGTGTCCACTATTCTTCGTTGACAGTAGCGTCAACTAACTACCAAATATTTTTCTTCTGCGTCAAATGGTTTTGTAATATTTCCCCCACAATATATATCTTATAAACTACAATAATTGTTATGTATTGTTAGAAATAGAAACATACTTCTGCCCTTGTAGATATAGCTGTAGATATAGCGCCAACAGACAGACAGACAGACTGATGGAATTAAATGGCTTTAATTTTCGTAATCTGCATAGTCTGAAACGTGAAAATCCGAAGAAATCTCGGAGGGTAATTTTTTTACGATTACAATACCCTACTTCCCTTCGGTTAGCCAGGGAAGTAAAAAACGAAATTTAATCCATATGAGAATATTTCTAAATGCTTTAATAGTGGATTTTAACATTTCGTAAACAAGTGGCACTGACCTTTCGGCTGTCCCAAGTAAAAACAATATCTTATGGAGTGTTTCTACTTGGGACAACCGCATTTATCAGGTAGGTACCTAAAACTTTGGCGGGATATTGATAGAAAGTGTCGACCTACCAACATCTGGTCGACCAGACACTACAATGGCCCTTTATAGTTAGTTATTTTAAATATGTGACTAATACTTTCTCAATTTGCTGTAATGTACAGTGTTATAAATTTTTCACGTTCTGATTTTTTAGTTATTTAATTTAGTTTTTAAATAAGTTAACATTTTAAATCATATATAGTGAAGTCAAATTAAGTAACAAAATAGGTGAATAAGGAATTCTCTGGATGCAGCAATATTATTATTTTAATTTGTCGTAGATATAATAAGTGCCACCGAGAAGTTTTTAATTAAATCGGTCCAACGTAGAAAATTTTTTAACGCTGAAATTTTCTGCTCTTTTCCTTACTATCTTCGGTCCTAATAATTGTATCCCAAAAAAAATTAGCGAGTGGCTATGAAAAAACTTTCTGATAATTTGTTAATTTGTAAGAAAATAAAAACCACCAAAAATTGCCTTTTTTGACAATTTAAGAAATATAACGTAATAATGCATTAATTTTAACGAAAGTTAGAGAGACTATGCACTTTATTGAACTAAACCTTCGCGCCAAATTTTAGCATAAAATATTCATTCAGACGGCTAAAATTAAAAAAAGGTTTCGAAATTTTAATCGCTTATTGCTTAAGTGCATCGATTCGTAGAACTTTTTTTTTTCAAAATGTAGGTTTTTACATATATATTTTACAATGGTATTATCTTCATTTAGACCATTTTTTTTAAAATCTGTTTATAATTTTCAAAATTATAGTTATAAACATATTCAGATAACTGGATTTTCTATCAAACCAAGAACAGGTAACGAATTATGAAAATAGATGAAATATTTCTTAAAAAAAATAATGATCTACTTGCATTTGGGACCGAGATACGTCAGTGTTTGCGTCTCAGTTGCTTATAAATAAGCAAATTGATATATATGTTCTTAAAATTTGAACTGGTTATTCTTCAATAATATTAGTCTCACCTAGTTGAGAACAATCCAGAAGCACAATTGTTAAAAAAGATAGAGGCCCGATAGTCGGACTTTTAGCGATTATGTTAGAAATCCGAAAATCGCCAAATAGCTCTAAAGGTTATATTATGGTTTTACAGATCACACTTCAGTCGTAAGATAGTTCAGTGTGTTAGACGACCAGCACTTTTTTTCCAGGATGCAACGTCTCTGGTTCAAATCCTAACTCCGATTTTTTTTTATTGTATCAGTAAAATTAAAAGTTACAAAGCTGTGTACATAGACATAAGAATAACTGTTCAGGTTAAGTTTCTTTTCCCTTCCGCGACAAAAATGAATAAGAAAGTAAAAAAAAAAATTGACTATGTGTGTTATAATCTCAAAGCCGCTTTATTCGATGTAATTCTAAAAATTGTAGTTTTGACTCATTTTCAAACAGCAGAGACAAAAACATAAGCATCGAAAAACAATCAGTCCAAATTTCTAGAAAAAATATCGATTTGTTTATGTATAAGTAACCTAAACACAAAAACTGACGTTTCTCGGTCCCAAATGCAAGTAGATCATTAATGTTTTTTAAAAAACGTTATTTTCATAATTCGTTTCCCGATTTTGGTTTCATAAAAAATCCAGAGTTATTTGAATTTGTTTACAACTGTAACTTGGAAATAATAAATAAATTTCAAGAAAAAACGGTTTAAGTGAGGATTATTTTTTCTTAACACTGTTGGAAAATATATGTAAAAACCTACATTTTGAACAAAAAGTTACCGCACACGAGTCACTGCACTTAAACAATAAGCAATAAAAATTTCTAAATTATTATTGGTTTTTAGCCGTTTGAGTTTTGTTCAAAAATATTTATTTTGCGCTAAAATTTAGCACAGGTTTAGTTCAATAAAAGGCTTAGTTCCACGGACTTTCGTTAAAATTGATGCATTATTATGTTATATTTATTAAATTATTATCAAAAAAGGCAATTTTTGGTGGTTTTTATTTTTTTTACTAATAATTAATAAACTATCATCTAGTTTTTGCATAGGCTTAGTCTTATTCAAGATTTTGTTGCGAATAATTCGCTATTTTTATTTTTACGATACGCTTACTAGAACCGGAGATACTAACGAAACTAACAGCAAATTTCAGTGTTAAACATAGGTAAATTGTTAAAATATTACAAGAAGCAATGGACCGATTTAATCCAAAACTGCTCATAGCACTTGTCATTATACATAAAACAAATTAAAATAATAAAATTCCTGCAGCCAAACAGTTTCATTAAAAATTTATTTTCACTCCACTAATAGTGGAGTGCTCTTAAACGAAAAAGTAAGTTATTAGAAAATCGATTGGACTTGAATGAATTTTCCTGAAAACTTTTTTAAGGGCTTTCTATAATCAAATATGAAGTTTTCTACTACTTTTCCTTGTCCGCAATACATATAAAATAAATACTGTCAATTTCCTTTCAAATAGAATTTCTTTTCAAATAAAATTAATTAAAAATTTAAAAATAAAATAAGTACATGTTTTATTTTGTTATTTGTTCTCACCTCACTCCACCATATATCTAGAGACAATACACACCTATAAGATAATACTTATTTAACAAACAAGTATGTTAATGAGAACGATTAATACATTGAGGCATTTAACGTGCGAGCGCTAGCGAGTGCATTATTTGTCGAGATTATTAATCGCCGATTAACACATGAGTAAGTTATAAAAATTTTCCGTTGCGCGTTGATTGTATATTATTACATAGGAAAAAATCTAATTTTATTTTATGACACAAAATTGAATTCTAAGTGTTACTTTATTTATTTAATTATGATAACACATATGGAACTTAAAAAATAACAAAAATACAATTACAAATTCATTAGGTCTCTTTTTGTAACATCGAAGAAATATGCCAACAGCACCGATTCCGAATAGCGCGATACCAGCTTTTCTTTTTGCACCATGAAATAAAATCCGCGTAAGTTTTCTCGTAAAGTTTTCTGCTTTTCCCTGGAAGTAAATTTAGAGATGCTATATTTGCACTTTCTAGCACTTCTGGGGGGGTTAATGATATGTCTTCGATGTCCATAACTAACAAATTATAAAAGTTTCACACACGTTTTATACGTTTGACGTATGACAGTTAGAGTTTTGACATTAATTGTCATATTAATTGTTTTCAATTATGTCCTTAGTTACCTGAACTAAAATCCTATATTAATAGAAGATCATTCATTAATGGAGGCTATTAATGAACAATTTTTTATATATTTATCAAAGCTACAAATACACGATGAACGAAAAAAGTAATAACTAAAATAAAGGTAGGCATAATTTATTAATTATTTGGAAACACGCGATAATAATTGTTTATGTAACTAGGCACTAAAGTTAAACTTTTTATCACGATGTAGAATTTAGTTAAATAAACCACATAAATGATAAAAAGAAACTTTAGTGCCAAGGTGCATAACTAAGTTTTTCTTGAAATCCAGAAATTGTGAAATTAAGGTTAATCAACTCTATTAAATAATTTTAAGTGACCTTAAGAAATGTCATAATTATTTAAATGTCAAATCTGAATAATTTCTTGTAATGTAATTATGTCACAAGCAATGGACAATTTATATTGACATTTACCTGTCACCTCCTCCAGCTACTACAAGAAATCGTACAATGTTGGATTACTTTAGTGACTATCTCTAACACTTCAATGACAATTTTGAGGTTTTTCCGATTTCAAAAAAGTCTATTTTTTTGTACTATCGAGCTTATTTGTTTATTTACAATATCTGTTGCCAAGACGTCAGGTTATATTTACTGATTGCTAAGTCGGTAAGTAATTTGCTTACCAGTAAGTAAAATTAATATAATATATATTACCGTTATTTCACAAAAATAAGTACAAAAAATAGGGTCATTTCTATGTATTTTTTAAAAATATAACATTATTTTCTGCACGATCATTTTTAATTACGCTTCAATTAAAATAATTTAAATTCTAGTAAATAAACGAAATGTCAAAATACAAATATCATATATTTGACAAGTTGTACTTGCCGCGAAATATAAACGTTACTTTTCGTTTATTTAATAGAAATTAATTTATTTTAATTGATGTGCAATTTAATACGATTGTGCAAAAAACAGTATAAGCATCGCGAACCTTAAGGGTTATACCGATCTCCGGTAAACGTCCGTTACCGTTCTGATGACCACCCTTTATGACTTTTCAACAGTTCTTAATGGTTGAAACTTAGCTTATAACTTCATCAGAAAATTTTTAAACATTTTGCTTCTTGCTTAAAAAAATAAAATACCCTGACATGCATAAAAATAAGCCGTTTTCTTCCATATGTATTTAATACGCTTCTCTCAAAATTATTCAGATTAGAAGTAATGTAACCTAAATGAACGGAAATAACAAAGAAGATGGGAAATATTTAACAAATATAAAGTAGAGGAGATTTGGACTCGCCCCTTTAAAAGGGGGTAGCTTTCCAGGGAGGGCTAATTTTGGAAAAGTTAATACTAGAAACTTTCCTTAATTTTTGCCAAGGAATCTACTTAGAAATATTACAACAATTTAGTTAATATCCTGTATAGGTGTACTTAAAATAACAAATTAATTATATTTATAATAACGATTTTTGCTGCTGAACGCACGGAAAAGAAAGACAATCTATATAATCTTAGTGAAGTAAAAAAGTAAAAAGTATCAATGCACCCACGACAAGGATAACCTTTGTGGGTTTGCTCGTTTATTTTATTTATATTTTTTGTGTGGGTATTTTATATACTGCTCTTTTGGTAAATAAAAATTATTATTATTATCATTACTTTTTGTTAAATAACAACAGTTTTTTTTGTCATCTTATAGCAGATATAAATATTATTTAGTTACGAGTCCAGTTCTAAACCAGCCATTAGATATACACAATTAACACAAAATATTTAATTATCATTGCCACAGCAAAAATATTACAGATACAAACACATTAGTTGGCTGCATAATATTTACCAAACAGATGCACAGTGTTGCCAAGACTAAGGGATTCGTATAATGCATAGAATAAAATAGGGCATTGTAAAATGCGTCAAATATATTCAGTGTATATATCGCTTATACACCGACAACTGTAGCGCCATCTGAACATCAATTCGTTGAACTACATCGCGTATGTTTTGAGAGAAAGGAGGTGCAATTTGATGCCCGGGCGAAATTTTGCCAATTGGCGGGATTTGTTGAGAATAACATAGTCTAGGTTTTATACACGCTTATTTTTACGAAGCCCGAAGGCGGGCTTCGTATGTGTGTTGTGGGCTTCGAGTAAGCGGCAGAATATGCTGTTTTGGGCTTCGTATTGAGGCTTCATATGTCTATATATATATATATATATATATATATATAGCCATACAAGATACGTTGTCACTTCAATATCAGATACTTAGTGTATGTTGTCACTTCTTATATGACGTTCTCACTTCCGTTTTCGGAAGTGACAACGTAATGAACTTTTTTCACAGAATTGTGATGTAGATGTCGTTAACAGTTCAATTCCGAAAATCATGAAGGAAGTGATTTTACCCCCCATATAAGCGCAAAACTTTCTTTTAGTTCCAGTATAGATGTTTGGCGCTAGTGTTGTCTATAGCCGTGTGACGGACAGAACGAACTCACTTCCTTAGTTAATAGCGTGTATGTATTACTATGAAGTCTGGCAACACATCGAACGATATCTATAACAAGTGTAACCGTAAATTCAAGTGTTTAATTTTGTGAAACAGTGACCCTGTCACTTCTGTGTTAGTCGCGGCAATAATTTTACAAGATTTTATTTAACTTGCAATGTTTTTACAATTAATTATTTTTTATTTATTTGCTTTTATCATGATTAGAGAATATTATTTAGATACTAGCTGACCCAGCACACGTTGTTTTGCCATATAAATTATAAATTTTTGTCCAAAAAATAAAAATAAAATTTCTTGTTATTGCCACCCTTATCACCTAGGGGTATAAAAAATAGCCTACGACCTATTCTCAGACCTACCAAACATACACCAAAAATTTCATAAAAATCGGTCAAGCCGTTTCGGAGGAGTTCGATAACAAACACACGAGATTTTTATATATTAGATTATGCAAATCAGAACTTACACACTTTTTTATTTTTTATTATGAAAATACCTAATTTCTGTATATTGTTGCCCTAATCTGTTCAGGCTAATATACTAGTTAGATAAATACTTTAAAACACTCATTATTGGAGAACCAATATTTGTTTGTATGTATGTTAGTTTGTCTGTTTATGTCAAATCTTGCAACTGAATTTTAAAACGGTTATCCCCAACCGATTGAGCTGAAATTTTGCATACATGTTTAGTTTGGATGACAATGCATGGTTAGCTAAGTGACGTCATTCTAAATCCAATATGGCGGACTCCCAAAGATGGCAGACCAGTTATTTTTTATGCACCCCCTTGATATGGGTATCAAATGAAAGAGTTTGCTGAGAAGAATACGAAAATAAAATGATGTCACACTAAATTCAATATGGCGGACTCCCAAAGATGGCGGACCAGTTACTTTTTATGCACCCCCATGATATGGCCAGCATTGTCACATTTATAGAGGTATAAACTGCTGAGAAAAATACGAAAACGTCATTCCAAACCAATATGGCGGACTCCCAAAGATGGCGGACCAGTTATTTTTTATGCAGCCCATGATATGGGTATCAAATGAAAGGATTTGCTGATAAGAATACGAAGACGTCATTCCAAATCCAATATGGCGGATTCCCAAAGATGGCGGACCAGTTATTTTTTAGGCACCCCCATGATATGGGTATCAAATGAAAGGGTTTGCTGAGAAGAATACGAAAATAAAATGATGTTATTCCAAATCCAATATGGCGGACCAGTTATTTTTTATGCATCCTCATGATATGAGTATCAAATGAAAGGGTTTGCTGAGAAGAATACGAAGACGTCATTCCAAATACAATATGGCGAACTCCCGAAGATAGCGGACCAGTTATTTTTTATGCACCCCCATGATATTTGTATCAAATGAAAGGGTTTGCTGAAAGGAATACGAAAATAAAATGACGTCACACTAAATTCAATATAGCGGACGTCCCAAGATGGAAGACAAAATTTTTTGGTTTTAACACTATAATTTGATCGTATAGTGTATTCGCTCATACGTTGCATTCTAAGAAATTGTGAAGGATTCGGTTTAAACTACAAGTTTAATATCGGACAGGAACGACGCAATGAATATATAAAACTAATTAAGGCGTAGCTAAAAATTTAAAAATAAAATTAAATGAAAAAAAAAAAAACATTTAACAAAAAAGCTTTTATTCAAATGCTCTAAAAAGAAGAAAATAAACTTTAAATTAAATCAAACCCATCAATTTATTACATTATACAATTTATATGGTATAAAAGCTTATTGCCAAGATTTACCCGTGTAAATAAACAAGAATACAATATGCAACTTGATCTTGACACAAGTAATTATAAGAAAAAATTTATGTATTTCATAAAATAAATTTACACAGATAAATCTCGCGACAAGCTTTTATATCATATAAATTGTATGGTGTAATAAATAGATGGGTTTGATTTAATTTAAGGTTTATTTTCTTCTTTTTAGAGCATTTAAATAAAAGCTTTTTTATTAAATGTTTTTTTTTCATTTAGGTAATTTTTTTAAAATGAATTCCAGGGGGCGACTGTTGGTATCGATGCAACTGGCAAATGCAAGTTTTAACTTTTGCCAGTTGCCATCGATACTAATAGTCGCTCCCTCGAATTCATTTATATAATAACAATAAAATTTTAAATTTATTTAAAATTTTATTATCTTACGGATTTTTATTTTATCGATAATGTTGTTTTACCTTTGATTTTTCTTTTAGTAGATTAAATATTTTTTCAATTTTTAAATATAATTTCCTAAAAATGTTTTTTACAAAAAAATAAATTGATCAATAAGAATGTGGCAGCAAAATATCTTAACACTCTTAAAATAGGTATTCGCAGTCAACAATTAATTTGAATGAAAATCTTAACTTTTTATTTTTGAGTACAGCAATTTATTAATGTGAAAATATTATTTAAACACAAAACATATTGATAATCATGTGACTAAAAATGAAATTTTTGATATATTGATCCATTAAAACTAAAAAATACACTTTTAGAGAAATGTGGCTGCTGTGTTTGAAAAAAAATTGTTTTTTACGTTAGGTTGAATTATCCAAGCGATGGGAAAAAATCTAAATAGGAATAATTTTTTATTTCATTTTTAGTTTAGTAACTAATTAGCTATAAAAATTTCAATTATTTGAGTAAACTATGCGTCTGTTACTTCCTTTTTAATCTTTTCCCGAAAATATTCAGTATCAGTATATTTTGGCTTAGCAGAATCCATTATATCCTACGGATGAATATTTTGGGGAAGCTCGGCACACATAAATAAGGCGTTTGTTGCACAAAAACGCATATTGAGGGTAATAGCAGGTGTTCATCGCCTCACTTCATGTAGGGATCTTTTTAAGAGGTATGGCATCCTGAGCTTTCCATCATTATATATCTTTCTACTGATAGTAAATATAAAGAAAAAATCTTTGGTAAAAAATAGTTCCATACATTCCTATGATACACGAACCAAAGATAATTTACATCAACCATTTTCTAGGCTCTCTGTTGGCCAGCATTGTCACATTTATAGAGGTATAAACTGTTACAATAAATTTGTAAATTGTTATGGCAATAGCGACAATTTTAATAATTTTAAATCAAGGTTATACGATTTCCTTTTAAACAACTCCTTTTATAGTTATGAAGAGTTTAAATTTTAAATTATTGTATGTGTTTTAGAATGTTGTATGTTATACGATGGTTTACATTAGTTTTAAGTTTGACTAGTCCAATAATTGATGCATTTTTTGTATTATGTTGAGTGATGAATAAATTATTATTATCATTGTCATTATCATTATCATTATCATTATCATTATCATTATCATTATCATTATCATTATCATTATCATTATCATTATCATTATCATTATCATTATCATTATCATTATCATTATCATTATCATTATCATTATCATTATCATTATCATTATCATTATCATTATCATTATCATTATCATTATCATTATCATTATCATTATCATTATCATTATCATTATCATTATCATTATCATTATCATTATCATTATCATTATCATTATCATTATCATTATCATTATCATTATCATTATCATTATCATTATCATTATCATTATCATTATCATTATCATTATCATTATCATTATCATTATCATTATCATTATCATTATCATTATCATTATCATTATCATTATCATTATCATTATCATTATCATTATCATTATCATTATCATTATCATTATCATTATCATTATCATTATCATTATCATTATCATTATCATTATCATTATCATTATCATTATCATTATCATTATCATTATCATTATCATTATCATTATCATTATCATTATCATTATCATTATCATTATCATTATCATTATCATTATCATTATTATTATTAGACATTTTGTATAAGAAGTCAAGTTAGAAACTACATCAAGTTGTAAGTGGTTTTGTTAAAATAAATATGTTTTTTTATACATTAAAAGATTGGGTTATGTTATGTTGAGTATTATGTACAGGGTGTCGCAAACTCGACGCCTACCAGCCGTTACTGAAAATTTAAGAAGCAAATGAAAATTATCCAGGATATTCAGCGGTATGTTAGAAAGAGTATTTATATTTAACGCATTCTATGTTGTGACGCCACCCAATATCTTTCCCAGTGGCATACATAAATTTTGGCATTATTAAAAAGTCCCTTACTCACTGAAAACATTTCTGCAAACTGCATCTTCATACCACTATTCGTTCAAAAATTATTGGCAGTACCTAGTTTTATAGGGGATTGTGGGTAATAATCTGTACCTTGATTTTTACAAATTTTTCTATGCTAACATTAAATTGGTCAGAATTTTTTTGCTGTATGCCACTCCAGTACACATAACCAACGCAAACAATGAAAAATTGATTGCGTTGATTTCGAATTATGGGCGTCGATTGTTTGTAATGCTAGGTGCATTTCAACGTAATTGTGACTTTCAAAGTATTTATTAGAAAAAGTTCCTATAAACATACCCTGAGTCATAGTTAATGTAATGAATACAGGGTTTTTAATTTTGAATTTTTCAAATAGAATTAAACGCAGTGTTAGACTAAACGAAATGAGGGTATTTCAGATACTCCAACTTTACAACCAATATTTTTTATTACCATGTAATGAAGCGTATTTTCAACCCGAATAAACCATTTATATTTTCCAAAAATAAATATATTTCTGTTGAATTATTTAATAAAAACTACCAGGCTATGAAAACAATTATATCACCGCATAAACTGATAGACCCCACCAGGCCCAACGGTTCTGAAAATGCATACTAAACCGTGATCTCTGCAGAAAGCATTCAGTTGCTACCAGCGAACGACAGCGAGCAGAAGTGCCTTCTCCAGGGAACCCGCCAGCAGATGTAAGTTACAATATTTGAATTATATTTCCGCGACACTGTACTAAGTTGCGCCTACGTCAATCAATATCCACGCGCACCGTTATTACTGCGAATAGAGGGGATGGTGGACTAGATACCAGATGCGCTGAGAGTAGACAAATCAGTTCCTCACGAGCTCCAACAGCGACCAGACGTGCCCACTGCAGCCAGCTCCGGAAAAGAGTAAGTGAAATTTTTCTAAGACCGGGAGACAGAAAATAATGGTAAAGTCCGCTATTTCTGACTTGTAAAATATTTTTCATTTAACCGTTTCACCTGTAAATAATACAAGTCATTTACCGCTACACATTTCCCCCTCCACCGGCTTACTGAGAGAGGAAAGTTTGTATTAGAACTCGCGAGAATAAACAGTCCTGGTGGCCGCTCCACGACTCCAGACGTATCCAGCATAAACAGGAACCTGTCGCCTTGCCACTTCGCGCCGTTAACTGTCCAGCACCGCATTACTTCGACTTCATACCGCTGCTTTGCTTCTGCCTGCTTTAAGTAACGTCACCGTAACGTCATCGTAGCATAACCTTAATCATAATATCATACCCTGGGTTTTTGTCTTGTATATACTGGTATATTTTAGCGTAAATAATAATAATAAATAAGATAGTATTGTAGAGTATAGGAAATAAATAGATATTTTGTTTTACCGAATTCTGTGTTTTACTGCTGTTTGTGTAACAGTCCAATTTTCCCAATTGACCCACTGGAAGTTACTGTTTTCTCCACTGTAGCTATCCCAGCCCTACTGTAACAGGCTGTATTAAGAGGCTAGTGTGGGACCTTTGCCCCACGTAAAAATTGTAAAGGTGGCGCCCGAGCAACCGAACCGTTGCTAAGGTGCTAAAAGTGACCGCTTTCCGGTCTCACCGGAAAGTATACGTCACAACCAACAATTGTATTTCATGACCATCTTGACAATATTTAACACACTTGATTTTGACATATATATTTTTACAATTTTGTTGAACAATTTGGCCCATATAACTTTTGACGGTTTCAAAAAATATTTTCAGAGACTATGGGACTTTTTAATAATGCAAAATTTATGTATGTCACTGAAAATAATATCTTGTGTGAAATATGAAATTAATATTTTTAATCCTAAATGATACCTTATTTGAACATCCTGCATTAAAATTTTTATTTACTTTTGAAATTTTCCACTAATGATCGGGTGTCGAGTTTGGGACACCCTGTACATAAGTGTGTTGTAGGTATTTTGAAAGCGAAAAAAGGGAAAAATGCTGCAACAATTTAAAGCAGGTTGTTACACGCCAGGCTCTCTGAATCGTTCCCTAACTGATTTATGCGTATTTTCTAAAAATTAAAAAAAAATACTTTTAGCATATAAAGATTCGCACAAACCGGAACAACAATACAAACCCTTTTTTATATATATTTTTATATATATTTTTATATATTTCCTGGAAATTTAAATGGCGATATGTATTATGATTTTTTGGAAAACACTTTGTATAAAATATTACGTAATATTTCATTGCGAATCAGAAGAAATGTGTTTTTCATTCATGACGGCGCAACACCGCATTATACCAGAACATGTAGAGCATGGTTACACAACCACTATCCTAATAGATGGATTGGCCGGGGTGCAGATGCACCGATTAAGTGGCCTCTTCGGTCTCCTCACTTAACTCCTCTTGATTTCACTGTGTGGAATTATCTAAAATCACGAGTTTAAAATACTCAAATTGACGCGATTGAACAGTTGAGAGAAAAAATCGATCAAGAGTTTACAATACTACAGAATGATGCAAGAATTTTACAGGGTACCTATTCAACGTTCCTTAAAAAGGAAAGACTTAGATTGTGCATAAGGGAAAATGGAGGAAAATTCGAACAATTTTTGTTATGTATAATTAGCTATTTTCTACGTTTAATTATATTTCAAAGCATTCTTGTCAATACGCTCCAATTAGGAAAAAATTTGAGAAAAATTTTGAACAGCAGTTTCTCTGCATAGGAAGTAAGTATTCAACTTTTAGAACAAGGTTTTGCTTATGTGCGAATATTGAGATATATATACATGCATATATACGTTTCCGTGATTTTCTTCATTTGGACGTATATATCTCGAAAAATATGCGTTTTTAAGGCTAAACGAACATAGGTAAACTTGTTCAGAATACGATTTCCTACACAAAAGGCTCTATACATTTTTTCTACTCCCTTATGTAAATTTGCTGTTTTCTGTACAGTCTGTAGAATGGATAAGTACCTAGGCAATTCCAGTTAACTGAACGGATATATTTCATATCAGTTCTAGAATGGATATGAAATGAAACCGACTAATCACAGTTCGTGTATTAAGTACATAGGCAACTATTCGTTTTAAAATCAAATTAGTGCGTAGCTGTCAAAAAGTAACTGTCAGTGTGTACTGTCAGTGTGTATTTGTGTAATATATTAATATTTAATAAATTTTGTAATTTTTTTAAGCTGATCGTAGAAAAAGTGTACTTTACAACTCAAGTGGATTATCCATATCGCACTCAAACATTTGAAGCACTCCGCCTACGGCGTCGTGCTCAAACTTCTTTATCGTGCGATATGGATATCATATCCACTCTTGTTACACAAGCTACTATTTCCGATTATCCCATTGGTTTTTCCGGAAAAGCAGCTTGAAAAATTTATGTTTTTTCTTGTTTTTTATATTTTGAATGCAAATATCTCGAAAAGTACGCGATTTTCGGGCTAATTGAACATAAGTGAACTTGTTCAGAATATAATTCCCTATAAAAAGGTCCTATACATTTTTCCGATTATCCTATTGTTTTTTCCGGAAAAGTTTCTTGAAGAATATATCTATTAGCTTTTTCGTTGTTTTTTTTTTCATCTTTCCGGAAAAACCAGTGGGATAATAGGAAAAGTGTATAGATTATTTTTGTAGGAAATCACATTCTGAACAAGTTAACTAATGTTCATCTAGCCTTAAAAATGCGTACTTTCCGACATATATACGTCCAAATGAAAAAAAAAAACACGAAAAAGCAAATATGTATATATATATATATATATATATATATATATATATATATATATATATATATATATATATATATATATATATATATATATATATATATATATATATATATATATATATATATATATATATATATATATATATATATATATATAAGGTATTAGTTGGCATCTCACAATGTAAAATTTTAGGTTCAGTTGGCATCCACGAGTCAGATGGCATCCGGTATTCGGATGCCATCTGACCTGCTAGAGATATTAACGCAGGGGCATCGTAGATGTCGTATTATGCCATTAAAACTTATTTTAAGTTGGAGGTCAAGTGACCCATTTTAACACCCTAGTGAATATTTTAGTTCAGCGGTTTGTTACTAGCTGCCGTGCCTGTCGCTCGAAAAATATTCATTTTGAATACCTGCTGACCACAGAAGCGGTTTAGATGGCATCTAGTCAGCTGGCAACACCGTGGAAGTAGGTTATTATATACCACATGTTGATCCAGATGTTTTAGTTTGCTCGAATATATTACTACTAGGAAAAGTAAACTTGTGGAGACAATTCGTGTAACTGTTAAAATGAGGACGGAATTTGTACCTCTTGATTGTAAACAACTTTTGTTAAGGATGGTTCAGCAAGGCTATAAGTAAAATAGTGTTCTGTAGTTTAATTAAATTACAGAAGTAAGAGAAAAGTTATTAGCAAAAATATTTTAGATAGGTGATAAACTACAAAATTATGTTAATGTAAAAGAATCTTATTTAGTCTAATTCACAATTTTTCTCTATTCTTATTGGGATGCTCTGCCACATGTATTCTTCTAAACAATGTCTGAAATCTACAAAATAATACAATTAACCAGTATTTTACTGGAAAATAACCTCTACGCCTGTGACTTTTACGTCAAAGGATCAGTTAGAGGGTGGTTTTGACAAATAATGAATAAGAACAAAAATATAAAAATGACGTATTTTGCTGACGTTTCGGAAAACGAATCTGTTTCCTTTCTCAAAGCGTATTATAATGTTTGTAAAAGTCACAGGCGTAGAGGTTATTTTCCAGTAAAATACTGGTTAATTGTATTATTTTGTAGATTTCAGACATTGTTTAGAAGAATACATGTGGCAGAGCATCCCAATAAGAATAGAGAAAAATTAAGAAAATGCCACAACCAACGTTTAGACAATATCTAATTCACAAGTTCAAACACGTGTTGATTCTTGAAAAGGCTTGTAAAAATATAAGTGAGGGCTCATTGGATTCGGAATGACGTCTAGAAAAATGTGCAAAAGTTATAAACAAATTAAGATTGAAAAAAATGACGAGTTTCGTTTTTTGCAAATAACTCGAAAACTATTAATAATTGAGAAATTAAAAAAAAGAGGTTCTTAAAGAGGAAGAAATTTCCAATAAAAAAGTCTGGACTTCTGGAACTCTATCTCTACTATTAATAACTTTAATTTAATGTTGAAAATGGGGCTTCGCACGGCGAACGCTAAACCGTTACGATACTCTGAAACCGATCGTAAGAAGCAAAACAATTTTTTTATATTTTCAAGTATTAATATAATTTTTTTTTAAATTGCGTTATTATTTAGACACTTAAAGGAATAATATCCCGTTGGAAAAATTTTTTTTACCGATTTTTCATAAAATGAGCTCGTTGTTAATTAACAATTTTTTTTTGAGTTTACGTTTATGTTTCAAGTCGGAAAATTGTTAAACAAAAGCCACTAAAATTATTTCGCTTCGTGAGGACCTTATGTCAACTATATTTTATTTGATTATGACATTGCGATATTTTTAATTGTTACAGTCTATTAGTTATTAATTATTTAAGCTAACAAGAAACTAAGAAATTAAATAGAGGTTGAAAATTTTTTTTTATTAATTTTAAAATTATTATTATTACTGTTTTTATATTCAAAAATACTATAAAATTATATAAACTTTAAATTTTTAGTGCTATTTGTTTACACAAATTTTATAACGAAATAGGTAAATTACGTATTTTTGAAAAAAAAATTTTTTCTTAAAACATTTTTTTAATTGTTTATAATTATTTTTTCCCGTTTTTCTTCATTTAAACAAATTATTAAGAAAAAAAATATTCTTAAAATTTTTTATTTGCAATTCTCTACAAGGTGGAATTTTTGTTATTAATTAATTTGTTTATTTAATAAACAATTTCTAATTAACAATCGCCGAATGTGTTTATATTTTTTTAGATAGGAAAAATAACCAGAACAACCGTATACATAAATATGTCAAAAAACATTTTTAATATTTAAAATTTAAAATTCTATAAGAAATATTAACATTTTTTTTATGTGTTTATGTATACGGTTGTTTTTTTTTTAATTTTTTTTCTAAATATAAACACATTCGGAGGTTATTAATAACAAATTATTTATTAAATAAACAAATAAATTAACAACAAAAAAAATTCCACCTTGTAGAGAATTGCAAATAATAGGTTTTAACACTAAAATTTTTACTTAATAACTTGTTTAAATAATGAAGAAAGGAAAAATAAATATTATAAACAATTAAAAAATGTTTTTAAGAAAACATTTTTTTTTAATTCATAATATTTTATAACAAATAAAATGGCAAAAAACGTTTTTCAAAAATAAGTAATTTATCTATTTGTTTATAAAATTTGTTTAAACAAATAACACTAAAAATTTAAAGTTTATGTAATCTTATGTTATTTTTGAATATAAAACCAGTAATAATAATTAAAATTAATAAAAAAAATGTCAACCTTTTTTTTAAAATTTTTTAGTTTTTTGTTATCTTAAATAATTAATAACTAATAGACTATAACAATTAAAAATATCGCCATGTCATAATCTCGTAGAGTATAGTTGATATAAGGTCTAAAGGAAACGTAATAATTTTAGTGGCTTTTGCTTAACAATTATCCGACTTGAAATATAAACGTAAGCACTAAAAAAAATTGTTAATTAACAATAGGCTCATTTTATGAAAAATCTGGATTTTTTTTTCTTTAAATGTCTGAATAATACCATAGTTTTTTAAAATTTTTAAATTAATATTTAATACATAAAAAAATATTTTTACTTATTACGGCCGGTTTCGTAACGGCTTAGCGTTTGCCGCAGGAAGCCTTATTTTCAACATTAAATTAAAATTATTAATAATAGAGATAGAATACCGGGAGTTCTGACTTTTCTATTGAAAATTTCTTCCTCTTCAAGAATCTTTTTTTTAAATTTCTTAAATATTAATGGTTTTCGAGTTATTTTCAAAAAACGAAGCTCGTTATTTCTTCAATCTTAATTTGTTTATAACTTTTGCGGGTTTGAAAGTTTTGCACATTTTTCTAGACGTCATTCCGAATCCAATGTGCCCTCACTCACATTTTTACAAGCTCTATCAAGAATTAACACGTCTTTGAACTTGTGAACTAGTGTATGTTGGAGATTATTTTAATTCGTTTTGTTTAAATTTTTGGATTTCTTATTGGATTCTATTTAAGAAAATTATAGTAGGTGACCCAAGAACAACCTCTTGTAGAGAAATGCATGGTTGAAAGAGTTGTAGAGTTACTAAGACACCGTTAAAGATAAAGCTGTCGAATTGAAACTAACAAGATGGAAAAAATTATACGATAAAGTTTGATAGCTTAAATTATAATATATTTTTTACTTTACACTTGCCACTGTGCTTCAAAATTAATCAGTTGGGAGCATCTACAACTCGTGATTTTAAATGTAAGTTCATAGATATCTGTAAAACTATAATTCATCTAAACTAACAAAGTTTTTTCCAAAGTATATATTTATATAAATAAAATTAAAATTTAATTGCAGTTTACTTTAAGTAAACATATTGTACATATTGCACGTAAAGTGTATTTTAGTTTTAATTCGAGCTAGTTTTTTCGTTGATAGTGTTTAAGTAATTCAACAATTTTTACTTCTATTTCTCTCATGATATTAATTATTATAGGTCACTCAAACAACATGTTATAATTAGAATAATAAAGTTGATATAAAAGTCATACAATTTTGTTAATATTTCCGCACAATTTGTATAGTTTGAATGTAAATGACCGTGATTTTTGATTCGCTTTATCTAGCAATTCGTTAAAAAATGGGTCTCTGGAAATATCTTGAAAATTACGAATTATGTCAAAAACTGTTATTTGTACGACTTGAAACATAAGAAATTAACTTTACCTTAAATTTCAGATTAGTCCCGTTCAAAGATTGTTCGAGATATTGTTTTTTTAAGGTTTTGTGTTTTTTCGTCCCTTTCTAAATGTCAAATTTTTACACGTATTTTTCGTGAATAACTTTAAAACCGAAGGGTCTGAAATTGGTTATTACAACGTTGAAAGGTAATTCAATTTAATACATTCCGGTTCTTCTACAATAAAAATTGTCAAAGTTATGGCTATTTGTTAAAAGATTACTTTTTTTATGAAAATCCAAATTGGAGTATTACTCTCAATTGAGTTGTGATAAAATAAATCATTCAAAATTTGTTGTAGCTTTTGGAATAAAACCGCTGCCTAAGGAATCAATATTTCCACATCCAGATTTCCCATCCAAGTCTCTTTAAAAGAAAACATCTTGACCATATTTGCACTCTAGTATGTGGAAATAATTGGTCACAGAATTTTAATAAGAGGGCGTTGCCGAATGCTAGCCAAACCTCCAGAACTTTCGGACGCTGCCGAATACGAAGGCAAATTCCGGGCGTTTCCGTATCCATATTAAGATAGTGCCAAATCCATATCCGGGCGCGCATGAATACCAAGGTAATTTTTGGGCGCTGCCGAATCGATATTAGGATGCCGCTGAATCCATTTTTGGGCGCTGCCGAATTCCAAAGTAACTGCCAGGCGCTGCCAAATCCAAATTAGAACGCCGCCGAATCTATATTCGGGAACGGCTAAACACCAAGGTGACTTCCGGACCATGTCGAATACCAAGGCAATTTTCAGGCGCTGCCGAATCCATATTCGAATCTTTCCGGGCGCCGCCGAATCCACTATTAAACAATACCTCCAGGATCCATTTTGGTTGCACGATTTGACCCAAACATACTAACTACCGTACAAAGCTTTTAAAATGAAGTTAAATAGAAGATTTTAAAAATTAAGTTTCTGGACTGTTATTAGCTTGCTTTATTGTTTTTCCCTATTTACCCCATTTAACTCACAACCCTTCACCGGAATTAGCGCAAGACATAATCTAGTACCAGATCTCGTCATGGAACATATGTGTGCCAAATTTGAAGACAGTATCTTAGACGACCGTTGCGAAGAAAACGTGCGCACAAAAAAGTTACAGACCGACACACAGACAGAATTTTTTTCTCTCTTAAATTTAAAATCTCGACGTTTTATGACATTTATTATTTCAGCAAAAAACATTTTGAAATTTTTTTTAAGATTACTATACTACAGGGTGCGCCACTTAAAACTCCCCAGACTTGCAACTTTTTTATTTTTTAAACTACGACCATGTTGGGCATATCAAATTGTAGATAATTTTAAGGCATTTAAACATGTGTACAGAGTGATTTAAAAAAAAATTAAAATAATTGTTAAGAAAGAAAACTTAATTTCCTTGAATATTTGTTTACCTCATCCTGTACATGAACTGCGTCAATGTTTTCTTATAAAAGTTTTAATTAGCTTCAATTTATGTTATGTTTATTACGTCATATCCGAAATTCTTTTTGGTTTTAGAGAAAGAAATTAAAAACACTCCACTCCTTCCAACTCCTGATTTTTTTAAAATAACTGAAAAAATGTAAATAATAATTTTATGCTTTATTTGTAAAAGACATCACAAAAAATCCTCAACGTAATAAAACAGCAACAAGAAACAAAAGAAATAAATATTTTTAAAAACAAACTCTATTAAAATGTACTAAATAATAGGAATTTTTATTCTTAAAACTTTTTTTTTAACATGAATTGAAGCTAATTAAAACCTTTATAAGAAAACATTAACACATTTCATGTACAAGTTGAGGTAAAAAAATATTCAAAGAAATTAAGTTTCCTATCTTAACAATTTTTTCAATTTTTTTTTAAATCATTCTGTATGCGTGTTTAAGGCTTTAAAAATGTCTACAATTTGATGTGCCCAACAAGGTCATCGCTTTAAAAATAAAAAAGTTACAAGTATGGGCAGTTTTAAGTGGCACACCCTGTACATCTTTCCACTCCACTACGTGGATGTGGAAGTAATAAATCAAATGGCATATATTTTCATTAAAAATAATGTATGTTTTGATCCGAATTTGTTATAAATAAAAACAAGAAATGAAATGTTTCATATTTCTATTGTGAAATATAGTTCATTTAGTTATCCTTAAAATAAAATCATGGAAAAAAACATTTTATATTTATTACAAAAAATGTTTTGTAAGACATACAAAGAAAAATGTTAGTGTAGTTTTGGTGAATAAGTATACCTACTAGAAGCCTCAGAATTTTTATAATATTTACACTACTATAAAGAAAACTACCTGTTGTTAAACTTGAGGCATGTTCAATTTTATTAACATTTAACATTACAAATTGTGTTTTTATAATAAGAAATGTTTCTTTTTATTTAAAATACACTTTCAGATGTATCAATAAACCCTCATGTCATAATATTTTAGCTTCATTAAATCAGTATTTATAATTACTTAATAATTTTCGCATAATTTGTATCCCAATTTGGGACATTGGATGATTTGAGTCGTAAGTTTTATTTCCACATCCAAATAGTGGATTGGAAGTATAGTAATCGTAAAAAAAAACTTCAATTTTTTTTTTGTTGAAATCGGTTTAGAATGTCATGAAATATCGAGATTTTAAATTTGAGGGCAAAAAAAAATTGTATCTATCGGTTTGTCTGTATTTTTTGTACGCACGTTTCCTGTGGGACGGTTTAAGATATTAACTTAATAGTTGTTACGTGTATGTATTATAAAAAGATCTGGAATACATTGCTATAAAATTACACAAAAAATAATCGTTTTAGAGATTCTAGCATTTTACTTAATCGCCAGAATGTATTTACAATAACGGTGTAAAAACCGCTCGAAAAGTGGCTTATATTTGGTAATTTTTTAGTTTCGGAGTCTGTTATTCTAGTTTCGGTTAAACAGACAATAATGGGTTGTATCTGAAACTAATTGACTTGTCTTTTTGAAATGAAGGATTGCTAGTTCTGAAAGACAGTTTTATTGCGTCTTATTATGAACGCTTGTGGGGTAAGGCCTCTATTGTAAGAAACCATTTCCGAAATATATTTATTTCAACCATATGTTTTGTTTTTTAAATTCATAAACATTTTCTCTACAGATATTTTAAAGGATGTCTATTATTCAAAATAAGTAGACTTCATCGACTTACAGTCCAATTTACGTCTTTCTATTTGAAAAGGTAAAGGTGGTTTAATATTTGCTTACGAGACTGCAGTAGAAATTTTTTCGTTCTTTCTTTTCTTCACAAATTAGATATTTTTCTATTAAATATATATAAATTAATTACAATTTTAGAGATTACATGCATTTTGTGTCATGAAAAAATTTAGATACATTTTGATAGTAAAAAAGTGTTGAAAACTCGGAAAATATGTACGTCACAAAAAAATTAGAACAGAGCAAAATTGTAAAGAATGTATTAACCTATACGTTTGAATTTTTCCAGATTTTTAAATTTCATAGTTTACGATATTTTCCGTTTTCGGATAAGGGCCTTTTTTTTCGGTTTTTTCCAGGAAACTTGGACAGAGTGCACTTTAGGAAAAAGTCATAAAGGAAAAAAAGTCTTGTAGTTTAATAATATATTCACTCGAATTTATGGATTTTTCTCGTCACTTTTTTTTCCACCTTCAACTCTTTTTGGAAAAATTCAACCGCTATATCTCGGAAAATATGCATTTTTCGAAAATTTTACGAGAGTAAAAAGTTGTTATTTTTCATAAAATTATCTAAAAAGACATTTTATTTTTTTAATTTACCTCAATTTTACTAGTTAACAAATTAGCAACAAGATCATTGTTTATAATAATTGCGAGGTAATATTAGCGGCCATTTTTTTTTTTGGAGTTTGATCTAAACGAACAGAATCCACAAAGTTTTGTGAAAATCCATTCATTCGATAAACCATTTAGTCAGAATGCTAATTTGCCTACACTATAATGTGTTAGAACTACAAAGTACACATAACATAATCCTGGGATTATATAGACAGAGAAAATAAATTTCCTTTTAAGAGTTGATGTTCTGTTTTTGTTTCATTTTACCATTATTGTATTATTTTGGTTTGAAATACGTATGTTTACATTTTCATAAATGCTAAATATTTGTGTTGTATTCATTTTTTTAAAAGCTTCTATTTAACTTGCAATGTGTTATGTATGAATGTATGTTTGTTTGGTGAAATCTTGCAAGCTGAATTTTGACTAGTTCTTATTACACTAGAGCTTTGAAATTTGGCACACGTGTATAAGTCCGGTGACAATGTTACATAGTATAGCCACTATCGGTCTAAATCCAATATGGCGGACGTCCCAAGATGGCGGACCGGCTTTTTAGTCACAACCCTATTGATATGGGTATCAAATGAAGGGGTTTTACGAGTAAAATACGATAGACAATGTGACGTCATTCTAAATTCAATATGGCGGACGTCCCAAGCTGGCAGATCGCCTTTTTCTTCACAACCCCCTTGATATGGAATCAAATGAAAGGGTTTGACGAGTAAAATACGATGAACTATGTAACGCCATTATAAATCCAATATAGCGGACGCCCTAGGATGGCAAATTATCTTTCTTCACGACTCCCTTGCCATTTGTATCAAATGAAAGGGTTTTGTCTGTCTGTAATAGTCGGAGAGCAGCCAATCTGTAGGAAGCATTTTAAAAGTAGTCTATACAACTCGCGAACACCCACCTAAAAAACAGGTGATATTATGTAAAATGACCTTCTGGATTTGATTTTTGAGTTCGCCCATTAATTTGAGATTGCCAAATCGGTCAATTCGCAAATTTTTCGAAAAATTTTAAAATTATGTGTTAATTTTTGTTTTGCACATAACACATCATATCTTTTTTATTTTAATTCCGATTTTGACCAATATTTTACACATTATCATTCCAATATTCTTGGACAGGCTGACGGCAAAGAATATAGTGTAACTAATAATATAGTGCCTAAAAAAAAATATAATTACCTTCTATTGTCGCGGTTTTTTAAAATTTGCGTTGAAAAATACCCGATCGAGGTAACTTTTTTATTTTTAAAGAGAGAGTTATAGTATAAACGAGAAAAATGTTCCATATACTTTAAACAAACTTTTTTATAAAGATATTTTTTGGAAATTCGGCTCATGTAACGAGATGACGCTGTTGGAAGCGACCGCGCAACTCGTCCGCATTAATTTAAAGCATAACTTCTGTTAACGTCGCCCATCTGTGGTGTCGTTTAAGCGATCAAGTGAGTCTACGGATTATTTAGTTTCTATTTGCAATTAAATGTTATAAAATTATGTAGATAATCTCGAAACATACACATTAAAAAATATATTTTCATTAATTATAACAGCAAGTGGGTACTAAAGATTACATTTTCCTTCGCATAAACAACTTATGTTACATTGCGCGTTTGCTTTGCTACACTTGCAGCTTGTAGTACAGTTATATAATTTACATTTACAAAACGGAGTTAACTCAATAAAATTGGGTTTTGGGCTTTTTGAAATCATCTTTGGAAATAAGATTTCCTCCTTTAGGTACCATCCAAAATCTAAAACATTTATAATTCTGGGCTTAATTTGGTAGACTGTCTTGTAAATAGCACATTGCAGAAATGCCCTTTTTACTTGTATTCTCTGTACTAGGATTTACAATTTCTGATTTTCTTTTATAAGCAGTTCGGGTATACGATCTTCTACATTGTGCATGGTAAACTGGATTTAGTGATAAAAATAAATTTTTCTGTTCTAAATATTGTTTTAGAAATGTCATCGGATTTTGAATTTGATCGGTACATTTTTAAAGCCGTAAATATCGCTCGCAGACAAAAAATTTTCATACCATTGTGTTAGTGAACGAATTCTGAACAACTTTCAAAATGTCCGTCTGTCTGTCCGTCTGTCTGTCCGTCCGTCACGTTTCTTGTAAGCACGATAACTGAAGAAAGAAAATTCCGATTGTACTGCAATTTGGACAATAAATTAGTGTTAGCTAGAAGAAGAACCCTATTTGAACAAAATCGATCGATAAATAAAAATGTTATTACTTAATGATTTAAATTTGATAAATTAACTCCTATATAAAAAAGTCTATTTGACAGTCACATTTTGTCACTTTGACAGCGATAAAAAAGGTGCATCGTTTCTTATCACGATAAAAATACCTGTTCCTCAAAAGCAGAGTATATCTAGTAGTCGCACGTCATTTTAAAATCTGTACTGTCGGCTATAATTTTTAAGTCTTGTGGAAATTATACTGTACGATATGAGTCGTTTTGAGAAAATTATAATTATTTTTAATTGTTGTTCGTTCACATATTCTGTCGTTAATTTATCTTGCCAAAAATCACTCGAGCTTTTCTTTTATGGATAAATTTCTTTTTAACTCAATATTTTGTCAATCAGTAATTTTGCTCGAAAAACTGACATTTGACAAAATCGCTCGATCTCCGGTCTCGCGATTTTTTCATGTCAGTTTTTCTCATAAAAGCACTGATTGGCAAAATTATTTCGTTACAAAGAGAAATTTATCCGATAAAAAAAGCTCGTGATTTTACTGTTGAAATTTTTTTTTTTAATTTTTATGTTTTTGTAATTGAATAGAAATCTGGTGAAATATTTCATTTTAATATTTCTAATTATTTATATATTTTACAAATATACATTTCATAATGTAATATACAACCGTGAAAATATGATTTTATAGCTCGTGTCTTATAATATAAAACCGCTGCCCAAGGAATCACTACTTCCACATCCAGATTCTCTATCCAAGTCACTCACAACGAAAAAACTTTGTATGTGAAAATAATTGTTTATGGAACTTTAATAATATAATATTTGAAATCTTCTACCCCAAAAACCCATAAAACGATACCCCACATCGGTAGTGGGGTGGGGGTGATGATAGGGGGGTGGTAGTGGGGGGTGGATGAAGTAAAAAAATATTTTGAGGTTTCTGGTTCCTGGACACACACTAAATCACAATATTTTTTCATCCCCTTTAATAAGGGGGTGGGGGTGGCTAATGCCAAAATTTTTTTTTTGAGACCTTAGCTTCTCTTGTATATACTAAATACCAATTTCGTGGACTCTTACCTGCTTGATTTACCCATTTACCCCAAATTTACCACAATTTACACCCCAACCCTTCGACGGAACAAGATGAAAATATAATCTAGTTCTAGATCTCGTTAAAGTACATATGTGTACCAAATTTCAAGTCAATATCTTAAACGGTTTCAGAGTAAACGTGCGCACAAAAAAAAGTTACAGACAGACCGACAGACAGACAGAAATTTTTTTTTTCGCTCAAACTTAAAATCTCGACGTTTCATGACATTTTAAGCCTATTTGGACAATAAAAATTTTTAAAAATCTTTTTGTCGTTACTATACTTCCACTGGACGTGGAAGTAAAATTTCTTCTACGTGTAAGGTGGTGGTGTAGTTCTTTTGACTCGGAATCGAAACCCAAATGGGGTTTGGTATAGTTTTTTTACCAAGTCTTTTACCAACTAAGATCGTACTATAAAATTAAAAATGTCTAAAAGTAACATTATTTACAAAAAACTGCGAAAAGTATCCTATTGAATGTATAACAATTATATAAAAATCCAGTTAACAGGCGAAGAGTACGTTTTTAGCTTGTTTCCTTTGATTTCCTATCCGAGTAATTATAATTTATTATGCCAAACTATGTGTTTATAACGCACTAAATATAAGCTGAGACAAAAAGCACTTTCAACTTAACATAAATGGATACTGGAAAATAATAATCACCCGGCACGTGTCTGCGTTTAGCTCTTAGATGCGATTGCGGCCGATTCATAGTAGCGCGCATTCGTTCGGACGCTGAAACAATTAATGAATATTTCGATAAGGGAGCAAAATTTCAAAAAAAACTTCTTATAAAAGATTTTATTTAGTTCATTCGGAACATTTTCTTCGATTATAGTAGGCACCTAACTTTAAAAATAAAAAAGATACCTCGATCGGACATTTTACTCTGCAAATTTTAAAGATTTTGCGTCAAAGAAAAGTTGTTATTTTTTTTTGCCAACTAATTATTTTTTAGGTAAAGTTTTTTACTTTCAACATATCAAAGAATAGTTAGAGAATATTATGTAAAAAAATTAAAAAATTCTGAAGTAAAATAAAACATATATGACGTGTTATATGAAAAACAAAAAATAACACATAACTTTTATTTTTTTTAGAAAATTGCCAATTTGGTCATTTTGGCAATCTCAAATCAATGGGCGAATTCAAAAATCAAGTTTAGCGGGTTATTTTACATCAGATTACCTATTTTTTAGGTGGGTGTTCGCGAGTTGTATAGAGGGTGTCGAATTCAGAGGGTCTGGTCTTCCACTATAAAATAAGTAGACTAAAAAGTAAAAAATAAAATTATATAAAAAAAATATTTTTAAGAAAAAGCCTTCATTTGAAAAAACTGTACTAAAAAGTTTAAATAATGTTTTAAAATTCATTCACATGGAAACCAAAAGCTTTGGGGGCGGTCAATTGAGCAAAGTAACTATGCAATAGTGCTATATGACCGTCCGCAAAGTTTTTGGTTTCCAGGTGTATGAATTTTAAAAAATTATTTTTACTTTTTAGTACAGTTTTTTCAAATAAAAGCTTTTTCTTAAAAATACTTTTTTTTATATAATTTTATTTTCAATAAAAACGTTTTCAAATAAAGCTTGTCCTGCTACTTCCTTTTTAGATTTTAAAACTTAGTCATTTATATTTTTTTAAATTGGACTGTGGTTTAGGTTTTTGACTTTTTAAAAGTTTTTGTGTAGAAATGAAACACCATGGTCTCTTTGCCGATTTTCATTTTTTTTTACGAAGTTGTTACTGGTCTATAAAATTGGGAGGTCTAGTTATATAGCAGGCAGTATGGGCGTATGAGTTTCGAATACATTTCGGACGCAGTTTATTTGTTGGAATCAGTTCTGGAGACACTACTGATTATGAGCATCCATGTTACCAGACGGTAACCCGGTCTGATATTGTTTAAAACAATTTTGTTTACAACAAAAGGAAATATTACATTTTTTCAATGAAACTATGTTTTTAAATATTTTTTTATCGACTTCCAACAAGAAATGTTCGATAATTTTTTTCATAAAGTTGATATTTTCAATGTTATGTTTTAAAAATTAAAAAATCTCCAATTTCTCGTTTCAGTAAGAGCCTTACATTTTCTAAGAAAGCATATACAGTGTGCCAGGGAGCGACGCATGATTAAATGAGCAATTCATATGTCTTGGAAATTTACCAAAAAAAAGTAATTTCTCCCATTTATAAAGTACTTTTTCTGAAATCGATCGGCAATGTCTACATTTTCGGCGCGATTTCAGATCGAAAAATGCACAATTCCAGTATTTTAGTCCGTTGCTAAGAAACTATCAGAAAACAGACCGGAAAAGATCCGTTGCCAAGCAACGATCAACAAAACCGTACGGGAATGTTACTTTCAGTAGTAGTAACATACAGTAAGTAACATTTTGTATGGTTTTTTATGTATATTTTTGACAGTAAATAAATACACGCAGACAAACAATCAAACTTACATTTACACTTACACATACATCAAAATTACATTTATTAGTAAGCAGTTAGATTGTAATGAAGAAATGTAATGAAGAAATGTTAGATTATAATGAAGAAATGTTATTCATTAATGAAGAAATTTTGTGCATTAATACAAATTCCTTAATTTATAATAATATTGATTGTGATTTCAGAAAAAATAGTATGCGTATTTCGGTGTGAAAGCACATTCCCGAACTTCGATGCATCGTCGTCCGGGAATGTACTGCTTTCACACCTAAATACACAATATACTATTTTCTGTAAGAGATAGGACAAAATCTTAGAAATAATTATTCAGAATGAGATTTTTTTATAGAAATAGTTTTGAATTAGTCAGATTTCAGTTTGTCTTAATATTTTAAGGTTTTTCAAATTGTTTAAACAATTTTAATTTACTTAAATAATTATAATTTATTTAAGCAATTACGTTTTGTTTCAAATTTGTAGCATTTCCATCTTTTTTTAGTTTCACAATTTTGTTTATTAAGAGTTTGCTAATGAAACCTGCAAATTATTTAAGCAACTTATTCCTGTTTATTGCCAACTTTCTTCAGAATAGAGCTAGAGTTGTGCAGGCTTTAAGAAATTTTGAACTTTTCATCGACTTTCTGCTCATATTTAAAATAAAGAACATTCTTGAGACTAATTAAAAATAATTTCTGCAAAAAGAGTCGCAAATAAATAACAATAAATGCTAGAAATACATGATACTCTACTTTTGTCCTTATGGGGTTATTTTGAGGCCCAATAGTTCTCATGGGGGGTGTAATTGAAAAAATAATTATTAATTCGTATTCTTTGAACTATTGTGAAATTTAAAAAAAGTTCGAAATGTTACAAATTTATAGCAAAATATAATTTTTTGAATAAATTATAATTGTCTAATACATTTGAAAGGCATTAAAATATTAACACAATCTAGAAGGTGATTAATTAATAATAATTTGTGTAAAAGAGAACTCAAATAAATAATAATAAACGTTAAAAATACGTGATACTCCAACTTTACCCTTATAGGGTCACTTTGCAAGTGAGCAAAATTTTAACAAATTCAGTTTTATTTTTCTGAATAATATTTCTTTACAGCACCCTGTCCTATCTCGTACAGAAAATTTGATAAATTGACAAATAGCAGAAAAAAAACTATGTGTGAGAACTAAAAAGAAAAACTATCTACAAAATTAATTTCCAATCTTTGCAGATAGACTTTCTTTTTAGTTCATACAGATTGTTTTTTCTACTGTTTGCCAAATCCCATAAAGAATATGTTTTATAACAATTATAAGCAAATAAAAAGTAATTCACTTTTACGCGAACTTAAATTGTGACATAAATTAGTATTCTCACAGGATGAGATTTCCTTATTTACTTATACGTCGACAGACTGCAGATTGTAATAATATTCTTCTAGGCAAATACGATAAAGCAGCATAGCATAAATCTGACAACGCCGCCGGAAGTCAGTTAAACCTGTAATTTTTATATTCGGGTGTCATTTTACGCATCGATTAAAATATTCATAAGGACACCAATTAAACCGTAAAGTAGGTAGGATGCTAACTTAGCCTTTAAATAAATTTTGTGTATATCAGTGTGTATATTAGTGGATGCCAAGTGAGAACGTTATTAGGTAGGATGCCAACGGATACCTTATACTTATATATATATATATATATATATATATATATATATATATATATATATATATATATATATATATATATATATATATATATATATATATATATATATATATGTATATATTATAAGTTTCTATGAGCCACTTTTGACAGGGTAGTCAAGAAGAATTAATAAACAAGCTAAAAACGTACTCTTCGCCAATTTACTCAGCTTTTTATATATAATTGTTACACATTCTATAGCATACTCTTCGCAGTTTTCTTGTAAATAATGTTAGTTTTTGGACATCCTAAATTTTGTGATACCATCTTTGTTGTGAAAAAAATTACATGAAAAAAAATGAAAAAAATGTCCAACCTGTGTGGGATTCGAAGACGGGAACTTTGGATTGCAACGCAAAGCTTTAGCCGCTGCGCCACCACATATTGCTACGAAAATTGATTGTCTGTGATATACCTATATCTTTCGACAATCATACATATTTCAACTCGTACTTCTATGAAATATATATTAGTAAAATTCATAAACAAAAAAAATATATTATAGAAATAATATTTCGCAAGATTTCCATTTTAGTACAAGCGAAAAAAATTAAGAGAACATTTTTTTTTAAATAAATAATTAATAACTTTTTTATTTACCGATCGATTTTCTTCAATAGGGTTCCTCCTCTAGCTAACACTAACTTACTTTCTAAATTTCAATACAATCGGACTTTTCATTCTTAAGTTATCGTGCTTACAAGAAACGTGACGGACGGACAGACGGACATTTTGAAAGTTGTTCAGAATTCGTTCACTAACACAATGATATGAAAATTTTTTCTCTACGAGCGATATATACGGTTTTAGAAATGTGCCGATCAAATACAATATACTCTTCATTTTTGCGAAGAGTATAATAATAATTAGACATTGGGCACCGCGGAGAGTAGTGCGGTGCGAAAGGGCGATCGAGGTTTGCAGTTCTAACCGCTCGGAGATTTTGTAACTGCGTTAGTTTTAAATTCATAACTTAGTTATTATTTCACTAAAAATATTTTTAAAAATGCCGTCATGGTGAGAAAGCATAGGCCGTCATTTTATAAAGAATATTTTTTCTTTATTTGGGGCTTAGTTTTCGAGTAATTGAGTGTGTAATGTAAAAAAAATGGCAAATGAATTAATTTCTAGCGAAGGTCGAACAGAGATACAGGCATTTAAAGTTTGCATTTCCCATAAAGCACAATGCTTTTTTGAAAATAGTTTATTTTTTTACAGCCTTACAGCTATAGAGAATATTATATAATTTTTACCAAAGAGAGAGACGTCCTTTTGCACAGGACAATCTTTGGACAACTTTTTTTGGAAGTTTACCTATATATATATTATATATACATATATATATATAATATATATATAGGTAAACTTCCAAAAAAAGTTGGAGTATTATATATATATATATATATATATATATATATATATATATATAATATATATAGGTAAACTTCCAAAAAAAGTTGTCCAAAGATTGTCCTGTGCAAAAGGACGTCTCTCTCTTTGGTAAAAATTATATAATATTCTCTATAGCTGTAAGGCTGTAAAAAAATAAACTATTTTCAAAAAAGCATTGTGCTTTATGGGAAATGCAAACTTTAAATGCCTGTATCTCTGTTCGACCTTCGCTAGAAATTAATTCATTTGCCATTTTTTTTACATTACACACTCAATTACTCGAAAACTAAGCCCCAAATAAAGAAAAAATATTCTTTATAAAATGACGGCCTATGCTTTCTCACCATGACGGCATTTTTAAAAATATTTTTAGTGAAATAATAACTAAGTTATGAATTTAAAACTAACGCAGTTACAAAATCCCCAAGCGGTTAGAACTGCAAACCTCGATCGCCCTTTCGCACCGCACTACTCCCCGCGGTGCCCAATGTCTAATTATTATTATACTCTTCGCAAAAACGAAGAGTATATTGTATTTGATCGGCACATTTCTAAAACCGTATATATCGCTCGTAGAGAAAAAATTTTCATATCATTGTGTTAGTGAACGAATTCTGAACAACTTTCAAAATGTCCGTCTGTCCGTCCGTCACGTGTCTTGTAAGCACGATAACTTAAGAATGAAAAGTCCGATTGTATTGAAATTTAGAAAGTAAGTTAGTGTTAGCTAGAGGAGGAACCCTATTGAAGAAAATCGATCGGTAAATAAAAAAGTTATTAATTATTTATTTAAAAAAAAATGTTCTCTTAATTTTTTTCGCTTGTACTAAAATGGAAATCTTGCGAAATATTATTTCTATAATATATTTTTTTTGTTTATGAATTTTACTAATATATATTTCATAGAAGTACGAGTTGAAATATGTATGATTGTCGAAAGATATAGGTATATCACAGACAATCAATTTTCGTAGCAGTATGTGGTGGCGCAGCGGCTAAAGCTTTGCGTTGCAATCCAAAGTTCCCGTCTTCGAATCCCACACAGGTTGGACATTTTTTTTCATTTTTTTTCATGTAATTTTTTTCACAACAAAGATGGTATCACAAAATTTAGGATGTCCAAAAACTAACATTATTTACAAGAAAACTGCGAAGAGTATGCTATAGAATGTGTAACAATTATATATAAAAAGCTGAGTAAATTGGCGAAGAGTACGTTTTTAGCTTGTTTATTAATTCTTCTTGACTACCCTGTCAAAAGTGGCTCATAGAAACTTATAATATATACATATATATATATATATATATATATATATATATATATATATATATATATATATATATATATATATATATATATATATATATTGACATGTATTTAGTTATAGGTTAAATAAAATTGTTTAGTAGTTAAGATTAGAATAAGAATATGTAAAACTATAGGATATAAGCTATTTCGAAGTCAACGAAATTAGACGAGAAAAATCAAGTTGTAAAAAAAATTGGAAATTGAATTATTAATAAAAAGTCAGATTGACAAAAATTCAAGAAAAATATATTTGATGAATAATAATGAAGAAAGATATGCTCACATGAGTTTCGACAATAAGAATTTAATTATCTAGAGGGGAGAATCCAATAAGGGACATCGTTAATATGACTATGGAAGAAATAAGGAACCAATGTCAAGCTTGGTGAAACATACATGAGAAAAGGTATTTTCGTGAACGTTATTCCAATAAACATTTAACGTATTGCGTTATTTAAGTTATATAAAAAAGGAACAATTAATTTATTTTAACCTGGAAACTTCGACAATATTTGTTAGTATATAAGAATTTAATATATAAGTTAGCTGTCGGTTAGGGCATTAGGAAAAACTAACGTAATTGTTTGACTCTTAAATCAATTCAATAAATCAGTATTTTAATTCTGAATATTTTTTATCTAATATATTAAAAATAAATTTGAACCTACTTTTTGGCCCTGGGAAAGAGTAAATTTAAAATTAGTAAAAACAAATAAAAATAAATTTAGTAAAATATAAATCAAGATAGTACAATATATATATATATATATATATATATATATATATATATATATATATATTTGCTTTTTCGTGTTTTTTTTTTTCATTTGGACGTATATATGTCGGAAAGTACGCATTTTTAAGGCTAGATGAACATTAGTTAACTTGTTCAGAATGTGATTTCCTACAAAAATAATCTATACACTTTTCCTATTATCCCACTGGTTTTTCCGGAAAGATGAAAAAAAAACAACGAAAAAGCTAATAGATATATTCTTCAAGAAACTTTTCCGGAAAAAGCAATAGGATAATCGGAAAAATGTATAGGACCTTTTTATAGGGAATTATATTCTGAACAAGTTCACTTATGTTCAATTAGCCCTAAAATCGCGTACTTTTCGAGATATTTGCATTCAAAATATAAAAAACAAGAAAAAACATAAATTTTTCAAGCTGCTTTTCCGGAAAAACCAATGGGATAATCGGAAATAGTAGCTTGTGTAACAAGAGTGGATATGATATCCATATCGCACGATAAAGAAGTTTGAGCACGACGCCGTAGGCGGAGTGCTTCAAATGTTTGAGTGCGATATGGATAATCCACTTGAGTTGTAAAGTACACTTTTTCTACGATCAGCTTAAAAAAATTACAAAATTTATTAAACATTAATATATTACACAAATACACACTGACAGTACACACTGACAGTTACTTTTTGACAGCTACGCACTAATTTGATTTTAAAACGAATAGTTGCCTATGTACTTAATACACGAACTGTGATTAGTCGGTTTCATTTCATATCCATTCTAGAACTGATATGAAATATATCCGTTCAGTTAACTGGAATTGCCTAGGTACTTATCCATTCTACAGACTGTACAGAAAACAGCAAATTTACATAAGGGAGTAGAAAAAATGTATAGAGCCTTTTGTGTAGGAAATCGTATTCTGAACAAGTTTACCTATGTTCCTTTAGCTTTAAAAACGCATATTTTTCGAGATATATACGTCCAAATGAAGAAAATCACGGAAACGTATATATGCATGTATATATATATATCTCAATATTCGCACATAAGCAAAACCTTGTTCTAAAAGTTGAATACTTACTTCCTATGCAGAGAAACTGCTGTTCAAAATTTTTCTCAAATTTTTTCCTAATTTGAGCGTACTGACAAGAATGCTTTGAAATATAATTAAACGTAGAAAATAGCTAATTATACATAACAAAAATTGTTCGAATTGTCCTCCATTTTCCCTTATGCACAATCTAAGTCTTTCCTTTTTAAGGAACGTTGAATAGGTACCCTGTAAAATTCTTGTGTAGTATTGTAAACTCTTGATCGATTTTTTCTCTCAACTGTTCAATCGCGTCAATTTGAGTATTTTAAACTCGTGATTTTAGATAATTCCACACAGTGAAATCAAGAGGAGTTAAGTGAGGAGACCGAAGAGGCCACTTAATCGGTGCATCTGCACCCCGGCCAATCCATCTATTAGGATAGTGGTTGTGTAACCATGCTCTACATGTTCTGGTATAATGCGGTGTTGCGCCGTCATGAATGAAAAACACATTTCTTCTGATTCGCAATGAAATATTACGTAATATTTTATACAAAGTGTTTTCCAAAAAATCATAATACATATCGCCATTTAAATTTCCAGGAAATATATAAAAATATATATAAAAATATATATAAAAAAGGGTTTGTATTGTTGTTCCGGTTTGTGCGAATCTTTATATGCTAAAAGTATTTTTTTTTTTAATTTTTAGAAAATACGCATAAATCAGTTAGGGAACGATTCAGAGAGCCTGGCGTGTAACAACCTGCTTTAAATTGTTGCAGCATTTTTCCCTTTTTTCGCTTTCAAAATACCTACAACACACTTATGTACAGGGTGTCCCAAACTCGACACCCGATCATTAGTGGAAAATTTCAAAAGTAAATAAAAATTTTAATGCAGGATGTTCAAATAAGGTATCATTTAGGATTAAAAATATTAATTTCATATTTCACACAAGATATTATTTTCAGTGACATACATAAATTTTGCATTATTAAAAAGTCCCATAGTCTCTGAAAATATTTTTTGAAACCGTCAAAAGTTATATGGGCCAAATTGTTCAACAAAATTGTAAAAATATATATGTCAAAATCAAGTTGTGTTAAATATTGTCAAGATGGTCATGAAATACAATTGTTGGTTGTGACGTATACTTTCCGGTGAGGCCGGAAAGCGGTCACTTTTAGCACCTTAGCAACGGTTCGGTATATATATATATATATATATATATATATATATATATATATATATATATATATATATATATATATATATATATATATATATATATATATATATATGCTATCGATTTATCCAGTTGTTAGCTTTTTATATTTAAATCCCTACAGATTCATTTATTAAGGCACTTTGGGACGCATGAGCTCTCTACTATTAGAACTTCATAAACATTACACTGTACTAGATTTTAGTTGAAAGTACGGGAACCAGGCAGAAATTTTAATAATAGCTACGTAATATTCTTAAATCTTAAGAAATATATATCTTTCAGGTTAGCTGTGACGTCACGTACCATAACCTATAAATCAACATTCACAAAGGTTACCAACCCAAATATTTTTGACAGATGGCAAAATACATTTTCCCCTAACAATAATACCAATAATATTTTTTGGATGCTGTCGTGTGTGCACATATATCGAATTCTTTTTACTTTTTTTAACGGAAATGAAATTGAAAGGGTGCAAGTGTGATATATCGTTGAAATTGGAATTTTTACTGCTTTTCAATGGTTCGATTACAAATTGTAAGTAATCATAAAATAAACAACTTGTTGTGCCAAAACGGCACTAAACATAATCCGATCTCAACTAAAACCTTTTCAGATCTTCTGGAGCACTAAAGAAACTCTCATGCAAAGTTTCATCCAAATCCATTTAGTAGCTTCGCCGCTATCGTGCTAAGATACATACACACATACACACACACACACATTTTTTAAAAACCACCTTGGACCTCAAAACGTAAAGATTTGATATTATCTTAATTTTCGATTTTGGACTAAATGTAGTAACCTCCCACAATTTTATTGTGGGAGGTAGATCAAGTTCAGTCTTAATGTGTAGATAAGGAATTAGGCCTTAATGTCTCGAAATGCAAGATTACTACATTCTCTCGAAAACAAACAATATGTGAATTTATATATCATATTGAGAATAATGCATTACCTCGATGTAATTTCATTAGGGATTTGGGCGTGTTATTTGATTGAAAACTTAGTTTTAATGAGCATATAACTTTAAAAGTGCCTGAGGCAATGAAATTTTATGGATTCATCGTCAGAAATTGTAAACATTTTACAGATATTGATGTTTTAAAAACATTGTATTTTTTCTTATGTCCGAGTATCAATACTATAATCTTCATAAAAGCATGGTGGAAGGGGTTCAAAGAAAATTTTTAAAATATTTGACATTCAAAGTGGATGGTGTTTATCCCGAAAGAGGAATAAGTTATAGCTATTTAACCAGTAGATTTAATATAATTAGTTTAGATTTAAGAAGAATTTGCATTAATATTTTTGTATAAGTTATTACATAATAAGATTGATTGCTGCGCTTTACTTGGTATTATTAATTATTATGATGTACCCAGGATTAACGCAAGACATAATCCAACCTTTAGATGTGATATACCGAGAAGAAACATTTTATTAAAATCACCAGTTTATGTCATGGGTCAAAATTTTAATAAATTATATCTAATATATGTGATATAAATTATTGTTCACTAAACAGTTAAACACTCTCATTCAAATAGCCATTCTAAATGTCGATGTAAATATTATATAATACTTTGTTTGTTATCATGCTAGTTTCATTATACAATACAGCGTGATCTACCAAGAAATGCGGAAAATAAAATGGTGTACTAGTCTTCAATGTGGGAAAGCCCCTGCAAAATTTTAGAGGATTCTGAGGTAATTTAGTATATTAAATTATTAGTAAATTTGCGAAGATACACTACTGATGTTGATTAAGTCCTGCCCTACTCCTGAATAAGTCGACGAACTTACTGTGAAAGAACGTATTCGAGTTGTTTACATTTCCTTAATTGGCATAAAAAGTGAAGCCGATCCAGCGACAGGGAGCCAATATTGTCGATATGCTTTGAAGATAATTAGAATTCCAGCGAACCAGTTCACTTCTACGAATGAGTTCAAAGCATGCCGACAAGGCTGGCTCCCTGCCGCTGCATCGTGTCTCGAGGGTCGCGTTTTTTGTTTTCGGTCGAACAATAGGGACACCGCCGTCTCATTGATCGGTTTAACTAAATATCTGGTATATCTGCTTGTCGTTCAGCATGGGGTCAATGTCTTTGATTTATTTCGCTATTTTTGTAGTGTGATTTGATTAAAACCAAAAAGTCACTTCTATCTTATCCAGCTTTGCTGTCAGTAGTGTCAATCCCAAGTCTGATAAAGTGATATGGTTGTACCGCGTTACGTTAGATTAGTTTAAAGTCATTGGCGGCGCATTTCTACAAAAAAATAAGGTCATCTTTTTGGTCATTTTTTTTTAATTACTTCCAGATCCAGTGGAAGTATAGTAACGACAAAAAAAATTTTTAAAATTTTTATTGTTCAAATAGGCTTAGAATGTCATGAGACGTCGAGATTTTAAGTTTGAGCGAAAAAAAATTTCTGTCTGTCGGTCTGTCTGTCTGTCGGTCTGTCTGTAACTTTTTTTTGTGCGCACGTTTACTCTGGAACCGTTTGAGATATTGACTTGAAATTTGGTACACATATGTACATTAATGAGATCTAGAACTAGATTATATTTTCATCTTCTTGCGTCGGAGGGTTGGGGGGTAAATTGGGGTAAATTTTGGGTAAATAGGTAAATCAAGCAGGTAAGAGTCCATAAAATTGGTATTTAGTATATACAAGAGAAGCTAAAAAAAAATTTGCATTAGCCACACCCATTACCACCCCCACTCCATTATTGAAGGGGATGAAAAAAAATGTGATTTAGTGAGTGTACCAGAACCAGAAACCTCAAAATATTTTTTTACTTCATCACCCCCACCCCACTACCGATGTGGAGTATCGTTTTATGGGTTTTTGGGGTAGAGGATTTCAAATATTACATTATTAAAGTTCCATAAACAATTATTTCCACATACGAAATTTTTTCGTTGTGAGTGACTTGGATAGAAAATCTGGATGTGGAAGTAGTGATTCCCTGGGCAGCGGTTTTTTTCATTTTTTTAAACTCCTTTCGGTGGGGACAACCTACTGTTAAATTTTCCGCATGTCATGGTAGATCAAGTTGTATAATTATTATATATTGTCCTGTAAATGGGTTCTCTGTTGGGCAATAAAGCTATTATTATTATTATTATTATTATTTCGGTTTCCCGTTCAGGGCATCCGTGGACAGGGCTTCCGTGGCCTCCAACACCACACGGTAGCCGCGCCGGCTAATTCATTACAGCCACTCTCCACGACCTGTAGAGTTAGTGACTGTAAACACCTGAATCATGTGCCCTAAGCAGACGAAGGGACCCCAAGATAACAGCCTTCTGCATCTGACCTGCCAACCATTCTGCCGAATTCTGACAGGCCGGTATGATCTTTAATTCTGAGAGCAGCGAAGGCTTCATCCCTCCGAGTACGCCGATTATTAGGACGACCATCTTGACCGAGTAGTCTGGGTACAGCACTTGGAGCTCATACCGGAGATCACGATATTTGGTCCGTTTTCCCCCTCCTTCAAAGCGATGTTTGTCTCAGCAGGTACTGAGAATTCGATGACAAACATTACTTTGTTCTGATGGTCGAGGAGGACTATGTCAGGCATGTTGGCTTGATTTAGCCTGACGGTCGGGAACGAGTAGTTCCAATAAATTCGGCATCTCTCGTTCTCGACAACGGACTCAATATCTCCGGGGATTTAAGGCAGCACTGCTGTTTGATCTACCCCGTACGAATGCCTTCGATGGTAGTATAGCGTTATGGCGGTGGATGTAGGCCGAAATCGCGTATATCGGGCATGCTAAAAGCAAATGCATCAGCGATTCCGGCGCCCGACGGCAGGTCCTGCAGTTGATATCAGGGACCTCTACACCCATTACGCGGCTTCGGTAGACCAAGGTGTTTGTTACACCATCCTGACAGGCCACAATGAATCCCTCAGTCTCCGACTTAAGCCAAGCTGACCTTAAAAAGGCGAATGTCAGCCTAGTCGATAAACCCAGTGTTTCTATGTTCTTATAGTACACACCGTGCATGGGTTTATCGAGATGCTGCCTGAACAGATTCTCCTGTTCGGCAGCTTTTATTTGGGCTTTCAGACAATTTGGCTGAAGTTCGGTGACTGACTCTGGATCAGCACCGCGCCGGCCACCTCGTCTGACGTCGTTATTATTATTATTATTTTTTTTTTTTAGCGAGCTAAAAACCAGTCACCCTTCTCTGTGGCTCCGACCCTCACAGAGGGGAGCTGGTAGTACCGGTAGCCACTCCCCACTCCCGTGGGGTAAGTGACTACTGGGTCCGGGAATCGTGTGCCCTGAGCAGACCTAACGAACCGAGAATGACGGCCTTCTGCATTCTGCCGAATTTCGGCATGCCGGTATGATCTTGAGTTACGAAAGCAGTGTGTGTCCCGTTCCACCGAGGGCTCCTATAATCAGTACCACTATCTTAACAGTATGGTCTGGATAGAGTCTGCGGAGTTCGAAGAGCAGATCTCGATATTTTGTCCGTTTTTCCTCCTCCTTCAAGACAATGTTGTTCTCCGCGGGAGCCGAGAACTCCACGACGAACATTGTCTTGAGTTGATGGTCGAGGAGTACTACGTCAGGCTTGTTGGCTTGTATTTGCCTGACGGTGGGAAAAGAGTAGTTCCAATAAATTAGACACTTCTCATTTCCCACAACGGACTCAATATCCCCCGGAGCGTAAGGCAGCACTAGTGTTTCGTTTATCCCATACGAGTGCCTTAAATGGTAATAAAGCACTTGTAATGCTCCGTCGTGCCTTTGGATATAGGCCGAGACTGCATATGCCGGGCAAGCCGACAGCAAGTGCATAAGAGTCTCTGGCGCCCTGCGGCAGGCCCTGCAGCTGACATCAGGGACCTCTATACCCATGACACGACTACGATAGACGAGTGTGTTAAATACACCACCCTGGCAAGCCATTGTGAATCCCTCGGTCTCAGACTTCAGCCCGGCTGACCTTAAGAAGGCAAAGGTCAGCCTTTCGGATAAGCCAAGGTTTTCTATATTTTTATAGAAAACTTCATGCATTGGCTTATCCGTGTGCAGCTGCAGAAAGTTGTTGTGTTCTGCAGCTTCAATTTCGGCTTTTCGCCGAGCAGGTTCCAACTCGGTGACAGAGTCGCGATTTATCCGCTCGACGTCGAAGGAGAGACCAAGTTCATCGGCTGCTCTCTGTGCTGCCTTAAACAGAAAGGCTCCTACCCCTGCATTTTCATGGTTTCGGACCATGCAGACGAGGGGATCCGAACTCCTGATGACTTTACAGGCTCCATCCAGAACCATCCTATTATGGAGACTCTCCAAACTCAAGAGTCCACGGCCTCCCCGATGTCGTGGGAGGTGTAGCCGTGGAACGAACGATTTAGGATGCAAACTCCTATTGAGATGCATCTTCTTGCGTGTTCCTACGTCGAGTTGACGCAACTCTTCTTGAGTCAATTTCACTACTCCAAAGGAGTAGAGAAGGATCGGAACGGCAAGCATGTTGATAGCAGACACCTTGTTCTTCCCCGACAGCTCTGAAGACCAGATCTGTCGGAGTCGGTGCTGATACTTGCCGCGGAGAGCGTTTTTCACTACACTCACTTCTTGGGTGGAGCGTTGCTCGACACCCAAGTAAGTGTACGACTCTCCGGCATCTAGATGATGTAAGATGCTTCCGTCCACGAGCTGCGCGTCCTCTCCGTAGTTCCCGCATCGTCCTCTCTTGAGATGGACCAGTGCACATTTGTCCAACCCGAACTCCATACCGACAGCCTGCGTGTACTCCTGTACCACCCTGAGGGACTGGTGTAGGTCCCTCTCCCCGGAGGCATAAAGTTTATGGTCATCCATGTAAAACAGATGGGTGACCTTATGCCTCCTATCGCCGGGGGTACCGCAGTTGTATCCACGGGTTTTCCGGAGCGAAACGGATAATGGCAGTAGTGAGATGCAGAACAGAAGGAGGCTGAGGGAGTCTCCCTGAAATACTCCCCTTCTGAATGTTACCGACTCCGTCTGGACTCTATCGTTACCCGATGTAATGGTAAAGCGAGTCCTCCAGAGCGGCATCAGTTCTTCGATGCATCTCACTACGGGACCGGGTACCGCAAGACATCGGAGCAAGTGAACAATGAGCTCATGCGATGTCATATCAAATGCCTTGCGGTAGTCGATCCAGGCCATGGAGAGGTTCCGCTTATACTGCACGGAGTCCTGCGTGACACATCTGTCAATCAGCAGGTTCTCCTTGCAGCCAGCGACATCTCTCTTCGACCCTCGTTGCTCATATATCCGTTCGTAAACCGGTTCAACTGCGTGGAGCACTCGCATGTACAAGATGTGCGTAAACACCTTGTAACATGCATTTAGGCAGGTTATCGGCCGGTATTTCTTTGGGTCCGACAAATCTCCGTTCTTCGGGATCAGCACTGTCCGCCCCTCGACAACCCAAGAAGGAATTTGCTGCTCCCCATTTAGCCATGAATTGAAAATTCTGGCCAAATAGTGGTGGGTACCGGATAACTTTTTCCACCGAAAGTTATTGATCCCGTCAGGACCTGGAGCAGCAAAGTTCTTAGAGCCTTCAAGAGCTCTTCGAACCTCTTCTGGAGTTATCGGTTGGCACACCTCGTTTGGTTGTTGAAGCCTTTGACAGAAGGCTTCAAAATGTGCCAGGGCTGGAGAGTCTCGGTTGAGTGGAAGCTTCTACTCGTAAAGCGTTTTCCAGAAATTTTCCACCTGATCTACAGTCGGCGGATTCTCTGCAACACGCGGAGGCGGATCGAAAAGGCGCGAGGGCTTTTGGCGGAAGAGTTTATTTTCCGCCCGCCTCACTAGTGATTTTTTACAAACCACTAGCATCCGTATCCTGTCGAGACAGTGCTGTTTGGTGGTTCGCAGCACTGCCTCATTGAGTGTGTGATAGACGCGTCTTAAGTTGGCGGCTATTCGACGCACTTTAGGCGTGAACGGCCTATTGGCCGCCATATAGTCCATCACACATTGGATACGGGATGCTTGTTGCCTCGCCGACCGGATCTTGGCTTCCATCTTTTGCATGCACCGCTCCGCCCTCTCCTGTGGGGAGGCAGTATTACGACTCTCCAACCGAGAAAAGCGTTGAGCAGCGGCATACACGGCACAGTTTATGTGCCAGATGTCAGCCCGTTCTGGTAGCGCTTCACGAAGTTCTTCATCCACTCTGGCCAGATCTTGTGGCCTGGGGGCTTTTATGTAGTGTAGCCCCCGCCTGGTACTGAGGCCCTCTGGTATTGGTGGAACGGTAGGGACTGCATCCTCAACCAGTTCATTCGGTGGACCTTCGGCCACCTCATTCACCGGCTGAGGAGCAGCTCTCACGTAGCCCCTGCGACGAAGGTGGGATACATAATCACGCAGGTTTTGTGGCGTGAAGGCGCTGTGCTCTGGGTGCCTTGCACACGGATGGGGTCGATTGTGGGGGTCCTGTCTTCTGCCTGCGGGAACCAGAAGTTAGGGCTTGTGGGTGGTTAGCCCAGCAAGCCCACGACCGACACCAGAGGGGAAGGAGCTTCCCCTCCCGGGTGCACTAGGGCTGCCGGTTCGATTTTACACCCCCAGCTGGAGTAAGTGGTGGCGCTACTCACCAAAGGCTTGATTGATGAAAGTCAGCCCCTCCTGCTTATTTATTATTATTATTATTATTATTATTTTGTCGCGTGTGCGATGCTGGACAGTTCTCCCGTGTCTCCGACATTCTCACGGGAGAAGCGCCAGCGAATTATCCACAGCCACTCCCCGCATCCCGCAGGGTTAGTGACTGTAGATGCCAGATTCGTGTGCCCTAAGAAGACGAAGGGACCCCAGGATAACTGCCTTCTGCATTTGGCCTGCCAGCCACTCGGCTGACTTTTGGCAGGCTGGTATGGCCTTTAATTCCGAGAGCAGCGTATTATTATTATTATTATTATTATTATTATTATTATTATTATTATTATTATTATTATTATTATTATTATACACCTTTCATCACAGCTGTGTCTGACAACTGGTTCTTCCGGGATAGGTCGGGAGCGTACCCTGCTCCTTAGACCTACCCTAATTCGTATTTTGGTATTCCACTAAACTTGCGCCTGTAGTGCCCTACGGATAATATATGCTGTTCCTAGGAGCACACTTTTTTGCAAACTGACCTTATATTTCTGTCCCGGTATCTTATTTAAATATTTGTCCAGCTTGTTTGTGACAGTTCCAGTGGCCCCAATTACTACTGGTATTACTGTAGATGAAACACCCCACATTCGCCCTATTTCTATACTTAGGTCTTGGTATTTTAGGATCTTTTCCGCTTCTTTCTCCACCACCCGTCTATCACCTGGTACCGCCACATCGATAATCAGCGCTGTTTTTTCCGCTTTATTTTTTATAATAACGTCCGGTCTATTAGCTCTGACCTGTCGGTTATAATCGGTTGATTCCACATCAAGACTGTCCTATCTTTTTCCATCACTGGTTTAGGGTCATGTTTGTGCCAGCGTTCTCTAACTGGTATGCCAATTTCTTTGCAAATGTTATAGTGCAGATTTTTGCAGACTTGATCATGCCGTTTTATATAATCATTTTTTGCCAATATAGGACACCCCGATATTACATGTTCAGTAGTCTCCTCGAATAAACCGCACAGCCTACAAGTACTATTTATGTTTTGTTTTTGGCTATTTTTCATGTGATATCTTGTGGCTAACGCTTGATCTTGGGCGGCAATAATTGTACTCTCAGTTGCACCTTTCAAATCCCCTTTCCTTAACCATTCGTAGCTGCCTTCTTTGTTAATGAGAGGGTTAGCAATCAATTGTGGATACTGACCGTGGAGGGGCTTATCTTTCCATCGCTTTTCTAAGTTTGCGCGCAGTAAGTTTTTTATTTTAGAGCAAAATTTGCCAGTATTATCCCCATTATCTTGTGGTACCTTGTTCACATTTAACTCCTCTAGGGTACGATCACCTATCTCGATAATCGACTTGCTGTTCGGTCGCTGTAGATCATTTTCTAGTATAAGTGCACGGAACTGATCGGCCGGTTGTTTTTTAAGGTATTGATATAGTTCAATAATGGCTGACTTATATTCTTACTTATTATTATTATTATTATTATTTTTTTTTTTTTTTTTCGATTTCCCGTTGCCGGACAGGGCTTCCGTGGCCTCCGACACCACACGGTAGCCGCGCCGGCTAATTAATTACAGCCACTCTCCACGACCTGTGGAGTTAGTGACTGTAAACACCTGAATCATGTGCCCTAAGCAGACGAAGGGACCCCAAGATAACCGCCTTCTGCATCTGACATGCCAACTATTCTGCCGAATTCTGACAGGCCGGTATGATCTTTAATTCTGAGAGCAGCGAAGGCTTCATCCCTCCGAGTACGCCGATTATTAGGACGACCATCTTGACCGAGTAGTCTTGGTACAGCACTTGGAGCTCATACCGGAGATCACGATATTTGGTCCGTTTTTCCCCCTCCTTCAAAGCGATGTTTGTCTCAGCAGGTGCTGAGAATTCGATGACAAACATCACTTTGTTCTGATGGTCGAGGAGGACTATGTCAGGCTTGTTGGCTTGAATGAGCCTGACGGTCGGGAACGAGTAGTTCCAATAAATTCGGCACCTCTCGTTCTCAACAACGGACTCAATATCTCCGGGGATGTAAGGCAGCACTGGTGTTTGATCTACCCCGTACGAGTGCCTTAGATGGTAGTATAGTACTCGTAAAGCCGCGTTATGGCGGTGGATGTAGGCCGAAATCGCGTATATCGGGCATGCTGAAAGCAAATGCATCAGCGATTCCGGCGCCTGACGGCAGGTCCTGCAGTTGATATCAGGGACCTCTACACCCATTACGCGGCTTCGGTAGACCAAGGTGTTTATTACACCATCCTGACAGGCCACAATGAATCCCTCGGTCTCCGACTTAAGCCCAGCTGACCTTAAAAAGGCGAATGTCAGCCTAGTCGATAAACCCAGTGTTTCTATGTTCTTATAGTACACACCGTGCATGGGTTTATCGACATGCTGCCTGAACAGATTCTCCTGTTCGGCAGCTTTTATTTGGGCTTTCAGACGATTTGGCTGAAGCTCGGTGACTGACTCTGGATCAGCACCGCGCCGGCCACCTCGTCTGACGTCGAATACGAGACCAAGTTCATCTGCGGCTCTTTTTGCTGCCTTAAACAATCCTGCGATTTCATGATCTCTCACTAATAGCAGGAGCGGATCCGAGCTCCTGAGGATGTTACATGCCATACTCAGCGCTACTCTGCCATGCATACACTCCAGGCCCAAGAGTCCTCGCCCCCCCCGATGACGTGGGAAGTAAACACGAGGAACGGACGATCTAGGATGAATACTCATATGGATGTTCATCATCTTGCGGGTATCTCTGTCTAGTTCGCGCAGCTTATCTACAGTCCATTTTACTACCCCAAAGGAGTAGAGCAGAACAGGAACGGCAAGCATGTTAGTGGCAGATGCCTTATTCTTCCCCGAAAGTTCGGAGGACCAAATCTTTCGGAGTAGGCGTCTGTACTTGTCGCGGAGAGACTCCTTTATTTGTTTCACATCCTGGATGTGATGTTGTTGCACACCCAGGTATGTGTAGGTCTCCCCGGCATCCAGATGTCTCAGAATGCTTCCGTCTGCAAGCTGCGCATCTTCAGAGAATTCCCCGCATCGCCCTCTCTTGAGGTGGACGACCGCGCACTTGTCCAACCCGAACTCCATACCAATGGCCCGCGTGTACTCCTCGACCACCCTTAGAGCATTTTGAAGTTCTCGCTCACCGGAGGCATACAGTTTGAGGTCATCCATATAGAACAGATGGGTGACCTTATGCCTCCGGTTGCTGGGTGGGTCACAGTGGTACCCGCGGGTTTGGCGGAGTTCAACAGATAACGGCAGCAGTGAGATGCAAAAGAGGAGGGGACTCAGAGAATCTCCCTGGAATACTCCTCTTCTGAATGCTACCTGTTCTGTCGTAACCCGCTGTGCACCTGATGTTATGGTGAAGCGGGTCCTCCAGAGTGGCAGCAGTTGTTCTATGCATCTCACTAGTGGCTCTGCTACCGCAAGACATTTGAGCAAATGTAACAATAGTTCATGCGATGTTGTGTCAAATGCCTTACGATAGTCAATCCAGGCCATGGATAGATTCCGCTTGTATTGCACAGAATCTTGTGTAATACAGCGGTCTACCAGCAGGCTGTCCTTACAACCTGCCATGCCCTTCTTGGCGCCACGCTGCTCGTATATCTGCTGGAAGACCGGATCAACCTGCCGTAGTGTCCGAGCGTACAGGATACGTGTAAATATCTTGTAGCCGGAGTTCAGACAGGTGATTGGCCTATAATTCCTTGGGTCGGACAGATCACCCTTTTTGGGAATAAGCACGGTACGTCCCTCGACAAACCAGTCCGGGATTGGCTGCCCCTCATTCAACCACGTGTTGAAAACTCGGGCCAGACGACGGTGAGTGGAAGGAAATTTTTTCCACCACCAGTTGTTTATGCCGTCTGGACCCGGGGCAGCGAAGTTCTTGGTGCCAACAAGAGCTTGCTGGACTTCCTCCGGACTGATTGCCGCGCACACTTCTTCTGGCCCTTCAAAGGTTCTGTGGCAGAGAGCCTCGAAGTGTGCTATTGCTGGAGTGTTGCTATCAAACGGACGTGTCGTTTCGTAGATTCCTTTCCAGAAGTTTTCGACATCGGCTACAGTTGGTGGATTATCGACAACACGCTGTGGCTCTTGAAATAGGCGGGAAGGATTCGTACGGAACAAAGCATTTTGCTCCATACTTCGTACCCGCCTATTTAGCTTCTTTTTGATAGCCATAAGCGCTCGAATCCTATCTAAACAGTGCTGCTTAATAGTGAGCATCACTGTCAGATTTAGAGTGTGGTGTTGGCGTCTGAGTCCGGCTGCTGTTCGCCGGACTTTAGGCGTAAATGCCTTGCCAGTGGTTACGTATTCTACCACACTCTGGATTCGAGAAGCGTGTTGTCTGGCCAACTGTATTTTGCCTTCGATCTTTTGTACACGCCGCTTAGCCTTTTCGATACCGCTCGAGGCATTGTTTGTCCTCTCGCGGGGAACGAGTTGGCTAGCAGCGTTGTACACGGCAGTGTTGATCTGCCAGATATTATTATTATTATTATTATTGTTATTATTATTATTATTTTTTTTTTTTGTAAAAGCCAGTCACCCTTTAAACTCTGTGGCTCCGACACTCACAGAGGGGAGCTGGTAGTACCGGTAGCCACTCCCCACGCCCGTGGGGTGAGTGACTACTGGGTCCGCGAATCGTGTGCCCTGAGCAGACGTAATGAACCGAGGATGACGGCCTTCTGCATTCTGCCGGCTAAGACCTCTGCCGAATTTCGGCATGCCGGTATGATCTTAAGTTCTGAAAGCAGTGTGTGTCTCGTTCCACCGAGGGCTCCTATAATCAGTACCACTATCTTAACAGTATGGTCTGGATAGAGTCTGCGGAGTTCGACGAGCAAATCTCGATATTTTGTCCGTTTTTCCTCCTCCTTCAAGACAATGTTGTTCTCCGCGGGAGCCGAGAACTCCACGACAAACATTGTCTTGATTTGGTGGTCGAGGAGGACTATGTCAGGCTTGTTGGCTTGTATTTGCCTGACTGTGGGAAAAGAGTAGTTCCAATAAATTAGACACTTCTCATTTCCCACAACGGACTCAATATCCCCCGGAGCATAAGGCAGCACTGGTGTCTCGTCTATCCCATACGAGTGCCTTAAGTGATAATAAAGCACTCGTAATGCTCCGTCGTGCCTCTGGATATAGGCCGAGACTGCATATGTCGGACAGGCCGACAACAAGTGCATTAAAGTCTCTGGCGCCCTGCGGCAGGCCCTGCAGCTGACATCAGGGACCTCTATACCCATGACACGACTTCGATAAACGAGAGTGTTAAATACACCATCCTGGCAAGCCATTATGAATCCCTCGGTCTCAGACTTCAGCCCGGCTGACCTTAAGAAGGCAAAGGTCAGCCTTTCGGATAAGCCAAGATCTTCTATATTTTTATTGAAGACTCCATGCATTGGCTTATCCGTATGAAGCTGCAGAAAGATGTTGTGTTCTGCAGCTTTAATTTGGGCTTTTCGCCGAGCAGGTTCCAACTCGGTGACAGAGTCGCGATTTACCCGCTCGACGTCGAAGGAGAGACCAAGTTCATCGGCTGCTCTCTGTGCTGCCTTAAACAAAAACGCTCCTACCCCTGCATTTTCATGGTCTCGGACCATGCAGAGGAGGGGATCCGAACTCCTGATAATCTTACAGGCTCCATCCAGAACCATCCTGTTATGGAGACTCTCCAAACTCAAAAGTCCACGGCCTCCCCGATGTCGTGGGAGGTATAACCGTGGAACGGACGATTTAGGATGCAAACTCCTATTGAGATGCATCTTCTTGTGGGTTCCTACGTCGAGTTGACGCAACTCCTCTCGGTTCCATTTCACCACTCCAAAGGAGTAGAGAAGGATCGGAACGGCAAGCATGTTGGTAGCAGACACCTTGTTCTTCCCCGACAGTTCTGAAGACCAAATCTGTCGGAGTCGCTGCTGATACTTGCCGCGGAGAGCGTTTTTCACTACACTCACTTCTTGGGTGGAGCGTTGCTCGAGACCCAAGTAAGTGTACGACTCTCCGGCATCTAGATGATGTAAGATGCTTCCGTCTACGAGCTGCGCGTCCTCTCCGTAGTCCCCGCATCGTCCTCTCTTGAGATGGACCAGTGCACATTTGTCCAGCCCGAACTCCATGCCGACAGCCTGCGTGTACTCCTGTACCACCCTGAGGGACTGGTGTAGGTCTCTCTCTCCGGAGGCATAAAGTTTAAGGTCATCCATGTAGAACAGATGGGTGACCTTATTATGTAAACTACTATATAGTTCAGTCTGTTTTTTTATTACTATTATTAATGGATCATTCTTTTTAACTTTTGACAATTATATTTATTTTTCTTTTATATAATGTGTTCTCTTGTATACGTGTTGTTTTTTTATCTTGTTGTTGTTTGTTTATTCATTGTTAATATTGTACCATTTTTTTATTTATCTGTTCTTGACTTACCATATATACATAATCTGTATCATTACAAATGGTGAATAAAGATTATTATTATTATTATTATTATTATGCCTCCTATCGCCGGGGGTACCGCAGTTGTATCCACGGGTTTTCCGGAGCGAAACGGATAATGGCAGTAGTGAGATGCAGAACAGAAGGGGGCTGAGGGAGTCTCCCTGAAATACTCCCCTTCTGAAAGTTACCGACTCCGTCTGGACTCTATCATTACCCGATGTAATGGTAAAGCGAGTCCTCCAGAGCGGCATCAGTTCTTCGATGCATCTCACTACGGGACCGGGTACCGCAAGACATTGGAGCAAGTGAACAATAAGCTCATGAGATGTCATATCAAATGCCTTGCGGTAGTCGATCCAGGCCATGGAGAGGTTACGCTTATACTGCACGGAGTCCTGTGTGACACATCTGTCAATCAACAGATTCTCCTTGCAGCCAGCGGCACCTCTCTTCGACCCTCGTTGCTCATATATCCGTTCGTAAACCGGTTCAACTGCGCGGAGCACTCGCATGTACAAGATGCGCGTAAACACCTTGTAACATGCGTTTTAACAGGTTATCGGTCGGTAGTTCTTTGGGTTGGACAAATCTCCTTTCTTGGGGATCAGCACTGTCCGCCCTTCAACCACCCAAGAAGGAATTTGCTGCTCCCCATTTAGCCAGGCATTAAAAATTCTGGCCAAATGGTGGTGGGTGCTCGGTAACTTTTTCCACCAAAAGTTATTTATCCCATCGGGACCTGGAGCAGCAAAGTTCTTAGAGCCCTTGAGAGCTCTTCGAACCTCTTCTGGGGTTATTGGTTGGCACACTTCCTGTGGTTGTTGAAACCTTTGACAAAAGGTTTCAAAGTGTGCAAGGGCCGGAGAGTCTCGATTGAGTGGAAGCTTCTCCTCGTAAAACGTTTTCCAGAAATTTTCCACCTGATCTACAGTCGGCGGATTCTCTGCAACACGCGGAGGCGGTTCGAAAAGGCGCGAGGGCTTTTGGCGGAAGAGTTTATTTTCCGCCAGCCCCCTCGCCCGCCTCACTAGTGATTTTTTACAAACCACTAGCATCCGTATCCTGTCGAGACAGTGCTGTTTGGTGGTTCGCAGCACTGCCTCATTGAGTGTTTGATGGACGCGTCTTAAGTTGGCGGCTATTCGACGCACTTTAGGCGTAAACGGCCTATTGGCCGCCATGTAGTCCATCACACATTGGATACGGGATGCGTGTTGCCTCGCCGACCGGATCTTGGCTTCCATCTTTTGTATGCGCCGCTCCACCCTCTCCTGTGGGGAGGCAGTATTACGCCTCTCCGTCCGAGAAAAGCGTTGAACAGCGGCATACACGGCACAGTTAATGTGCCAGATGTCAGCCCGTTCTGGTAGCGCATCACGAAGTTCTTCATCCACTCTGGCCAGGTCTTGTGGCCCGGGGGCTTTTATGTGGTGTAGCCCCCGTCTGGTACTGAGGCCCTCTGGTACTGGTGGAACAAGGAGAACCACTTCCTCAACCGGTGAATGCGGCGGTTTTTCAGCCACCTCATTCACCGGTTCAGGAGCAGCCCTCACGTAGCCCCTTCTACGAAGATGGGATACATAGTCACGCAGATTTTGTGGCGTGAAGGCGCCATGCTCTGGATGCCTGTCACACCACAGAGCATGCATCCGCCCCATGTATCCCCTTCGTGCGGGCTCACTGCTTTCGTAGCATTGCAGAAGGTCGTCCCTTAGCTCATCCGTCCACTCAAAGCGTCCTTGTCCATAGCGTTCGTCATCAACGGGCGCTCCATCCGGTTGGGCCCCACCACCTTGCCCTTGACCCCTATCCGGACGAGGTCGATTGTGGGGGCCCTCTCTTCTGTTTACGGGAACCAGAAGTCAGGGCTTGTGGGTGGTTAGCCCAACAAGCCCACGACCGACACCAGAGGGGAATGAGCTTTCCCCTCCCGGATGCACTAGGGCTGCCGGTTCGGTTTTGCACCCCAGCTGGAGTAAGTGGTGGCGCTACTCACCAAAGGCTTGATAGATGAAAGTCAGCCTCTCCTGCTTATTTATTATTATTATTATTATTTTTTTTTTTTTTTTTTTTAGCTAGCTAAAAACCAGTCATCCTTCTCTGTGGCTCCGACCCTCACAGAGGGGAGCTGGTAGTACCGGTAGCCACTCCCCACGCCCGTGGGGTGAGTGACTACTGGGTCCGGGAATCGTGTGCCTTGAGCAGACGTAATGAACCGAGAATGACGGCCTTCTGCATTCTGCCGGCTAAGACCTCTGCCGAGTTTCGGCATGCCGGTATGATCTTAAGTTCCGAAAGCAGTGTGTGTCTCGTTCCACCAAGGCCTCCTATAATCAGTACCACTATCTTAACAGCATGGTCTGGATACAGTCTGCGGAGTTCGAAGAGCAGATCTCGATATTTTGTCCGTTTTTCCTCCTCCTTCCAGACAATGTTGTTCTCCGCGGGAGCCGAGAACTCCACGACGAACATTGTCTTGAGTTGATGGTCGAGGAGTACTACGTCAGGCTTGTTGGCTTGTATTTGCCTGACGGTGGGAAAAGAGTAGTTCCAATAAATTGGACACTTCTCATTTCCCACAACGGACTCAATATCCCCCGTAGCGTAAGGCAGCACTGGTGTTTCGTCTATCCCATACGAGTGCCTTAAATGGTAGTAAAGCACTCGTAATGCTCCGTCGTGCCTTTGGATATAGGCCGAGACTGCATATGTCGGGCAAGCCGACAGCAAGTGCATAAGAGTCTCTGGCGCCCTGCGGCAGGCCCTGCAGCTGACATCAGGGACCTCTATACCCATGACACGACTACGATAGACGAGGGTGTTAAATACACCATCCTGGCAAGCCATTATGAATCCCTCGGTCTCAGACTTCAGCCCGGCTGACCTTAAGAAGGCAAAGGTCAGCCTTTCGGATAAGCCAAGGTTTTCTATATTTTTATAGAAAACTCCATGCATTGGCTTATCCGTGTGAAGCTGCAGAAAGTTGTTGTGTTCTGCAGCTTTAATTTGGGCTTTTCGCCGAGCAGGTTCCAACTCGGTGACAGAGTCGCGATTTACCCGCTCGACGTCGAAGGAGAAACCAAGTTCATCGGTTGCTCTCTGTGCTGCCTTAAACAGAAAGGCTCCTACCCCTGCATTTTCATGGTCTCGGACCATGCAGAGGAGGGGATCCGAACTCCTGATGACCTTACAGGCTCCATCCAGAACAATCCTATTATGGAGACTCTCCAAACTCAAGAGTCCACGGCCTCCCCGATGTCGTGGGAGGTATAGCCGTGGAACAGACGATTTAGGATGCAAACTCCTATTGAGATGCATCTTCTTGCGGGTTCCTACGTCGAGTTGACGCAACTCTTCTTGAGTCCATTTCACTACTCCAAAGGAGTAGAGAAGGATCGGAACGGCAAGCATGTTGGTAGCAGACACCTTGTTCTTCCCCGACAGCTCTGAAGACCAGATCTGTCGGAGTCGGTGCTGATACTTGCCGCGGAGAGCGTTTTTCACTACACTCACTTCTTGGGTGGAGCGTTGCTCGACACCCAAGTAAGTGTACGACTCTCCGGCATCAAGATGATGTAAGATGCTTCCGTCCACGAGCTGCGCGTCCTCTCCGTAGTTCCCGCATCGTCCTTTCTTGAGATGGACCAGTGCACATTTGTCCAACCCGAACTCCATGCCGACAGCCTGCGTGTACTCCTGTACCACCCTGAGGGACTGGTGTAGGTCCCTCTCTCCGGAGGCATAAAGTTTAAGGTCATCCATATAAAACAGATGGGTGACCTTATGCCTCCTATCGCAGTTGTATCCACGGGTTTTCCGGAGCGAAACGGATAATGGCAGTAATGAGATGCAAAATAGAAGGGGGCTGAGGGAGTCTCCCTGAAATACTCCCCTTCTGAATGTTACCGACTCCGTCTGGACTCTATCATTACCCGATGTAATGGTAAAGCGAGTCCTCCAGAGCGGCATCAGTTCTTCGATGCATCTCACTACGGGACCAGGTACCGCAAGACATCGGAGCAAGTGTACAATAAGCTCGTGCGATGTCATGTCAAATGCCTTGGGGTAGTCGATCCAGGCCATGGAGAGGTTACGCTTATACTGCATGGAGTCCTGCGTGACACACCTGTCAATCAGCAGGTTCTCCTTACAGCCAGCGACACCTCTCTTTGACCCTCGTTGCTCATATATCCGCTCGTAAACCGGTTCAACTGCGTGGAGCACCCGCATGTATAAGATGCGCGAAAACACCTTGTAACATGCGTTTAAACAGGTTATCGGCCGGTAATTCTTTGGGTTAGACAAATCTCCGTTCTTCGGGATCAGCACTGTCCGCCCCTCGACAACCCAAGAAGGAATTTGCTGCTCCCCATTTAGCCATGAATTGAAAATTCTGGCTAAATGGTGGTGGGTACTGGATAATTTTTTCCACCAAAAGTTATTGATCCCGTCGGGACCTGGAGCAGCAAAGTTCTTAGAGCCTTCAAGAGCTCTTCGAACCTCTTCTGGGGTTATCGGTTGGCACACCTGTTGTGGTTGCTGAAACCTTTGACAAAAGGTTTCAAAGTGTGCCAGGGCTGGAGAGTCTCTGTTGAGTGGAAGCTTCTGTTCGTACAACGTTTTCCAGAAGTTTTCCACCTGATCTGCAGTCGGCGGATTTTCAGCAACACGCTGAGGCGGTTCGAAAAGGCGCGAGGGCTTTTTGCGGAAAAGTTGATTTTCCGCTAGCCCCCTCGCCCGCCTCACTAGTGACTTCTTACAAGACACTAGCATCCGTATCCTGTCGAGGCAGTGCTGTTTGGTGGTTTGTAGCACTGCCCCATTGAGTGTGTGATGGACGCGTCTTAAGTTAGCAGCTACTCGCCGCACTTTAGGCGTGAAAGGCCTATTGGCCGCCATATAGTCCATCACACATTGGATACGGGATGCGTGTTGCCTCGCCGACCGGATCTTGGCTTCCATCTTGTGTATGCGCCGTCTCGCTCTCTCTTGTGGAGAAGCACTGTTCCGCCTCTCCACCTGAGACAAGCGTTGAGCGGCAGCATACACGGCACAATTTATGTGCCAGATGTCAGCCTCTTCTGGTAGCGCTGCACGAATTTCCGCATCCACTATGGCCAGATCTTGTGGCCCGGGGGGTTTTATGTTGTGCAACCCCCTTCTGGTACTGAGGCCCTCTGGTACTGGTGGAACGAGTGGGACTGCAACCTCAACCGGTTCATTCGGTGGACCTTCGGCCACCTCATTCATCGACTGAGGAGCAGTTCTCACGTAGCCCCTGCGACGAAGGTGGGACACATAATCACGCAGGTTTTGTGGCGTGAAGGCGTTGTGTTCTGGGTGCCTTGCACACCACAGAACGTGCATTCGCCCCATGTATCCCCTTCGCGCGGGCTCACTGCTTTCGTAGCACTGCATAAGGTCGTCCCTCAGTTCATCTGTCCACTCAAAGCGTCCTTGTTCATCGCGGTTGTCAACAATGGGCTGTCAATCTTGTTGGGCCCCACCACCCTGCCCTTGACCCCTATCCGAACGGGGTCGATCGTGGGGGCCCTGTCCTCGGCCAATAGGAACCGGAGGTTTGGGCTTGTGGGTGGTTAGCTCAGCAAGCCCACGACCGACACCAGAGGGGAAGATGCTCTCCCCTCCCGGATGCGCTAGGGGTGCCGGTTCGATTTTGCATCCCCAGCTGGAGTAAGTGGTGGCGCTACTCACCAAAGGCTAGATAGACGACGGTTAGCCCCTCCTGCTTATTATTATTATTATTATTATTATTATTATTTTTTCGCGTGCGCGATTCTGGACAGTTCTCCCGTGTCTCCGACATTCTCACGAGAGAAGCGCCAGCGAAGTATCCACAGCCACTCCCCGCATCCCGCGGGGTAAGAGACTGTAGATTCCAGATTCGTGTGCCTTAAGAAGACGAAGGGACCCCAGGATAATTGCCTTCTGCATTTGGCCTGCCAACCACTCGGCTGACTTTTGGCAGGCTGGTATGGCCTTTAATTCCTAGAGCATTATTATTATTATAACGAAAAAATTTTGTATCTGAAAATAATTGTTTATAAAACTTTAATAATATAATATTTGAAATCGTTTGCCACAAGAACACATAAAACGATATCCCACACGTTAGTGGGGTGGGGGTGGTGATAGGGAGGTGAAGTAAAAAAATATATTTTGAGGCTTTTGGTTCTTGTACACACACTAAATCACATTTTTTTTCATCCCCTTTATTAGTGGCATTGGGATGGTAATGGGGGTGGCTAATGCCAAAATTTTTTTTAAGACCTTAGCTTCTCTTGTATACACTAAATACCAACTGTATGGACTCTTACCTGCTTGATTTACCTATTTACCCCCATTTACCCTATTTTACCCCCCAACCCTCCGAAGGAATAAGATGAAAATCTAATTTATTTCCAGATCCCGTTAAAGTACATACGTGTACCCAATTTCAAGTCAATATCTTAAACGGTTCCAGAGTAATCGTGCGCACAATAAAGTTACAGACCGACAGACAGAAAATTTTTTTCGCTCAAACTTAAAATCTCGGCGTTTCATGACATTCTATTTGTCGTTAGTATACTTCCACTGGATGTGGAAGTAAAATATGTAAGATTTAGAAATAATTTCACATGTATTGATAATTTTTATTATAGGTAATTGTTGTGGTAAAAGGTATCTTTACTTTCTGTATGGTCCCAACACTTTCCATTAATCCCAATGAGCGAGCGACCATCCCTAAATTTATGTATTTGATATTTGAAAAAGTATTACTGATTAATAAATATTTGGAAAGTAGGATATCTCTATTTTTGGAATCGCTGATTGGGAATCTGAAGTTAAAATTAAATAATTTAAAATGGTGGCTCCAATATGGCTGATGGAATTCGTTTCAAAGCATGTGTTTTAAACGAACAAAATAAATTGAGCTTCTAGGTGATACTGTCTATACAGGGTGTTTCACGGACATGCTTTAATGGCAGATAGAGGACACCGAGGGTAATCATAACCACCCACAGAAAAAGCTAGTTGGGCCCTCGTTGCCGAAAGACAGGTTGTTTCATGTATTTTTACCAAAATTTCTTTTGGTTGTTACTTTGTAAAAGAATGGAATAATAAGTTCATATTGAGCACATATAATACACTAGTGATCCTGAATAAGTACTTGCATCACACACAAAAAAATACAGGTTCGCACTAGAAAAAAAATGTTTTTGTTGTTCTTCAAGAAAACAATACCCTGTATATGTTTTTTTTAATTTCAATATTAATTTCGAAAATTACATAAAAAACTGAACAAAATGGCTTCATTAATTTTTATGCCACACTCTTGTCGCATTCGAAATAAATTCCACTAAATAACGCAATATGAGACTTTAAAAAATAAGGATGAATGTGTCACCATAATAATGCCTAATTGAAATTTTCGACTTTCGTGATTTGTTGTTAAGTTGTTTTATAGTGCACTGCGAACGACTCTCAGTTTTTTGTTCGGGAGCTGGGTAATGGGTATTGAAAAATTGATATTAATTTCCTTTAGATGTTAATAAATCATTACATACAGGGGCGCCAATTAGTTTCTTCCTAATTAATTTCTGTTGAAATTGTATGGTAACCAACTAATAAGTTAACTTTAAAAATGTTAATATTGTGGAAATAAAACAGAAATTGTAAAATCTGTGAGACTATAATTAGTAAAGGACTTCGTGAAATTTTGAAGTACAAAGTTAAAATATTTATGCTTAAAATTAGTATATGTATTTGATAAGTAAGAAAATGTTTATAATAATTACATACTGAAGTAAAGCGTAGTATACATGTATACGTAGCCGCACAAAAGAAATATTTCACGCTTAAAATTTTAAGAATAATATCATATAGATCGTTAAATGTATCTGATTATCGCTGTTGTTGTTTGACCAATGGTGGAACGGTAGGAAAAATCAGCTTCAATAATAAAAAAAACAAACTGCATACAACCTGAATTCTTGTAGAAAGGTCCTTTAAAGGTGTCCTTATGTAACCGAAATGAATTATTAGCAGAGTGATACCGTGGCTTCGAAAAATAATCTTTTGATAAGACTGAGCATAAAAAGTTTCCAAAGAAAAATTCTTGTTTTTTTTAAATCTTGATAATACCAAATCCTGATAATTTCTTAATACTACTTAATCAAAATTATTCTCAATACTCAAGGAGACAAATGTAAAGGATTCAAGAAAAAAAGAAAAAAGCCTAAAATTAAGAGAAAAACTTAAGTTAAAAAAAATGTACAAAAATTATTATTTTCAGAGGAATTTAGAAAAGTTCTACTAACCGTAGGTGATATGTGGCCTCAAAGTGAAGATACTTTAAATAGTTTTCTTTTCATACTGCACAACACACGACCAAGGATAATTCAATCTTTATCAGTTCTTTCCAATAATCGTTTTAGCGGTTGGTTACTAAGTAAACTTTAATCATCTGTATCTTTTCGAAACTAGTTTAAGAATGAAGCTCTTAAAAATTATGTCTCAGATTCTTACCATTTTCAAGGCAGAGGGCAACACTAATCAGGAGAGTGAGAAACTACATCTATGTATGGGAATTTTAAGTATGAATTTCTTTTCCTTTTTATACTTCTAGCTAAGTGACATCTTTTAACACTTTGGTTTATTAATTGGAAATAATTACAGGATAATTTCGTTATCTTAATTAATACTGGTAAATGACCAATAGTTGACGATCTACATTTTAAATATAATATTTGCCAATGTGAAATTAGAAATAAAATTGTGATTATATTGTGACAGATCCATACAAAATTGTGTTAAGTAAATATTTGTTACTATATTTTTTTTGTAGTAAGAAAAGAAAGGAAATTTTATTATTGTTTGTAACTTTCAGTTACTGTGGCAATTGAATTGCTACAAATGTTACGCGCAAAAAATGCTTCCACTGTTAAATTATTCATTTACTTTTTTTTTCAGCAAAAATTATTATGTTTTTATTGCAAATTTTTACGGAGGGGGTAAAATAAATAGAATAATAAATCAAAAATCTATTTCATTCCTCTCATTTATTAAGTACTAAAAAAGCAACATAACATACCTATTAACAATAAGAACGATAGCAACAAAGTTGCATATTAGTAATGCACATTGTGACCAAACTATCAACAGAATTATTGTACGAAAAACAAAAAATGCAGATATTGTCATAAAATGCATTTATCAATAGGGACAACTAACTGATTTAACGTTTAAAGTTGTCAATATTGATCATAGTAGCGTCATATTATTTGTTTACAAGTTTTCTAATAATTTTCGTTATTTCGGCTGTCCCAAGTCAAAACACTGTATAAACTATTTAAAAAACTATGGATGTACAGTGTTTTAAATTAGTTACTTGATTCGGTTAGTGGATATTATTGTTTACACGTGGACTTTGGACATGGAATTTTAGTTTTCCTCAATCACGGATTGGTAGATGTTGATACTGTATATCAAAAAATGTAAAAATATGATTTTTGCTGAAACTGGCTTATACAGTGTTTTGACTTGGGACTGCCGATTTAATACAATTATTGGCGGGGCAGCAGAGAGGGAACATCAAAGACGGTTTCCTAACGGTTTTCTAACAGACGACGCACAGTGGGACCGAATTCATTTCTAGCCGGACAAAAGTGCAAAAAACAATTGACGCCAAACAAAACAAAACTTGTCTTAACGTGCTCGTTAGAGGTAGCTAGGTTTATTGTATACACGACGCGTTGCTGCTAATTAGATTCAGAGTGTAAGGTGCAGTGTAACTTGCATGTTATTTGCGTACGAAATTCTCGTAATAAGTGGCACCTCTGAACGTTTGATATTATCAACATAGCGTAGTCGTCTATCGGTTGGTGGGTTGTTTTTTTTAACAGTAAGGTAAGTGTATGTAGCCTACGTTCACATTTCCCAAATTAGGATTGTCTATTGAATAATAAAGTATAATCAATTGTCGACTGAAAAATTTAGTTATAGTTATGTTAAATAGGACCGCAAAAAAGGGGGGGATATTTCTTTATTTTATTTTTCTTTTCTACACAGTGGTTACTAATGATTTCTTAATAGCTGATGTGCCAAGTTGCGCCATAACTAATTAAAATTTAATTATTAATTAATAATAACTATAAATTATTACCCTGCGAAATTAATTTTAATTATTCATACTTTTATATGGATATATGGAAGGTACCATGGCCAAAGTAACTTTTACAAATAACGATTTATTTGAGATATTACGAAATCGGGAAACTATTCTGTATCCAGCTTCTGCCAATTCAGAAAACTTTCTCTTTGATTTCATCTATCACATATATAAAAGAATACCCTGACTGACTGACTCATCTATCAACGCACAGCTTAAACCGCTGGGTCTAGAAACTTGAAAGGGTATAGCCGGAAAAGTTAGGGAAATGTGCCCCCGCACTTACTTAGTTAAAATGGCTTCCAGATGATGCAGTTTATAGAGTATATAACACGATACAAAATTTTACCCCGCTACTACCCCTACGAAGGTGGAAAAAAAAATAATATGTCTTTAATTATTATATATTTTTTTTCGGTTTCTATGCAACCAATCGATTTGAAATTTGGCACGAGTATTGCTTGCGTGGAGAAAACTTACTCCAAAAAATAAGGTCATTTTATGACCATTTTGACCATCGGAAAAAATGTAATTTTTTTTTAAAGGACAAAAGGGTGGCTACCCTTCGTGATACAATCACCATTCTATGATATATTATGACTTGACACTTCGTGATTATTATACTAAATTGTCAGATTTTTTGCTGTGGTGGAACAATATGGAAAAAAATTAAATTGGGTAAAATAAAATATTTACACATGCCTCTCAGTTGTAACAGTTAATACTTATAGCTTTACAAGGTATTGTTGCATATCTACAACCGTCCGCGGGTGCCAATGCGATGTTGCCAAGTCTACTTTTCCCCAGACGTACGGAAATTCGGCACAATCTGGCAATACCACTTCTGGAGATTCCAGGGTTCACCCCCCAGGGGCGAAGTATTAACTCTCTAGGAGCTTGGGGAAATGTTTAGCAATGAATGATGTTGTTTGTAATTACTGTCGCATTATGACATCTGAAAAACGACGTACTGAACCAGATGAAGAAAGTGAGGGAACGATCGAAGAAGACCAGCCTTTTGTGCCTTCGACATCTTCTAGCACTACGATTAGCGACTCTGATGAAATAATGGAACTACCATTGCAAAGACTCGTTGCTACACATAAATACTGTTGCATATGTGGTGATGGTAAAGAACTGACCGTAATACCCACTACTGTGAGACTACAGTGCTATCGAAACAAACAAATATACATCCCCGAGGCAATGGTTGTTGTTAAATACATTTGATTTTTTTCCCCTCATTTTTGGCCTTGGATGGGTTCCATCAGCCAGCTACGCAGATGGATAATTTTTTATCTCAGTATGGTACAGTTGTTTAACATTAGTTGTCGTTTGTCAATACTTATCCTGACTTGTGATATTGATTCCTAATATGTCTTTGTTTTATAACCTTTGTGGTTTAACCTACTATCCGTGGTCCAGTCTATGTGTAAACTTAAGTCGCCCTGATGGATCCCTGGGCGCGAAATGTGCCTACGTTTGATTAAACATCGCTTTTATGAAGACGTTGCACATCTGGAACCATATGCCAATTGTAGCTCGATTCCTAGATCGGATTTATGCATTCTATTAAATTCCTTAACCCCAATAACATAACAACTCTAAAAGGCTCTACAGAACACCGCGGTTTATCAGACTATCTTATTAGTTATGGTTATTAATTACAACCTTAATAATATACCAATGATACCATTCTGAGGATGGTCAATTTGTTCATCTTCCTAGCAAGTTCGCTGCACGCTGGCACCATATGGAAAAATTTAGTAATGTAGGAGGTCATTTTGTTATCATTATTACTACCTGTTTTCAGTTTTAATAGAAAAACAAGGACAGAAGAAGTTCTTGTACTGGAAGTTTCCAACAGTGACTTTAATTCGTAAATGGCATCTACCGTTAAGCCTGTAAACGTTAACAATTGCTTCTCTGATAAACCGCAGTGGTTTGTAGAGCCTTTTAGATTTGTTATTGGGGTTAAGGAATTCAATAGAATGCATAAATCCGATCTAGGAATCGAGCTACAATTGGAATATGGTTCCAGATGTGTAATATCGTCTTCATAAAAGCGATGTTTAATCAAATGTATTTTACAGCAACGATTGCCTCGGGGATGTATATTTTTCAATAGCACTGTAGTCTCACATTAGTGGGTATTAGGGTAAGTTCTTTATCATCACCACATATGCAACAGTATTTATGTGTAGCAACGAGTCTTTGCAATGGTAGTTCCATTATTTCGTCAGAGTCACTAGTCACAGTGCTAGAAGATGTCGAAGGCACATAAGGCTGGTCTTCTTCGATCGTTCCCTCACTTTCTTCGTCTGGTTCAGTACGTGGTTTTTTAGATATCGTAATGCGACAGTAATTACAATGAACATTACTCGTTGCTAAACTTTTCCCCAGGGTCCTAGAGAGTTAATACTTCGGCCCTGGGACCTCCAGAAGTGGTATTGCCAGATTGTGACGAATTTCCGTACGCCTGGGGAAAAAGTAGACTTGGCAACATCGCACTGGCACCCGCGGTCGGTTGTAGATATGCAATAATATCTTGTAAGGCTATAAGTATTAACTGCTACAACTAAGAGGCATGTGTAAATATTTTATTTTACCCAATTTTATTGTTTTCCATATTGTTCCACCACAGCAAAAAATCTGACAATTTAGTATCATAATCACGAGGTGTCAAGACATAATATATCATAGAATGGTGATTGTACCACGAAGGGTAGCCACCCTTTTGTCCTCTAAAAAAAATTTATATATTTTTTTTATGGTTAAAATGGTCATAAAATGACCTTATTTTTTGGAGTAAGTTATCTCCACGCAAGCAATACTCGTGCCAAATTTCAAATCGATCGGTTGCATAGAAATCGAAAAAAAATATATAATAATTAAAGACATATCATTTTTTTTTCACCTTCGTAGGGGTAGTAGCGGGTTAAAATTTTTACCGTGTAATATACTCTATAAACTGCATCATCTGGAAGCCATTTTAACTAAGTAAGTGCGAGGGCACATTTCCCTAATTTTTCCGGCTATGCCCTTTTGCATAGAGGTTCCTCGAATGGCGTAGGCATCCACTAAGAAGGGATTTTTCGAAATTCGACCCCCAAGGGGGTAAAAAAGGGGGTTCAAATTTTAGGCTTTTTCGGAAACTGTTAGATCTAGATGCGTGAAATTTGGCAGAAATATTTTTTGTTGAAATCTATTAGATACGTATAAGACGAAATTTTGATTTTCACTTTTTGAAGGGGTGAGAACGGGGGGATAGATGGTTTAAAGCGCACCCGTATTTTTGAAATCGCGTAAGTCAGAAACGTGATTATTCGAGCGATGGACTCTTCTGAGGAAATGAGAAGACACATATTCGACGATTTTTAAAAAGAGACCCCCGAAAGGGTAAACGGGGAGGGGGTAGCTTTTAAGCTTTTCGGAAACGGTTTTAAGCTTTTCGGAAACGGTTAGACCTAGAAGCGTGAAATTTCGCATAAATACTTTTTATTGGAGTCTATTAGACACAAGGGGGGGAAATATCGATTTTCACTTTTTGCATTTAACAAATTAAATTTATAAAATGTGTTTTTATTTCCTAATACCTATGCTGACATGATGATGATGAGTGAGACAGGTGAGAATCTTGAACAGCCCGAACAGGTGTAATGGGTGTAACAGGTCCGTGGACCTGTTACACCTGTTACACCTGTTCGGGCTGTTCAAGATGTCTAGCTCTTTATATATACATATACATATACGTATATTATGTATGATCAGCTCAAACAGCTCGAACAAGTGTAACAGGTGTAACAGGTCCGCGAACCTGTCACACCTGTTCGGAGCTGTTCAAGATGTCTAGCTCTTTATATATACACTAGCTGATGCCCGCGACTTTGTCCGCATGGAACTTCGTCAGCGTAGAATTAAGAACACTGAGATACTAACCAACTGCACATCCATTGCATTTAAAGAAATCCACTTCCCATCCATTGCACAAGAAGGAACCCACTGTGCATCCATTGTACTCGAAAAAACCCACTGCCCATCCATATAGTGCCCGAGGAAATCCACTGCATATCCATAGTACTCAAGGAAACCCACTGCGCATCCATAGTACTCGAGGAAATCCACTGCGCGTCCTTAGTACTCGGGGAAACTCACTGCGCATCGCAATTTGTCTATTTTTGTATTAGAGCGAGTTAAACGAAAAAAATAATTATTTTAATCGACAATAGAACACTGGCTGTTAATGGTCAAATTTCATGCTTAAAAACATCCCTCTCCCTGTTCACCCGTTCGGGGTAGGGGGAGGGAGGGAGGTCTCTTTTTGAAAACCGTCGAATACGTGTCTCCTTATTTCCTCAGAATGGAACATCACGTATCTGACTTACGCGATTTCAGAGATACGGATACCCTTTAGACCACCTACCACCCCCCGGTCTTACCCCTTCAAAAAGTGAAAATCGAAATTTCGTCTCACTCGTGTCTAATAGATTCCAGTAAAGATTATTTCTATCAAATTTCACGCTTCTAGGTCTAACCGTTTCGGAAAAGTTTAAAAACCACCCCCTCCCCGTTTACCTTTTTTGACCCCTTCAAAAAGTGAAAATCGAAGTTTCGTCTTACATGTATCTAATAGATTTCAACAAAAAATATTTCTGCCAAATTTCACGCATTTAGATCTAGCAGTTTCCGAAAAAGCCTAAAATTTCAACCCCCTTTTTTACCCCCTTAGAGGTCGAACTTCCATTCCATTGCCATTCGAGGAACCTCTATGCAAAATTTAAGTTTCTAGACTCAGCGGTTTGAGCTGTGCGTTGATGAGTCAGTCAGTCAGGGTATTCTTAATAATAAAAGCGACATTACTCAGTTTGGTTTTATTTATTTTTGAGGCATTTTACTACACTCAGTATGTGATATTATTTAATGTACTTGGCTCTACAGTCAACAACAACATTGATTTTATTTATTTCAATAATATGTATTCACTAGAGGTTATCATTACGTAAAAACTAATTTTTACCAGATAAAAATTGAATTGGTCCCACTGTGAGACGGCCTGACCATAAAACATTTGGGTCCGTATATCACTATCCCAGGGAACATGGCAAGTTTCCTACAGCTGCAGTTGCGGAACGCAACACAAGACAAGAAGTAAATTTAGAAAATAATATTTTACGTATGGTTAATTAAAATTCAAGTCTAAGTACCCGAAAAATTATTTTGTGATTGACGTTCCTTACACTAGGATATAGAGAATATTGAAAAAACAACATTTTTACCCGTACCATATTCATTTAGTAGAACGTCTTTGCACCACGCGATGAAGTCAATCGCCTGATTTGTGTCGATGGGTATCGACGAGTAATTTACAGAACTTTATTCATAGACCAGGCGCAGTTTACAAGGGATGGTATCAATAATTCTAGTAATGCTCACATGTGGGCCTAGCGAAATCCACATGCAAGACGTGAATGCTGTTCACAACATAGATTCTCTATCAACGTTTGGTTGGACTTGTAGGCGGTCACTTGTTAAGATCACATTTTTTGAAGGTACACTAACTAGTAAGGCTTATCTTAATTTTTTACAACATACGTCTTTTAGAAAATATAAATTTCCGAGGTATGTTCTTTCAACATGATGGAGCCCCACCTCATTTCTCCAACTAAATTAGAAATCATTTAAATGACACATATCCAAACAGATTGGTCGGGGAGGTCCTCATGTATGGCCGGCAAAGTCTCCGGATTTCAACCCTGTAGATTATTTTTTATGGAATCACTTAAAAAGTGAAGTCTACAATGAGACCATAATTGACGGGGATCAGTTCACTCAAACGATTGTTGATTACTGCAACGAAATTAGAAAAATCCAGATGTGATAAGACGATCAACCGGACATCTCGTGAACCGCACCAGAAAATGTACTGAAGCTGAGGGGGGTTATGTTGAACATAACAGATGATTACGATTCTAATTTGTAAATACGTTTTATAACAATATCTGAATATCTGAATTTTTTGTTTTTCGTATAGTAATTATTCTGCTGATAGCTTGTTGGTATTTTGCTATTTACATTATTTTTATGCAATTTAGTAGTTACCATTATTGTTGTTGTTAATAAGTAGGTTATTTTGTTGTTTTACTAGTTTTTAATAAATGGAAGAAATGAAATATATTCTTGGTTCGGTGGTCCCTAACATTATTTTCTTTTGTTTATTTTACCCCATTCATAAAAATTGGTGATTAAAACATAATAATTATTGTTGAAAAATAAAAAGTAAATGCCTAATTTAATAGTGGAAGCATTTTTGCTCATATCATTCGTCGATATTTTCTAAAGTCTTATATTGCATTATTTATTGGAATTTATTTAATTTAATTTCGAAAGCGGAAAAAGTGGGGCAAAGAAATTAATAAAGCCGTTTTGTTAAGTCTTTTATGTACTTTTCGAATTTAATATTGAAATTAGAGAAAAACATATACAGGGTATTGTTTTCTTGAAGAATAAAAAACATTTTTTTTAGTCCGGACCTGGATTTTTGTTGTGTGTGATATACGTACTTATCCAGAATCACTAGTGTATTATATGAGCCAAATATGAACTTATTATTCCGTTCCGTTACAAAGTAACAACCAAAAGAAATTTTGGAAAAATTCATAAAACACCCTGTATTTCAGCAACGAAGCCCCAACTAGCTTTTTCTATGGGTGATTGTGATTACCCTGGGTGTCGTCTATCTGTCATTAAAGCATGTCCGTTTCTTCGTGAAAAACAGTACTTTCGAAAATTTTTCTCAATTACTGCACAATTACAGTAGGTAACAAAGTAACGATATTTTGTTAAAAAAAATGCAGGGGAATATTGTGTCGGTCATGACTTCTTTGCTTATTATGATACAGAAAAGAACAAAGAATCACTTTAAAGATTGATTTAATTTAATTTAATTCTGTAAACGTTCGGTAGCCGTCTTTTTTCAAAAATTCCTTTGTAGTTTAAAATGTATTTTATCTAAACAGAGTATTGTAAATTGACGAAAAAATGTGAGCGTCTATGTTATTAACGAAAAAGAGTATTTGAGAATTATATTTTTTTAATTACTACTTACAATAACAAAATGGAGACGTAAAATGTGAAGCAACACATTTTTTTCTGTCTTTCTTCCTCTGCGGCTTTAGGCATTTTTGTCGAAAACAAAGATCTAAGGGTGGGAGAGGTATCATCAACCTCGAACAACTCTACAGCAAGCAGATCATCAATCTCAGAAAGTACTTTAATCAGAAGCAGGCGACATCCCCACTTCACAGAACCCATCATCCTATCCGACAATAATTACACCTCTCATGACCTGCAGCATAATGGACCTTTACGTAAACCGCAGGTAGCTGGGCCTACGGACGAAGATCTCGCCAACTCCTGAAAACACAAGGTAATCCACGGAAGACACCCTCATGAGCCACGAACATGTTGACAAAGTAGCGTCAAACTACTGGCTTAGTGACGGGGAGCTGCTACCAGAAACAGAGGGCTTTGTCATGGCGATTCAGAATAAGATAGTCACAGCAAAGAATTGCTTCAAAGTTTTCGTCAATGATCCAGGCATAAGAACCGACACTTGCAGGAAATGCGCTAGCACATCCAAGACTACTCAACACATTTTTGCAAATATTTTGCAAATCAGATTTGATCAACACAATAGATGAATAAACGAAGTAGTTAAAATGAAAAAAATAAACAAGGAAATCAATATGCGTTCGATCGAAAATGTTTCTTGGGAAAAAATTAGTTTGTCTTCTAGGCAGTCTAGATGTGCAATTAAAACATAGTCAAAGAGTACCCCAAAAATCGCCCATTTTCTAGCCCTCGATTTTTGTTTCAAACTAAGTGCTAAATTATTGTTAATAATGAGAACATCCTGAATACAAAATTTCAAAATGAACATATGTTTTGTTTTTGAGATATGAGGGATTGGTTGTGACAGCCCACAAAAAATGAATACTCATCAGCTATGGCAGAGCATCAAGATATTCTTTTTTTCGACGCAGAATTCATATCTAATATCGACGAATCCGTATATCCATTGATTAATTCAGAAGGGCCAAAAACATCCCCTATATAAGGATGAAACTAGGGAAAAATTATGCTATTGAGTTATAGAGCTTCCATGAACAGAAATATAGCATAAGTCTATTGGCTGAATGCACGAACGAAAGTGTTGACTAGGGCTTACACAAAGTAATTGAGACATACCCTTAAGAGGGTGAAAACTACCTCAATATTATACAAAACTGCATAAAAGCTCAAATAACTGACGAAAAAGCTTGAAATCTCTAAGCTTTATTAAAAGGAATGAACCATAAATCTGTTCCGACCTAGTACACGAAAACAATACTCCTTATCTTGAATTATGAACTTGAGTCAAGGAAAAAATAGTGAATGTACCAGATATCGCATTTTGATTGCAGTAGGCATGAATGTGGGACGAAAACTAGAATTTTTGTAACTATTTTATGACACACCTACGATGGGATAGGAACGGGATGAAAACTTATTGATGGGTCTTCACCCCCGTCGGGATCATTTGGGGGATGAAAAGGAATCAAGAGGCCCTGACAAGAAAAAAGCACTCCCATCAGTATTTTTTTATGTAATGCAGCGATTACGAGATTGCTCCGATATTCATCCCTTCGCACCCACTTGAGGGTTAAAAGCGGACCTATAGACTGTGACGTTCGGGAAAGAGATACTTACCTTTAAGTCAGAATTTTTTTCCATACAATATAATGATTGTAAAATTGCTCAAATTTCCACCCTCTAACCCTTGTGAATTTCCCTAGAGCGATGAGAAAGAATCATGAGGCCATGACATTCCTAAAGAGCACTTTTGAAAACCTTGCTACAGGATTTTCGCTAATGTGATACAGCGATTGCGATGTCTCTGATATTCACCTCCTCGCACCCCCACCTTCTTATAAAATTCACTTGAAGTTTGAAAACAGACCATTAGGATATTAATTTTATGAAGAGCGCCCTTTATTATCCTTGTGACAGAATTTACTTTAATGTAATATTCTCACAGCGAGATCGCTTATATAAATGTGTGTTGTTTTTTTATGTCTTATTTATATTAACGTCTTGGCGAAGTTTAGCTAATGCTACTCTACCACTTAACTAGGACGGCGAGATGAGATACGATCTCCAATCCAAGTGACGGACTTGCCCGGCGTGCTTAACTTCGCCGATCGAGATCCAGTCACTGAAACCGGTATCGTACCTCACGTTTCCTCACCCCTTCAGATATTTTTCTACATCATAAAATATGTTTCCTCTATTTTTTATGCAACGCATTTAGTAGGTAATAAAAGTCTAGAACGAAATATATAAATAACTCTCTAGCCACGCCTACTTCCTTATTGTTTGAGATTCGACCAACATATACTGGCCAATATTTTCAAGGGACGCTTTATGTTTGAAAATGCAGCTGCTTAGAGAATATTATACACGGGGTGGGAGAGGAATTCGCATTTAAAATTCGCAAAAGCACATTTTTCCACGATAATTTTGGCATTATTGACTTGACGAAAAAAAAAGTTAAATTAAAAATTGAGAATCTCGCGGAAGCGCACAATCTGGTAATCTGGTAATTTTTTCAAATCGGACGGTACGTTTTCGTCATTTTTTTTTTAAATACCTTTTTTTGCGTAACGCTAATATACAGAACAGTAATTCCTTAATTTTTTCGCAAAAAAAGGAGTTAGGGAGATGAGATTTTTTTCAGGTAGGCGAAATAGATGAGATTTGATGGAACCGGAGAATGGGGGTGATGGGCCAATTATGGGAGGGAGGAAAGGGAAAGGAAAATAATTAGACCTATAATTATTAATTATAGCTTTTCCCCCTTGTCGTGCGATATTGAAAATCCAAAATGGAGTTTGTTGGTTATTCCTCTAGTATTTGACTGATTAGTTTTTTAATTTTTTTTCAAATAAAGGAACTTGTGGGAGGGGAAAAACCTTTTACATTTTTTTTTCAAATTCGTTTTTGAGTACGAAGGGAAGGGTTCAGAGGGGATTTTTTTTTACATGTAAGAATTTTTTTATCTTTCATTAAAAAAAAATGTATCGCAATCCAAGCAATAGGAGGGTAGGGAGGGGGCATGATACGTTTGCGGAAATAAAGGGTGAAGAAAAAGAGATAGGGACCTCAGACCTTGATATTCGGCAATATAGACCTTTTTCCCATCTTAATATTTTATCAAATATTAAATTTATAAATAATTATTTAACACCGTCAAGAGTTTTCGTGGTCCATTTCTCTAGTTTTAGGTGTCCATCTATACCGGGTGCCTTAGGCTAGTGGCTCACTCCTATATTTCCTTTATTTTTTAACTTATCCATTTGCAATTTGAGGTGCATGAACTACCTGTAAAACGTATTTTTGGACATAAAAAACGAAATGAGACCCCATCACAATAAATACAACTTTCGATTTTTAAATGGAACACCCTGTATATTTTTACAGAACAACATTCTGAGTATACCATGAGACTCTCGCGAATTTTTGAGTCGATATTCAGTTTTTTTAAGCATTTTAAGACATTCGTCTAGAGTGCTTTGGAATATCAAAATTTGTTCTACGGCAGGTAAAGTCTAAGAGAAAAATATAATTTTTCTTTTAATTTCATTAATAACTATTTACGAAGCCTCCAAAGTTGAACATATCACTTTTTTATCGAAAACTTTTTTTTCAAATGGGAAGGTGATGGCTCATACTGTTCAATAAATTATAGATTTTTTTTCTGAATTCAATGATATCCATTTAAAATCTATGCTATTTGTTTTTCTATTTTATTGAATTTATTTTAAAATAAAAAAATCACTTTCAAAATAATTTTTATTGATCCTTATAGTTTGCACTAGTACTTATTACGAAGGCGTTGAAAGGCCACGTTGCTTTTTTTATAATTTACACTTACAAACTCGGAATTAGGCTAATTTACACTTAGCAACTGGGAATTATGCTAATTTACAGTTAGCAACTGGGAGTTATGCTAATTTACAGTTAGTAACTGGGAATTATGCTAATTTACACTTAGCAACTGGAAATTAGACTAATTTACAGTTACAGACTGGGAATTAGGCTAATTTACACTTAGCAACTGGGAATTAGACTAATTTACACTTAGCAACTGGGAATTATGCTAATTTACACTTAGCAACTGGAAATTAGACTAATTTACAGTTACAGACTGGGAATTAGGATAATTTACACTTAGCAACTGGGAATTAGACTAATTTACACTTAGCAACTGGGAATTATGCTAATTTACAGTTACCAACTGGGAATTAGGCTAATTTGCACTTATAACTGGGAATTATACTAGGCTCCATCTAACGGCGAATGTCCATTGCAATCGAAGAAAATATTTGGAGGTTCGTGGCAATATAGTTATTTCACTTAACGCGGCCAGGCTTGTAAATCGCAATCCTGCTGTCGGCGGGGCATGAGACTGGAGAATAACTATTGGTTGCAGTATGGTTTTTATTGCTTATATATTTAAGGAAATGTACAGAGGAGTTCGACAAAATATTACGCTAGTAAATATTCTGCCCTCTAAAAGCATATCTACTTTACTACTACTACACAGAGTGCGCCATTTAAAACTCTCCAGGCTTGTAACTTTCTTATTTTTTAAGCGACGACCATGTTGGGCCCATCAAATTGTAGACATTTTTAAAGCCTTTAAATATGAGTACAGAGTGATTTAAAAAATTTTTTTTTGAAAAATTGTTAAGAAAGAAAACTTAATTTCCTTGAATATTTTTTTACCTCACCCTGTACATGAACTGCGTTAATTTTTTCATATAGAGGTTTTAATTAACTTCAATATATGTTATTATGCCATATTCGAAATTCTTTTTGGTTTTAGAGAAAGAAATTAAAAACATCCACCTTTCCGATTCGAAACTGATTTTTTTTAAATAACTTTGAAAAGAATGTAAATAATAATTTTATGCTTGATTTGTAAAATACATATCACAAACAATATTGAACGTAACAAAACTGCAACAAGAAAGATACGAAATATATATTTTTAAAAACAAACTTATATTTTTAATTTTTTTAAAATTTTTATTTTAATAACATAAATTGAAGCTAATTAAATCCTTTATAAGAAAGCATTAACACAGTTTAAGAAAACATTAACACAGTTCAGTTACAGGGTGAGGTAAAAAAATATTCAAGGAAATTAAGTTTCCTTTTTTAACAATTTTTTGAATTTTTTTTTTAAATCACTCTGTATGCATGTTTAAAGGTTTTAAAAATGACTACAATTTGATGTTCTCAACATGGTCACCGCTTCAAGAATAGAAAAGTTACAAGTCTGGGGAGTTTCAAGTGGCGCACCCTGTATATGTGATTGACTTAAAAACTCATTTAATATTCCTAAACACTTGTAAAGAACTTGTAAAATAATAAAGTTGAATTTTCATTCAAAAAATAATTGCTGGGGTATCTTGTAACGAAGATATTTTCCCCACCTATGTTTGAGGCATTTAAACTCTGACCGGCTTCGTTACTTGCCTGCATTAACATATAGAATCTACTCACACAAAAGTAAAAGCACGCAGTTTTAGCATTAAACATACCGGGCGCGCTACTTACACCTCACCGATTATATTTGCGTAGACAGTATCTTGTATGAAAAATTAACTAGTGTCTTATTGAGCAGAGTCTAATTCTTCTCCCGTTGGTTAAGTACCAACAGCTCTAAATTTTAAATCAATCCCTTTTAGCACCCAGGACCAAGAAGGAGTAAGCTATAATCTCGACTATAGTTCGAGCGTATAGCCCTTACTAGCCAGATCGTTTAGTATAAGTGGGAAACCCAGTAATAAACGAGTCGCAAGAGTAAGATTTGGTTTACCGCGAGTATCTATTTACTGCAAGAGGGAAACCCAGGAGTAAATAGTACGTTTATTAGTTTTTGACACAGGCCTATCCGCTTTCCGGAATATTTTACGTCTGCCGCGTTTTGTCCCAAAGGGAAAATTTCATTTTATAATACCGTTATCACACGAAGATATTCTCGCTATAGTTTTAATTTGTTTCTTTTGCTTTGTTTAATTTTGAGCTTAATCCCTAACCGCGACTTTTAACATTTTTCTCAGCTTTTTGGTAGTTTTGCTATAAATTTTTACTTACACGTTTTTATCTCAGTCACACTGCTTGCGTTTGCCTGTTACCTTTTGCTAATTTTGCCTTCTGCTATTTCCTTTTGCTTATTTGTTTGTTCGCTCATTTTTGTACATATTATTTATTATTACTGTTTTGCTAAATAAATTTTATTTGCTATTGTTTTCTAAACTGGTTGTTTTATTTATGCATTGATCGCCTGGTCAAAACCTTCTTCACTGATAACTACCCTGGTAGCGTATTTCAGCGCTTCTAGTACTGAAACTGGCGCCCGAGTCCGTAATCTTTAGTTACTTTGGGGCGTAATAGTGACGACGACAGCAAAAATTGCGTCACAATTTGGCGCCCGAGCGGGGACCGTGCATTTATAAAACAGACCATGAGTCGTAGGAAACTGAAATCCATGAACAAGCAGTCAGGAGTACCGTACATTTGCGCAGAAGGACACAGAAGATTTTCTGCGCACCGGTAGCCATAAATCGTGCAAGAAGACTGTGAAACCGTGAAGAAGAAACCGAAGAAGGTCCGCCGCAGAAGAAAGAACCTACCGTATCGTCGACCATTACCGAAGATAACCGAGGCGACGAGAAATAACCGAAATAGGCAAGTGGGTCAAAAACCGATTGCGGCGACTCCCGAGTGGCTCCGAGTACCCCCGAAGAGATTATTAGTTGTTTTATGGAGTTTTGAAGATTTTTGGGATTGTTTCAGTGGAGTTAAGATACGCGAAGGCTGCATACTTGACGAGAAAACTCGAACTCCACCCGAACATATCCGAGGTCACCCGAGGACACCCGAACGCAAGCTTGATTTGTGGGGTGTCGTTTTCAAGATATTTGGACCTCAGGAATCGATTGGAACCGTCAGAAATACTATCCGACCAACGGGTTCGAGGAAAGAGTGCCACAGCCAAGATAGGAATCGGAACCGAATAAAAAAGATAGTACGTTGTTATTGGAGTCAGGCTATACCATCTAAGCTCATTTTCACCGACCTTCCGGATTCCACCCGGAATACTTGACGACTCCGGTGTCCGGAGATACCAGACGTTTTGAGTAAATCAGGGTCCAGGAATCGATTGCCGTTGATTTCGGAACAATCCGACTACGCGTTCCGAGAAGAGGTGTCAAACCCGGAGTTTTGACCGGAAATAGGAGAAACCGCCATCTCTCGACTCTAGGGACCTCAATACACCATATATTAGGGAATCCGCCCGACATCTCTACTTTCACTGGAATATCCCGCATTTTTTGAGGATATGACCGAATCATTAGGCAACATGGACGACAAGAACTCCCAGGATGGGGAGCACGTTAAAAAAGACGAAGCAGGACCACTTGAGTTAGCAGACTTCCGTCTTAGCTGGATTTACTAGTTGAAGAAAGAGCAATTTGACGCGGAGTTATTAAAATTCCACCTAAAACTGTTGGACACCGTAGAAGAAAAAAACGTCGCTTGGTAAAATTCATTAAGGATGGGAGTAAATCACCACTGCCGGAGATTGAACCTCCCTCCTTCCCAGGACCGTTACAACTTCCGGTCCCGCGCACGACGCCAGGACCGGCGCTTGACCCACTTAAGGTACATAAATGGAACGTACACTTCAATGGGAAACCGAGCCAGCCGCATTTCTAGAACGGCTAGAAGAGATTTGTGCATACTCCCGAACAACTGCTCCTAGTACCACTAGAACTATTACAGGGCCCAGCTTTGTTATGGTACTGAAACAATAGGTACCGTTGGGAAACATGGAAGCAATTCGTACAAGATTTCCGGATATTCTATTTTCCCGTCAACTACCTAGAAGACTTGGAAGTAGAAATCAGCCGCCGTCTACAGAAACCCGATGAAGCAGCCACCACTTATTTGACCGATTTGCAAACACCCATTCGTAGACATGGAGAATTCTCACCTCAACAGGAACTACGTTTGCTATACAGGAACTTACTACCCGACTATTGACAGTACATCCGCAGCAACGATTTTTCCGACATCCCTACCTTGACCGCACAGGTGAAGAAGTTTGAAACATTACGAAGAGAAGTTCAGGAAGTGTATAAAGTGACACCAGCTGCGCCGTTTACACCCAATGATAGGAACATAAGAAGAAACCCGTTACCTCTGAAAGAACCAACAACCAAGATCTACCTACCGCCTCGCGACAACAAGGAAGACCGTCACCCACACAACCTACCAGGACGTATGCAATCGCAAACGCAGAGTCATCGACACTATCTGCCAGGAGAACTCCAATTTCATCCGCTCCTGACAGACAACAGCCGCCGGCAGGATCATCATTCACATCTAGGCAGACTGTCACACAGAATCAGTCACCGACCAACATCCTAGGAAGCAGACCGTCTTTTTTCGATACGACAGCACCTAGTAATCGTAGTTCACGGTGTTGGCGTTGCGGAAAGAAAGAACACTTCCGTAATAATTGTCGTTCCGCACCCCGACTATTTTGCACACGATGCGGATGCCAAGGGATCATGACCCGGGATTGTCAATGTCCCAGGACGAAAGAACCAAACCAAAACCGCACCACTACCAGGCCGGCTTCGTTTCGTCCAGCATTAGCCTCAAATGAAACCGATGCCAGGCGTACTAGACCACACGTCACCGTAAACGCTTATGGTAGTACCTTCTCAGCTCTCATCAATACCGGTTCCGTCCGTTCATTCATCGATAATCGAGTACAGAAAATTTCCTCTTAGCACAAGTTTACATGAAATCCCGCTTCAATAAATTCCACAGAACTGGCAAATGGAGAACTTGTAACCATCACCAAGGAGTATCATTTCCAATTTACGATTGCAGAACAACGATTCACCGAACCATTCATATACCTTCCGAATCTGAATTCAGACGTGCTGATAGGAATAGATTTCCTACAGAAGCATTACGTAACTGTGAATATCGCTACTGGCACCGCAACGATCAACGACCAGCAAGTTTCTATCCCGTCAGTCAATCCAATAGGAGGAATTACCGTAAACTTGTCTGGCAACCAAGAAACAAGGACGAAGAAATCTTCAGACAAGTTCCCAAGGAATACCTAACACTACCGATGTACCACATCAAAACCGCCCATCCCAAACTGGCCCTGTCAAACGACGACACCGACCACAGAAGAGGAAAAGTCAACACAGCAAGGGAACTCTGAATCACGTGGCAGATGCTATGTCACGTCAACCGCCGTCAGGACCCTCATCCGCTACTAATGCAGAAGCATTATGTTCCAATGTTGCTAGTCGTCAACGCCAGGGAAAACTTGGGTATATGCCCGTCCATCGGGCGAGCGTAGAGGCGACTTCAATGTGAATGTCAGTCGATATTCCGTTGAAGCAACGTCGAGCGCGGTTAGTACTTGGATGGGTGACCCATCTTGGGAAATCCAGCGTTCTCGTCCCACCTTCTAGCGGCTTGTATATCAGTGTATACGCGGAAGCTACGTAATTTCAGACGAGGATTATGTAGTGGATATACCATCCTTCGGAGGGGATGTAAAGCAGGCGGTTCCTTGTCTATTAAATGTTAGGCAAGTAAAAGATCCCTACTCTTCTTAAGGGAAGAGGTTCGGCAAAATTTCCAGGTTGGGAGTAGCTCATCTCCTGGCGTCGGTGATAGGCCCTGGTAGCGGAAGTAGGCCGACGTTAAATAAATAGATAAAAAAAATGCCCGTCCATCTGAATTTATGCTGGAGATGTGGAAAAACCGGACATACAAGAAGAAATTGCCATCACCCGTGGCAGTTGTTTTGTTTCAAGTGTGGACGTTGTGGTATAATGTCCAGATATTGTCCGTGTGTTCAGAAATCTCCAAGAGCCATGAATCATCCAGCCGTCCATCCATCCAGGCCAGTCAGCTGTAGAAAGGAAGACCGTGGAGTACAGCATCATTTTGCATCAAGAGAGCTCAATCCCGTCCGAGATTCTGTTGGAACCCAGTGGGAACCTCCCACGCACAAGGTAAAAACATCAACCTTACCAATTCCTTTCTGTTCTAGAACTCACTCCGTCCAACATATCTACCCTAGAAGTAAAAATTTCACGAATATGGGAACGTCAACCCAAGGAATGATCAACGCCCCATAGCTCGAAAATTACAGAATACGTTTTATTTGTTTATTGTTTTTGATACAAGTTTTGTATTCATAATATCATTTTTATTCCGGTTTAGTTTTGTACATACTGCGACCCGTCTTGCAGGAGAAAATTTTTAGTTTGTTTTGATACTGATATTTTGTAATTCATTTTATAAGTAATTTATTTATTTGTAAAATAAAATAAAAAAGAAAAATAGTATTGCTGCAACATTTTTCTTTTTTTGCCGAAGTAAGAGGGGAGTGTAACAAAGCTATTTTCGTCATCTATGTTTGAGGCATTTAAACTCTGACCGGCTTCGTTACTTGCCCGCATTAACATATAGAATCTACTCACACAAGGTAAAAGCATGCAGTTTTAGCATTAAACATACCGGGTGCGCTACTTACACCTCACCGATTATATTTGCGTAGACAGTATCTTGTATGAAAAATTAATTAGTATTTAATTGAGCAGAATCTAATTCTTCCCCCGTTGGTTAGTACCAACAACTCTAAATTTTAAATCAATCTCTTTTAGCATCCAGGACCAAGAAGGAATAATCTCGACTATAGTTGTTCGAGCGTATAGGCCTTACTAGGCAGATCGTTTAGTACAAGTGGGAAACCCAGTAATAAACGAGCCGCAAGGGTAACATTTGGTTTACCGCGAGTATCTATTTACTGCAAGAGGGAAACCCAGGAGTAAATAGTACGTTTCTTAGTTTTTGACAGAGGCCTATCCGCTTCCCGGAATATTTTACGTCTGCCGCGTTTTGTCCCAAAGGGAAAATTTCATTTTATAATACCGTTATCAGACGAAGATATTCTCGCTATAGTTTTAATTTGTTTCTTTTGCTTTGTTTAATTTTGAGCATAATCCCCAACCGCGACTTTTAACATTTTTCTCAGCTTTTTGGTAGTTTTGCTATAAATTTTTACTTGCACGTTTTATCTCAGTCACACTGCTTGCGCTTGCCTATTATTGCCTTTTGCTAATTTTACCTTTTGCTATTTCCTTTTGCTTATTTGTCGTTCGCTCATTTTTGTACATACTTTTCTTACTATTATGCTAGATAAATTTTATTTGCTATTGTTTTCTAAACTGGTTGTTTTATTTATGCACTGATCGCCTGGTCAAAACCTTCTTCACTGATAACTACCCTGGTAGCGTGTTTCAGCGCTTCTAATACTGAAACTGATGCCCGATTCCGTAACCTTCAGTTACTTTGGGGCGTCATAGTGATAACGACAGCAAAAACGGCGTCACAATCTAAGAAGGTACGCAAAAAGGAGATAAGAATCGTAGAATAGATACGAATTTTATCATATTATATTGTAAACTTTTCAAAAATTATAAAAAAAAACATTTACCTATTTTTTATTTTTTTAAAAAACCCTTACATTCAAAAGTCTGTGACAATAACTTTCTTTTGAACTACCACAAGGGGTAGGTTGCTATTTAAAAAAGCGGGTTAGTTGGGGGCTCTGGGTGAACAATAAAAGATAATTTTCATATGAAAAAATATGTAAATAATTAGTAAATTTGAAGTATTCAAGGTTTTTTATTAAAAAGTAGCTGGTTTAACATGTACTGAATTTATTTTATACTTTTTACACAGGCTGTATAAAATTATATGCTACACAACATTCAATTTTATATATATTTGATATATACATATGTAAAGATTGTTTAAATGGTAGATTTTTATAAGTTTTATAACAAGATTTAATTCCAGCAAAATCTACTAATTCTATATGCAATTGAACCTTGTCAAACAAAATTATAATAATTAAGAGGAAACTAATACACTGACGGTGAACGGTGATAATACTGTAGTATTTTTAAAAAACAAAATTGCACCAAGAATATATCTAGGAAAGTTCTAGGAAATACTCCATCGTCCTTTAAAGTATTAAATATATTTATCCAAAATTGGCAGTGAACTTGAATATTTCCTTCTAAAAATTTTGCCAGATAAAATATTGGCAAAATGTTTCCTTCTGTATAAATTAAGTCTGCTCAACTTTCTTCTTAAAGTTCGGTCACTATTTGTTATGATTTAGAGCCAGACAGGACAGTATCTCTAAATGCTGAAGGCTCAACGTAAAGTATTTTACTTTTCACGTTTTCGTGATTAAATTATCCAAAGAATGATCCATCATGAACATTTCAGTACTATATCACTTAACTGCAAATGCAAAATGTTTCAAGCGAAGCAACCTTTCACATAATGCCATAATAAGTACTGCTACATATAATTTCCAGTTTATAACTGTAAATTAGCCTAATTCCCAGTTGCTAAGTGTAAATTAGCCTAATTCCCAGTTGTCAACTGTAAATTAGCATAATTGCCAGTTGCTAACTGTAAATTAGCATAATTCCCAGTTGATAACTGTAAATTAGCCTAATTCCCAGTTTGTAACTGTAAATTAGCATAATTCCCAGTTTGTAATTGTGAATTATAAAATAAAATGCAACGTGGCCTTTCTACGCCTTCGTAACTTATACCTATTAAGAAACAAAAGAGAGAACTAAGGCTACTATTCAAAAAAACGTAGTTATTCACATTTCATTATTAGATAGGGCAGTTTTGTTATTTCAAATGGAACACCTAATGAGATTTTTTTTTTTCATTGATACAAGTGGAAACCGCACAATTAATTATAAGTGTTAAATTACTAGAAATGGTGAACGGCATTTGAATTTTACAAATATTGTTCAAAATGAGCCCCATCACAATCAATATATTTTCTTGCTCGCACAATTGTGTTACTCATTACATTCCTTAACATTTGTAGAGTGCTGTTATTAAAAGCTCTTCTTATTCTCAATTCGAGATCCTCGATGGTCATAACGGGAGTTTTGTAGACCTGTTCCTTGATATAACCCAAAAGAAAGATGTCTAATGGGGTTAGACCTTGCAGGCCACCTTATGAAACCCCGTTTTGAAATAAGTTGTTTTATAATATTGTATCAAATCGTAGTGCAAAGACAACTACGTTAAAGTTCAATAAAAATTATATTGAAAATGATTTTTATTTTTAAACAATTTAAATAAAATAAAAAAACAAATAGCACAGACTTGAAATTGATACAAATGAATTCAGAAAAAAACTATAATTAATTGAACGTTCGGAGCCACCACCTTCCCATTTGAAAACAAAGTTTTCGATAAAAAAGTGATTTGTTCAATTTTGGAGGCTTCGTAACTAGTTATTAATAAAATTAAACGAAAAATTATATTTTTCTCTTGAACTTTCCCTGCTGTAGAACAAATTTTGGTACTCCAAAGCACTCTAGACGAATGTCTTAAAATGCTTAAAGAAAACTGAACATCGACTCAAAAATTCGCGAAAGTCACATGGTATATTCAGAATGTTGTCTTGAATAAAAATTTCTAAAAATATATAGGATGTTCCATTTAAAAATGAAAGTTGTGGTAATTTCCGGGTAAACCGAAAATGGTCTCATACCATTTTTTGTGTCCAAAAATTCATTTTTACAGGTAGTTTATGCACCCCAAATTTCAAATGGATAAGCTAAAAATAAAGGAAATATGGGGGGAGCCACTAACCTGTGGCACCCAGTGTATACTGGGTGCCCCATTGTATTTTGACCCTTTTTAAACCTGTATTACTTTTGAACTAGTTGGGATAATGAAATGAGGTTTTCGCCAGTCTACTTCTAATTTTGATAAGTCATTTCCTGAGCATGCGTCTTTTTTTGATCAGTTCCGTTTTAACAGGAAATGACATAGCGTATTTTCGGGGATAGGGCAGTTTTGTTATTTCAAACGGAACACCCTGTATATTTTTCCACAGTTGGAAATCCCATTGTTTCCCCTTTTCAAAAATGCCATATTTGTCATGAAAATTATACAGAGTGATGGTTTTATAAGCTTTTAAAGTGAATATTGCGTTTTATCGAAATGCTACGGAAAAAATAATGATTCACAAAATAGACTATGCAAATAAAAGACATCACTTGTAAACGTCAAATTAGTTTATTGACAATTGCATGTTATAGCCAGGGAGATAGCGACAGTTTTCGTGAAATCATTTCTATAAAGCCAGTTTTTTTTCCAAGAAAGTTTAGAGATTATCTATGACGAAGTTGTAATTCTACCAATCTATAAATCTTGCATAAATGAGTAAAAAATTAAAGAACATGTTGCAAAAAGAGATATCGATTTTCTGAAATGTCACAAAATGCCACTTTTGATTCGTTCGGACCGAGCCGAATTTTCGAATTTGGCCTTGCAATTTACGATCAGGTTTATCTGGAAGGCTTCCTCTTTACGTCGCGACATCGTTCGGCCGTCCCAATGGTGTTTTTCGAAAAATATGAACGTGTCAAGATTGCATGTTTTTGCAATTTTTTCGGCGCCGAAATGCAAGATGTTTTTTGCTATTTTTCGCAGATATCTCCAAAACGGTCGGAGTTAGCTCGAAATAAAAAATAAGGTCAAACGGGTATTTTCCACTACAAATCTTTTTGCTACCATCAGAATTTTGATTTTTTTTTGGTTTCGATCACTACTAAAATATCGGCCATGTACGGCAAAAAATCGCAAAGTTTGAGCTTCTATAGTTGGCAACTTTTTAATCTTGGCTCCTACGCCAAAAGACTATTCTAGCTAATTTAAATAGAATTAAATTTGCTAAAACCATTTTTGTTATTTTTTGAATTCCGACAAAAATGAGGGATTTGGGACTTTTTTATTTTCGGTAAAATTTCTCAATTTTGTCACCGTAATTAATTGGTAATTAACTGAAATCGATCTCATATACGATGTTCACTTAATATCATGTACTACTTTGACGCTCCGTTAATCTCGGCCCTTCAAAACAAAGGTTTCTGAGAAAAATTATTTTTTACTTTACATACATTCTATAGGAAAACGTGTAATTAATTGGTAATTAACTGAAATCGATCTCATATACGATGTTCACTTAATATCATGTACTACTTTGACGCTCCGTTAATCTCGGCCCTTCAAAACAAAGGTTTCTGAGAAAAATTATTTTTTACTTTACATACATTCTATAGGAAAACGTGTAATTTCCTACATTTTCTCGAATATCTCGATAACTATCGTTTTTTTTTCGAAAAATTTGTGGACAGCTTATGTAAAGAGAATTGAATGAGCTTTCCGATAGGTACTTTTTTTATTTTTTCTCTAACATAAAAAGTATCAGTGATGAAAGTGCAAGTCTAAGGAAACTTTGGTGTTGCAAAAATGAGTAGGTAATAAATTAAACATGTTACAAAAAGTTGCATAAATGTATTATATCTACAAGATTGAAATTTTACATACTCACAGATGACATAAAAACATACCGGGAAATAATATTCTACCACGTCGGAAGCGTTGCCATGTCAGGTCTACCACCCACGCAAAGTGTGAAAAAAAAACATTTTTGACTTACATCTACAAGGCTGAAATTTTTTTCTGGAATAGTTTATTGAATAAGTCATCCAAAAAAATACAGTCTACCGACCGTCTCATGTTGCTGAAGCCTCGCTAGACGTAATGGAATGCAAGCACGTGACAGCGGCTGCTGCACTCCGGGCCACTGCAGTTCGCGGGAGAAGTTTTGCATTTTCCGCCGCGGAATATTAATCCACAAAGCTGATTTTTCATCTACAACCAGTTTGTACACTATTTCGATTAAAAATCACATTCTACTGTGGCAACCGTCCGCCACTGTATAAATTAAAATATGTTAAAAGGATAATAATTACAAAGTAAGAATTATGCGGCCGATCCGCGATAAGGATTTCGTCAACGGGACAATTTTGGTGAGAACTGTGGATGCGCGAAATGCGAACCGGGGAGAAGGGAGGGACTCTCGACAAAGCCGTAATGGTGAACAGTTCGCGCAATAAAAATTTAAAACTGCAAAATAAAATCTGAATGCTTTTCTAAAAATCCTACCATCATCGGCACGAGAGCTATATGAATATAGAACAAGTGTATGAAACATTCATCCTAACCATAATAAAATCTAATTGTAATTTTCTAAATTTGACGAGCCTCCAAATAGTGAGTGTACCGAGGACCTATAGACATGGAATTCTAGAAAAGTACCTTTCGTTTGATATTCTTGTTTGTTGCTTATTACAGATTCTACATGCAGGCCATATTATTTCTAGAAAGTGGCTTACATTAGTAGGGCTATGAGTGCCGGCCCCGAAGGCCTCCGTTTCGGACACGTTACCAGCTATATACCTCTCCCCCGAGGGGTTTGCAACAAATTGGTGGCAGCGGTGGGATTTTTCTTACTATTGTAATTTGTAGGAAGTTGTAATAGAAAAGGAAAGTCAATTATTTTCTTTTGTAAGTCACTACTAGGTCAGAAAGAAAGTGAAAAAAATGGTAAACCCGCCAGATACTGAAGGGGGGGTAATTCCTCTCACTATGCAACCATTTATGTCATTATGCATGGTCGTAAATACGGTGGAGGCTTTTTCTGGAAAAAAAAGGTTAGAAATGACTTTGAAAAATTTGAAAAAAGGTCAAAATTAGATAACTGGAGTGAAGATACCACGCTAGGTTTAATTAAATATAGGCTAATGGCGAGGCGTATAATTTTTTCAGATCGGATAAAAAATTGGATTCATTAAACTATACAGGTTTTAAAAATAGATTTATTACGCAATTTTCACCTATTAAAATACCGGAGCAAGCTTTGATACATTTAGGGCGATGTTACCAACGATTTGACGAAACAGTGGTAAATTTCTCAATGCGCGTAAAATTATTAGGTAGAAAAATCAGTGAGGAAGACCTGGAAAATGCGGCAGTAGGCGAAGCTCCCGGGTTAGAGAAAAAATGCAATCAGTTGGTATTAAACCAGTTTATAATCGGGTTAAACAGGGAAATTATAGAAAAAGTAGGAACAGTTTTTATGCGAGAGGCAGATTTAAACATAGAAACAGCAGTACAAATTGCAAATTTTGAAGAATTAAACCAACTAACGTTAAAATCTCGAAATAAAACAGCATCAGTATTTCAATCTGAAACAAACCAAACTTTCTGTTTAATATGTCGAAAAACTAACCACGCCGCAGCGGATTGTTATTTTAAGGGCAAAAAGGTCACATGTAATTTTTGTCACAAGTTAAATCATACAGAAGAAAGTTGCTGGTTGAAAAATAACAGAGCCACAACAAACCAGCCGCCCACCAGGGTAAATGAAACGCAAATTATGTCACAAGGAAACAGAATTTTTAAAAGCTGTAAGTTTTGTAATAAAAAGGGGCATTTGGAAGCTGACTGTTTGAAAAAAAATAGAAATGCTACAAATACAAATAATTATAGTTTTCAAAATCACCCTCGAACGTCACGTGACAGAGACGACGTAGAGTATCCAGGAGATAATCAAGTAAATAATATCGAACGAAACGAGAATTCAGACGGGTTTTTAAACTACCAAGTCCCTCCGTTTACACGTCGACGGGAAGGGAGATATCAATCACAACAGTAAATAGAAATTTTCATAAAAAGTCACAAACACAAAAACCAAAATCTTTATAAATCCCCACATTAAATTTATATGAAAATCGAGATCCGAGTTGGGTCACACTTCTAGTAAATGGTGAATGGCTGACATTTCTGTTAGATACAGAGTCCGCCGTAACATTGGTATGTCAAGAGGCATGTCCAGATATTGAAAATTTATTAAATTTAGAAGGTATTGAAAATAAAAAATTTAACAGCTGTTAGAATATTTTCGTGAAAAAATTAAGGAATTGCTTTTTTGTTTATTAGTGTTACGGCAAAAAAACGTGTATGCATTTTCAAAAAAAAATTTTGACGAAAAGTTAAAGTCCGATTTGAAAAAAAATTAATTAGATTAATGCTTCCGCGAGATCTTCAATTTTTGATTAAACTTTTCTTTCGTCAAGTCAGTAATAACGAACACGTGGCAAAACGTGTTTTTGCAAATTTTAAATGCGAATTCCTCCCCCACCCAGTGCGATTAAGCTGAACTAACTCGATAACGTCATAAAAGAGAACGCCTGTAACACAATTGTAAAAAAAAATTTTTAAAGTTGGTTTCAAAACTCCTCCTTTTCTCGCTAGATCCGGATAGAAGTAACGGGAGTTTAAACTTAATTGAAAACAATGTCAATACGTATACTGGGTTTACTTGCTATGGCAGCTATGTGGTAAAGATATGTCGCGATTAGTCTCATTCCCTTTGCCCCGCTTGTCCCCTCGCTGAAATCATTTGCCTTATAAAAAATGCTTATTACTCTCTATCTCTAAATCCTTTGCGTTTATGATATTATGACATATGTTTATACGAACTTTTTGTCTCAAAATCATATAAGGAATCACCCCTTAAAGTCTGTCAATTAACACCCTGTAAACAAATCGAACATATGCTTTTTTTAAAATGCACAAAAAAGTAAGAAAATAACTGTTTCAGCTAGCACAGTATTTTTAGGCCTACCTGCATGATTAAAAATAAAAGCCCCGTGCGTTAATTGCAAAATGTTACTTTGCTCTAATGTAATCTTTTCGGATAAAAAAATTGTAAACACTCCTGATGTTAAGTATTCTAAAATTCGTTAGTTCCAAGAAGTATAGTAAATATATTTATTTTTAATCATTTATTTTCTAGTAAAGAATATGTTTTATAAGATTTCGCAAAAAGTAGAAAGAACAATGTATAAAAAACTATATACAATCTATCTAAGAAAATATTCATTTTAATTTTCAATTCTTTTCATTCTCTTGATAACCTACTTCTAGAAATTAAGAAGACCCAAAATTTATTAATTTACAAAATAACTACCTGTTCAATCAATAATGAAAATCTAATTAAAATATTAATTTAGAATCTTTATAATTCTGCGACAACCTACATCTAGTTATACTAGAGACAAAGACAAAAATCTATCTTAAAGTTTTTAATACAAGAGAACTTGGGCGAAAAATGCATTTTAAAGCAGCGAAGAAAAATTTTAGGATAATAGTTTGATTTCTTCAGGTAAGTCCTGAAATTAATATTTTCTTAGATTGTATTCAGTTTTTTCTGCTGTTTGCGAAATTCCATAAAAAATATTTTTTACTGCAACTATAAGCAAATAAAAAATTATTTACTTTAATACTAAAATACTTACATGTACTTTTCACTTTTTACTTTTTACTGCATTAAAAAGCAAGTTATGTTTTATTTTTTATTTTACGGTTTCTATTTAAAGTTAATTTTACTTTCGCGTCCAGTGGAAGTAAGTATAGTAGGTAACGACAAAAAAAATTTTTGAAAATTTTTATTGTTCAAACAGGCTTAGAATCTCATGAAACATCGAGATTTTAAGTTTGAGCGAAAAAAAAATTTCGGTCGGTCTGTCGGTCTGTAACCTTTATTGTGCGCACAATTACTCTGGAACCGTTTAAGATTGTTACAGCCTCCTTGGTGGCTGTAACTCAAAGCTCTATTAGAACGCCTTTTTCTTGGTACACTGAGTACACTTAGACGAGGAGTATATTTGGTTGCATATCGGTGGCATCGATTTCGATTTCGACCGTTACCGGATGTGAGACAGCAACAGTGGGTATTTTTTCGGGGTCAAGGCAGAACGTCGGCTGGGTAGCGTGTAAGTTTGTGTGAATATTAGAAGACGTGGAAATCACGGATTTGTAAAACGCAGCCCTAATTTCGAGAGGTTTCCTGATTGTTTATTGTGTGATATCAGTAGGGATTTTGGATATCGAAACCTTCAACGAAACCAAATTATTGGGAAACGAAGCTGGCGTGGCCCCACCATTTTGCCTTATTTTAACTTGTGGTGAAAAGAATCGGAGACGTCCGTGAGTACTACGTAATGGTTTATTATTTTAACAAGGAACTAAGTTCTGCTCTTATTATATTTCAGGGTTCTTTTCTTTTCTTTGCTCTTCTTTTCTTTTCTTGTCTTTTCTTTTCTTCTCCCTGGCGGATTTTCGCTGGAGACGTCTCACCCTTGGAGGTTCTTACCCTCTGGAAGCCTCCCCTCGATAGCTGTGAGGACTTGTGTCTGGTGTGTTCGGCCTTGCTATGATGTGTGCTGGTTCTATGGAATATGGGAACCTAGCCGGCGAGGGGTAGTCTTGGGAGACATCGCTGTAGAGGCAGAGCTGGGGTGCTACTACCCCATTGTCGGCGACCTACAATCGCGCAACCCACTTCAAGTGGCCAAAAAACCGGATCGGAATCCTTGGAGTGTTACATAAGCCTGAGAGGCCCCCGACTGTAAGTAATTTTTACACCTTTTATTTTCGCTGTCCCGCTGGAAGTTGAAGCCGAAGCCCAACCACCACTCACCCCTTGTGTGTGCTACTTTTTTTTATTATTCTTTCATGTGTAATTAAGACTCGTCGGTCTGTTAGTTTATTAACCTTGTTCGTGTGGTAGTCACTGGCCACCTTTTATCTGAATTTTTAATTTGTCCGTGGTAAGTTATATGTATTTACTCGTATATATTTATTCGTATCAATCCTTTACATGTAAGGTAGTGTAAGTTGTGTAGTAAGTAAGTGTAAGTGTAGTGTAGTTGGCATTTTGTACTGTTAGACGAGTGCCATTTTAAATATTAGTATGTTGGTCATGATGGAGGTCCACATTTAGACATTCAGTCTGCTTTGTATAATATAATTGTACACACTCTTCCCCTGTACGGCAAGGGAAAGGCCTTTTCTGCGTTATTATTGAGTGTATAGTTCGAGAGCCATTCGACTCTAGGTACTGTTTGTTCTAAAATAACCTCACTATTTGATATCGTTCGACTATCCTCGAGGGAGACCACCAGGTTCATTTAGGTCACTGGACACTCATTGTAACTAAATCATATCCTTTTTTTGTAAGGTGTACCGTAACCTTGCTTGAATAATTATTACTATAACTTTTGAATAATCGTCAACCTTTGCTTGAATAATTGTTAAACTCATGAAATATATGCTTGTTAAGATATTTGCGTAGTTCCAGGTGATCATTACCACTGAAACCACGACCTCACCCCCAACCTTAACTGAGTTAGCCAGGTTTATAAATTTTTGTCGGCCCCCTTAAAATTTAGAGTAGCAGTAACGTGTCTTGGACCTTTGATGTTTGGTTTAAATAACCAACTCATTTTTCCTAAATTTTGCTTGTAGCTATCCATCACTCATTAAATTACTAACTAATCAGTCAATTATTTTTTTGTTAACAATAATTAGTTTTTTGTTAGCTAAATATATTATACTTTTTAAAATTTTTATTATTTTATTTTATTTTTTTTTTTTTTTTGGGGAGCCTACAAGATATTGACTTGAAATTTGGTACACGTGTGTATTTTAACGTGATTTGGAACTGGATTATATTTTCATCTGATTCCGTTGAAAGGTTGGGGGGTTCGGGGGGGTGTAAATTGTGGTAAATTGGGGTAAATAGATAAATCAAGCAAGTCAGAGTCCATAAAATTGCTAAAAGCTATAAGGCCTCAAAAAAATTGTTTGCATTAGCCACCCCCATTACCATCCCCACCCTGTTATTAAAGGGGGCGATAGAAAATATGATTTGGTGTGTATACAAGAACCAAAAACCTCAAAATATTTTTTTTACTTCATCCACCCCCACTAGCACCCCCTATCATCACCGCCGCCTCACTACCGATGTGGGATATTGTTTTATGGGTTTTTGGGGTAGGCGATTTCAAATATCATATTATTAAAGTTCCATAAACAATTACTTCCACATACAAAATTTTTTCGTTATGACATACTTGGATGGAAAATCCGGATGTGGAAGTAGTGATTTTTTGGGCAGCGGTTTTTCTTTTTTATCAAGTGCTTCAGCATGCCCTTCCACCTCCTCCACAATTGATTACACAATTCTAATTCAGTTATATATTTTTTAAATATGTCGTATTTTGACGTGTTTCTACCGCCCTTGCAAAACCCGTGGGTTCCAAAAATTATAACAAGAGATAAACACTAACATACTTTATTAAATAACTTACTGAATATTTCACAATACTATTATTAATTAAAATACACTTTTATGGACTAAAAATAATCTTTAACAATGTTTATTACTTGATATTTACAGTTTGTATTCACTTCGTACTTCTCACCTTACTTGCCAATTAAAACTTAAACTTCCCGCCGAGAGTGCAGCCTTATATACCCTAACAATTGCCTCTAGAACTATTCCAGAAGTGAAGCGAGCGTCATCTAGAACAGTGTGGAAGTTTCGATCCCCTTCTCTAAGTTTCCAAAACGTATTTAGTGTTGCCTATCCCCCAGCGATAGGTAACACTAGGGGGTGTATATTCGTAACACTGCCCCCTACTTAAGCCTGATCGTCCCGGTCAGGCAATTTAGAATCATCAATGTATTTTGCCAGTCTATCCAAAAGTACGATCTTCATCTTGGACTTTTTGTTTCGTTGAATCCGATAGACGACATCATTAATTCGGGTAATAACAGTATACGGTCCATTCCAAAGTGGTTGAAGCTTCGGTGACTTTCCTTTCTTTCGCTGTGGGCTGTACCAGATCTCCTGTCTTGAACCCTTCTGAACTATCCTTACGGTCGCATCCAGCCTTCATTCGGTCACTGGTTATGGTGATTTTGTCTCTAACCAGCTCATGAACATTTCTTATTTCTTAGCGGTTCACTCATTTCATCCATATAGCTGTTCATAGGAAGCTGTTCTCCGCCTGGTGTTTCGAGAAGCAAATCACACGGCAGTCTGATCTCATGTCCAAATACTACACGGGCTGGCTGGAGTCTGTTTCGTAGACTCGTGAATAGCAGCTCCGTATGCCATGAGGAAGAACGGTATCCCAGTAAAGTTAATTTTTATGAACCACTTTAGAGAGATGTTCTTTCATGGTCTTGTTATGTCGTTCCACCATTCCATCTGATTGCGGGTGAAGGGCTGTTGTCCGTGTTATGTGTATCTCCAATAACTTGCAGATTTGCTGAAACAACCTTGACTCAAAGTTTCTCCCTTGATCTGAATGCAGCTCCAGGGGTACACCAAACCGACATATCAAATTATCTACCAAGACTTTGGCGACAGTGACTGCTTCTTGGCTTGGAATCGTATAGGCCTCTGGCCACTTACTAAAATAGTCCATGGCAACCAGTATGTACTTGTTACAGTCCTTGGTTACTGGGAATGGGCCGGCTATATCGATCGCAGTCCTCTCGAAAGGAGCTCCAACGTTATATTGCTTCATTACACCCCCACTTCTAGTCTGTGGTCCCTCACTGACTGCACAAATTTTGCAATTGCGACACCAGGTTCCACATCCTGACGACTATTCACCCAATAAAATTATTATCGTACTTTATTCAGGGTCTTATTAATGCCGAAGTGTCCACCGGATGCTCCATTATGCACTTCCTGAAGTACTTTCGGTACTCGACACCTGGGAATTACTAGACGCATATCAACTTGCTTCCCATACGAGCTTTCCCATGCTCTCTTTAGCAGAGTGTTGACTTTAACTGAATTCCATTGTGCCCACAAAGTCTTCAATCCAACTGCTTTGTCCGAAACATCCTTCCCCGCTGGTCAAATTCCTTTTTCCTTTGCTCTCAATATAGTCCCATCTCTGGAGGACGTGTCTGGTTTACCTTGACGACGTGCTTGTCATGGAACGAGATTTTACAAAACATGCCCATCTGAAGTTGAACTCGAAGTATCATTCAGTTGTTCTTGTCCAATCACCCGGAACCTCTACTTTAATAGTGTTGACTGCCAACGTACCCTGCAATTTCTTAATGTGGCGGCAGTGCTTGTAATCGCTCTTGCACGGTCTAGAAAAAACATTTGCATTCTTATAAGATCGTCCAGGTCGATATTCGATTTTGAAATCATACTGTTGCAGCCGTTCTGTCCAACGAGCCAGTTGACCTTCAGGGGTTTGGTTTTCAACTGCAATAACCATTTTATTGCAGCATGTCGGCCCGAATCTTGAAATTCCGTCCATAAAGATATTTATGAAAATGGTCCACTGATTTAACGATGACCAGTAATTCTTTCCGGGTTACACAATAATTACTTTCCGGTTTGGACAGCATCTTGCTGAAGTACTCGATCACTCTTTCCTGCCTATTCTGGATTTGGGGAATAATCTCTCTAAGTTATCTCTCCTTTGTCTAGCTTCTTGAGATTCTCTTTAGTTGTCCGCACCATTCTTTCAGCCTGTCTGTTTGAGGATGGATGATATGGCGCAATGCGCACATGCCTAGTGTTATTATTTTGTAGAAAAGTTGCTGCTTCCTTAGATTGTCTGACACGATTACTTCTGGAAGTCCGTGAGTTGGAAATAACTACCTAAGTACCTTGATTGTAGCCTCCGAAGAGGTTGACGGGACTCTCCGCACCTCCAACCATTTAGAAAATGCGTCAACAGTGATCAACAAGTACTGCTTTTGAAATGGACCGGCATGGTCAATGTGTAATCTTGTCCATGGAGTTGTAGCCCATTCTCATGGATGCGTCGGATTTGTTGGTGACATTTTGCAACCAAATTCTCAATTTTCTGGTCCATACTGGCCACCATACATAAGATCTTGCCAGGGCTTTCATCTTTACAACTCCAGGGTGTACTTCGTTTAATATTTTCAGGACTTGATCTCTCTCCCCGGGTAGAATTATTATTCTGTTACTCCAAAATCAACAATTCTTATATGCTGAAAGCTGCGTCAGTTTGGTCCAATATGGTTTAAATTCTTCTCCGGGGTTGCTTTTCGGCCAACCTGTCCATGTCCATCTCAGCACCTTTGCTAATACTGGGTGTTTGCTAGTCTCAGCGGCAACATCTTTCGCTGTGAGCACTGGTTCTGGTATATTTTCTAACATTAAGACTTCACCGACTAGAGGCAACTCTTCATCTTCTACTGGTATTGGTAGACGACTTAACGTATCAGCATTTGCGATAGACTTGCCGGGTTTGTAAATCAAGTCATACTGGTAAGCTGAAATCATTAATGACCAACGCGTCATTCTGGGTGACATTATTTGAGGTATCACTTTGTTTTTTCCTCAAATACCTAAAAATGGTAGATCATCGGTTCTGATTTCCACTTTCCTGCCATATATGTAGTTATGCCACTTTTTAAGTCCTACTATGATAGGGAGTGCCTCCTTGTCAAGTTGCGAAAAGTTTTGTTCATTATTGATCATCGTTCGACTGTGGAAAGGCTATCGGAGCTTCCCTGCCTTCTTGATCTAGTTGGCCCAGGAAACATCCCACTGCAAATTGGCTAGCATCGCTTGTTAGAATCAATGGCAATTTACTGTCACAGTATGCTAGTAATATATCTGAGGTCAATAGCTTTTTTACTCCTAAAAATGATTTTTTTCTCGACTGGTCCACTGCCAGGGAACATCATTGTGCAATAATCGATGGAGCGGTTCAGCTACCGTAACTTTGTCCTTGAGAAAAATGTGGAAGAAGTTGAGTAGACCCAAAAAAGCTTGAAGTTCTGTTTTATTCCTGGGAGCCGGTGCCTTGTGTATGGCTTTAACCTTGTCTTCCGTAGGGTGTATGCCATTACCTGTGATTCTGTATCCCAGAAAATCTAGCTTTTCCGTGTACCAAATACATTTCTCCTTGCGTAATTTTAATCCATCTTCTTTAAAACGCTTCAAAACTTCCCCCAGGCGCAGGGCTAGTTCTGCTTTATTTGCTCCAATAATGAGATTGTCATCATAATAAGGCAATACGCCGTCTATTCCTGATAACCTAGTGTCTATGGTTCGTTGGAAAATCTGCTGTGCGACACTAACTCCGAACTGCAATCGCTTAACCTTAAAAGCACCCTTATGTGTAAAAATAATAGTCTGTGCTTCAGCAACGGCATCATCTACTGGTAACTGTAAGTATGCTTGTCTCAAATCCAACTTGGCAAATACTTTCCCACCGGCTAACGTTGCTAAATTATCTACTATGGACGGCACTGGATAGCAATCAGTTTTTAATGCTCGATTCAGGGTCCCACGAAAATCTCCACAAATTCGGACAGAAGTTTGGTCCTGTTTCATTACTGCAACAATTGGGGTGACCCATTTTGGGTGCGCCACTGGTTCCAGCACAGCTTCTTCAACTAACTTGTCAATCTCCTTCTACTAAGGCTTTCATGGCGAATGGTAAACGTCTGGCTATGCAAATTATAGGTTTAACTGCAGGGTCTAAATCAAACGAAACTGGTGGTCCTCGATAGGCCCCTAACTCCTCAGAAAAAACCTCTTTGAATTCTTCGAAAATTCTATCGATGTCTGTTTCTGATGAAACCTGGTTTATTCCTTGCAAACTTATAGGTACCGAGTGGCTCAAACCAATTACGGCCTAATAAACTGGTACCCCCTTGCCCGGTGATTACTAGTGGTAATTGAATAGAATTTCCTTTACCTTTACCTTTACCTTTACATGTACTATTGCATTCGTTTCAATCCTCTTCTTCTGATAATCTCTCAGTGTGGCAACGGCTGGTTCTAGGGTCGGTCGGTTATTCCCATCTGGCCATAAATTTTCAAATGTCTGTGTTCCCATTACTGAAAAGGCTTGCCCCGGGGTTGACCTTCGTTCGACACTGACAATCATTTAACTGGAGCTGTACAACATGTTCGTCGACTTTGTTCAAATGTATTTTTAAAATATGGGCTTCTCTGATTTCCAATGTGTCATTTCCTTTGTCCGATGTGGCTTCAGTTTGCAAACATGTGTTAGAATTAGCTTGTTTCTTTCTGGCCGAATATTTTTTTGATATGCAAGCTTGTTTTGTGTTCCGCCTTATGATAAAAGTTACTATTATCTGGTGCATGGGGACCTTCACAACGGAAAATTTTTTCCCGTTTTTTTGTGTCATTCTTATTCGTAAACGCTTGATTACCATTGTAATGTACCTGAGCTGAAGTTGACTGGTTACTTGATGACTCTCTAAGCATGCTGGCATATTTCACTGCAGTTTCATAAGCAATTGCGTGCTTCTGGGCTTTATCGAATGTTAACTCCGCTTCTGATAATAATCGACGTTGGAGTGCTTCCTCACGAACACTACAAACCAATCGATCTCTCAACATTTCTTCTAACACGTTGGAAGTTGCATGTTTCTGCTAAATGCCCGAGCTCAGCAATGTGTGCTGATACACCTTCATCGGGAAGCTGGTCTCTTTGGTAAAATTTAAAACAGGCCCCTAATTCAGAAGTTTTTGGCAGACAATGGTGTGACAGTGACTTTATTTCCTTCTAGGTTTTCTTCCCTATAGTTTCTGGAGAAATTAGAGATCTTATGAGTTCATATGTAGCTGGTCCTACAAGGCTGAGGAAAACAGTTCTCTTTTTCTTTTCATCCGTTATGTCATTAGCTTCCAAGAAAAATTCAAACCTCCGGTTGTACGTCTCCCAATTTCCAGGTTCCTTGTGATTGAACGTTTCCATCTGCCCTATCACTGCCATGTTTTCTGGACTGATTTTCTTTTCAGCTATTTTTTTAGTATCGTCCTCCCCTGGTTCCTAGACTGCGCCAATGCTGTATACCAAATAATTGCGAAGTTTCTTAGGGAAGATTTTATTAATCAAACTACTAAAAGATTTACAAAACATTGATTATTCTAAAACACAACTAACTCAAGCTACTGGAAAAAATGTACTAATTTTGACAATCCACAACTCTTATGTTGGCTACATATTACCACTCTTACATTAATTCGTACTAGGGACGGCTTCAGGACATAAGAGCTGCCTTCAATTTTCTCCATGCCGTTTCACACTCCGGTGTCCACTGATACTGCACTTTCTCTTCTGTCAGCCGGTGTAATGGCTTCGCAATTTCTGCAAACCCTTCCAGAAAGCGTCTATAATTAATAAGTGCAGAAGGAAGCTTCGTACTTCATAAACGTTATATGGTCTTGGCCAATCTCGTACGGCAGAAATTTTGTCGGGGTCTGTTTGTATTCTATCCGAAGACCCAACGTGACCAAGGAATTTGACTTCTTTCTAGAATAGCACCCACTTCCTCGAGTTCAACTTCAGTTGGGCATTCCTGACTCGCCCAAATACTTCTTGAAGATTCTTCAAATGTTCTGTAAAGTCCCGTCCCATGAAAGCACGTCGTCAAGGTAAACCAGGCACGCCCTCCAGTACGAATTCCATCAATCTTTCAAGAGTAGCTGGCATTGTAAAGTCCAAAAGTAGATTGATAAAGACCACTGCCTGCTGAAAACGCTGTCTTTTCCTCATCATTAGAATGAAGCCCCACTTGTCAGTATCCAATCATAATGTCTAACGTAGAAAACCGTCGTGAGCCTGCCAACGTGCTTCACGTGTTGTCAATTCGTGGTAATGGGTAACTGTCTTTTTTCGTGGCATCGTTTAATTTTCGATAATCGACACAAAATCTTAACGTTCCGCCCTTCTTGGCAACCAAAACTACTGGCAATGACCAGGGACTCGTTAACTCTTCAATGACTTCATCTTGTAGCATCTTATTTATCATTGCCGAGGCATCTTCTTGTTTCGCTAGTGGAGGCTTCCTAGGTGGTTGTCGAATAGCGGGTGAGTCGTATTTATCCGATGTTGGACTATGTCAGTTTTTGTAAGGGCCCCTATATTCTTGGCAAATACTGAACTTTTCTTTTCCAGGAACTTGATTGCCTCCCTTCGTTCATCCTCAGATAAATGCTCCAACTGGGAACTCAGCAAGGTCAAAACTTCCTGGTCTATTTTCGTAGATGAACTTCCCTCGATTTGTTCCTTGCACCTTCCTTAATTGTAACTGAGTGGGAATTTAAATTGACAACTCTAATTGGGATTTTGTGTTTAGTCCGGGTTAAAGTGCTTGCCACAATAATATTGCGTAGGGACTTAATCAATTTGTCATCTTTAACCTGGCCAACATGGTACTCTCCAGGATCTCCTTCCTAGGCAGCATCGATTACTTGTTCTGAATGAGTAGGGAATATTTATCGTCTGTGTTGTTAATAACCTCTCTTTATGGAATTGGTCGTCTGCAGTTGCCAGAATAAATTCCTCATTTCCAATTTTTAAGACTCGCTCCCCTACGTCAACGATAAATCCTGCTCTCCCATGATACCCAGTCCCAAAACGAAATCATCCGTAATGTCAGGCACAATGACCTAGTAATTGAACCTCAACCGTCCAACCTCCAGTTTCAAGTTGACCTCTCCATGGATCGCAGCCCTGTCCCCTGTGGCTGTCCGAATAATTACTCCATTTTGTTTCTTGTCAATCTGCAAGCCTGATATAAACCCTGGCGGCACTATTGATGATGTAGCACCGGTGTCAATAGTAAACACACATTTTCTTCCATTCACATATCCTTGCAACAACAGACTACTTGGAATTCGTCGAAGCTGGGAAATCTTTATTTCTCTGGGGGCACCGCATTCCCTAGCCAGCACAGCTGGTGCTGGCTATCTCTAGTTTTCCTGCTTTTCTTGAATATTCACAGCATTACTCGTCTCTCCGAGTTCTGCTGTCGACAGTCTCGTTTCATATGTCCTACCTTGCCGCAGTTGTAACATTTAATACCTCCGCTCGGATTTCCTATATTTTGTTGTTTTTTCTGCTTTCTGAGGTCATCCAATTTATCGAATAGTTTAGTAAACATTTTCTGCATCTGTTCATTTCTGGTTCCGATTCTTCGAGAGTTACAGCTCGCACTCTCGACCTGGAGTTTCCTTATGCTTCTACTTCAAGTGTACGCACCAAGGGTTCGCTACTACTATTATATCGGGATATTCTGAGGACTCGCCTGATCTCCTCGTCCCTTATCCCATCTAGGAATGCCGGACAATTGCTCCTTGAATTCTCTTGGCGCATTGGATACGCCAAGTGTGCCAGTCTTTCTACCGCAGCTTCAAATTATTGCAGATTTTCTCCAGCTTTTTGAACACGCGACTTCAGCTGAGCCTGGTATACTTAGGCAAGGTGTTGATTGCCATATCGCAGATCTAAGGCAGCTTCTAAAACTTTATAGTTCTGTTGTTGGTCTACCGGAGCAACTCCGTTGCTTGGCCTCTTAATTCCAGGACTAATGCCTTCTCTTCGTCATTCCAGTTGTTCGCACACGCTACTTGCCTCTTGTGTGTTCTCCAGGAACTTTGGCCGTCAAAAGAAAGAGGTTTTAATCGCTGACTTGATGATACCAAATGCTGGTTTCCTCTATCCCTCAACTGTCGTTTAAGCCGGCCCATTTCTCCTTTGACTTCTTCTTCGAACTTGTTTACTTTCTCTATAACTTCACTTACTTCTCCTTTGACTTCGCTTACTTCTTCTTTGACTCCACTTACTTCCTCCTCGACCTTGTCCATTTACTTCGATCTTATTTTTGAGTTTTTCGGTGGCTGACATGAAGGCATTCTGCTGGTTCTCTATAATTTTCCTAAATTCATCATTTTCTTTTTGTCGCCTTTTCTCTTCTTCTTGTTTTTCCTGTTCACGTTTTTGTTCTTTTTCTTGCCGTTTTTTCTCCCGTCCTTCTTTCTCTTCCTGGCGTTTCCTTTCCTATTCGTCGTTCTCGTCTTTCATCATTTTTTGGAATTGTGCGAATAAGTCCTGTATTTCTTTATCGGATGCCATACTTCTAGTTGTTATAGGCATATGATTATGTTAAAATAAAATAAATTTAACTGTCACGTCAATATCGGCAATGGAACTTTCCAGAAAAATCTCGAAACAGCACGAAAAAGTCTTATCTAGAGTCTTTTGTCACTATCCAGTTGAGAGAATTTAATAATCTCCAATAATGTCCAAATAGAAAAGTTCTAGAAATTTCGCGAAAATGCACTTAACTACACAAAAGAGTCTTGTTTAAAGGATTTAATTATCAGTACAAAGGATTTAATTATCACACTAATGTCCTAATAAAATGTTCTTACAAGGTCTCAAAAATGCACTTAACACTATTTATCTGTTCGAAAATAACCCCCGAACAATGTCCAGTAAATTAGTCCTCCGTGTTAGTACTAACCCTCGAAAATACTTCTCGAACACTTCACAGCTTCTCTTGTCATAAATCCCACTTCTAACACGAAATTGTGACGTGTTTCCTAGGAAACCGCCCTAGGGAAAAATCCATGGGTTCCAAAAATTAAAACAAGAGATAAACACTAACACACTTTATTTAGATGACTGTCTCAACTGGAAAGCTCATTGCAATTTTCTTGTTTTCTATATGAGTTCAATTAATTTCTTACTTAGATGAAGGAAATTTTAAATAACAACAATTAATTAACCTATATTATGCAAAGATAGAGTCACGAGTCTACTCTGTTTCTGGGGTGTGTCCACACTATCTCAAACCATTTTTATATCGCAAAAACGTATCTTACGTAACATAGCGAATGTGCCTAACAAACTTACCTGCAGAACCATTTTTGTGCAGTATAAATTTTAACTTTAACGTCTTTGTTTATATTTGAAATATGTATATATATATATATTTTTAAAAATAGACATAAGTTTAATCTCAATAAAGATATACACGGGTTAAATACAAGGCATAAGAATGATATTTATGTACCCTTTTCAAAACTGTCAGTTACCAATAAATCACCCAATTATTTAGGACTAAAAATTTTTAATAAATTGCCAAATGATTTTAAACAAAATACTGAATTACACCAATTCAAGAAAAAATTGAAATTGTTTCTGGTAGATGTGTTTTTATCGAATTCGTCTTTAGACGAATTTTTTAATACTTAGGTTAAGTTAGATTAGTTTATATTATATTATATTATTTTCTCCTTTACCACTTATGACTATTGTTACCTATACAATTTTGTAATTGTCCCGAAACAAAATAAATTGATTTGATTTGATTTGATTTAATAACTAATTGAATATTTCACAATACTAATTAACTAATATACACTTTTACTGACTAAAAATAATCTTTAACAATTTCTTATGTTTGTTGGGTATTTTGCCACTGTAAAAATATTTAAAAATTTTGATGATTAACCTCTGCGCCAATAGGATCAGATAGAGGCTGGTTTTTATACTTCTATTACAAAATGTCTCACACCTAAAAATATATAAACTGAAACAAAATGTTAAATGATAAATACAAAAAATTAAAACGAAGGCAGTTGGCGTTTCGGAAAATAGTTTTTCCGTTATCAAAACTTTAACTTTTAAGCGTGTCAAACAAGACAGTTTGTTGGTTATAAACAACAAACTGTCTTGTTTGATCTTGTTAACTTTAACTTTTAAGCGACTTAAATACGTTGGAACCGAAGACTGGTTTTTAAAAACGAACAATTTTCCAAAATGGAAATTATTGTGTTTAGAATATTTATTGCAAGTGACTGTTACAAAGTTTAATTCAGAACTGAGGCATATAATACAAAAGGAAGCGTTGGTTGACTTATACAGTGTCAGCGTATTCTAGGAAAGCAGATAAGATATGCAGCAAGTGCAATTAATATAGGGTGGACAACAATATAACTCCTCCATCCCTAGATCGAGGTACATTTTTATGGGTTTAAAAATGACCGAGTTCTCGCCTGGGGTTGCTCACTCGCAGCTGGCGTGGGGGTTCCAATTCTTCGTTGGATGAATCTGTAGGTGAAGTAGAGTCCGATGGAAATTAGGATAATATAGATTGGGATTATCCAATAGTTTGTCCATGATTTTTCGTTATACACTAGTTTCACTGGTCCAAGTTTTTGTTGTTGTTTCTGGAGTTCATGGATTTTGTCTAGTTGAATGTCTTCTATGGTGATTTTTGGTAGGGTAGCCATGGATAACCTGGGTGGAATGTTGATCTCTGGTAGGAGCATCGGTTGACCGTTGGTGACCAATTTTTCATTAATATAATTGTTGTCGTTGGTTTGAAATTGGCATCCGGGTGGTAGAGTAATTAGGTAGTTGCCCTCTAGTGTAGTGAAGTCGGTGCGTCCACAGGTTGTTTGAATTTTGGTTTCATTCGGGAATACGGCTATGTAGTGTGATTCGTCTATTTCTTGTATCACATTTTGTGTGATATGAATGGGTACTTGTTGACAGCTTTCGTAGGTGGATCCTAGTTGTAGCAGCTCAAAAATACAATCCTGGTGCTTTATTCCATACATCAGGTTGTTATCAGGGCAGTAGTAATCGGGGTGCAATTCGATACAAGGTACCGATGTATATTGATAGAAATTCTCGTTCATTACCAGGTAGGTATTTTTGGGAATGATTGTTGTAGAGTTTTGAGTAGGAATTGAGTATAGATGATAATAAGAGAACGTTTCGGGATGGACTATAGGAAAATGGATTACGAAAACAATTTTTGATCCTGAGTAATAAGCTTCAATTTCTAATAAGTCATAATATCGATGAGTGTTTTCAGATATATGAGGAAAAATTAATTGATCACTGGAATGATATTTTAAGATAGTTTGTAATATGGATTCAAGTTCGTCAATTTTTATAATACTATTATGAAGTGTTCCCAACCTTGCAAAAGTTATTGCATTTTCAATATCGTTTAATAATTGTAAAATTACATTTAGTGTTAAACTAAGTTGATCCAAAATGTTTCTGGTTTCCAGATAATCATTAAACTCAAAAATGAATTTATTTAGTTCAGTTCGTATTTTATTCAGGCCAGAAGTTATTACTTCTTGGTTGTTTTTAATTAATGTGATGGTGTTATTGAAATTTTCAATGATTTCGGTGGTAAGAGAGATTTCTTTGTTTAACTTTTGTACAATTTCTTTTTGATTGTTCTGTAAGTCAGAGATTGCTTGATCATAGTGAGCAGCATCATTTGCGTCTAAATTACCTGATATACTTTTTATGACAGTGCCTAGTCCGTCAATGAGACCACGTTTAACTCTACCAGTTGGACTTAGGGAATTGAATTTTTGTTCAGCTGAATTTAATTGGTAAACTAAGGCACGATTAAAATTGTCTAGTTCAAAGAAGTAAGGGTGACTCAGACTGGCTTCTATCGCAAGGGTGACGTTTGCATATTGTTCTTTAAGCATTCTAATTTCATTCCTGATGGGGTTTAGGTTATAATAGTGGATGAAGGTATGTGTTTTAAGTTTTGTCTTGGCTGTGCTCAGTTTGTATGGGAGGACGCCCGGGTTCTTGTTGAGATTCGTTATCAATATTTCTTGGAGCATGACCGTCGGCATTACCAGGATCAGGAGGATCAGGTGGCCCCTGCAACAATTTCTTTTTATTAGACCGGGGCCTTCTTAAATTTTGTTTATGTAAAACATTACAAACTGTTTTTATTTTTATATTTTTATTTGGGGCTACTTTCTCTTTCCTAAATTTGGGATTTAGTTTATTTCGATTTTTAGTAGTGATTTTTCTATATACATCTGTGTTAGGTGGGTAAGTTAGTGGGTCGTATCGGTTTTGTCTTTCATTTTGACTTTCGATGGCATGTTCTTTTTGTTGACGTAATTTTTCGTTTAACGTTTTATAGATTTCTTTAGTTGTATCGTGATGTTCTTGGATATAGTTATTTATTAGTTGTTGGTTTATATCAACATCGAAAGGATCTTTAGTGTTCAAATGCCCGTTTATGATGTCGATAGGTTTTTGCTTTGTCGCTGAATGAATTGAGTTATTATAACCTAGTATTGCATATGGCATTTGATTTAAAATATCAATTTTACCTTTATTTATATTTCTTATTACCCGTAGGTGTTCGATGATAGTAGAGTGGAATCTCTCTATCGGTCCATTAGATTGTGGGTTATTAACGGTTATGTAATGTATTTTGACTTGGTGTGTTTTGAAAAATTCGCGGAGTACTGAATTCTTTAATTCGGTTCCGTTGTCCATAATTACTAACGAAGGTAGGCCGTGATGTGTCATAAAAATTAAAAGTGCTTTTACAATTTCTGTACTTAGCATCGCTGTCAAGGGGTAGGCTTGAGCATATTTTGAAAATGTGTCTAATATTGTTAAGAACTTTTGTCCTTGTGCTTGGAACGTATCAATATGGACGATTTCGAAAGGTTTAGATGGTGTAGGTGATACCATTAGTTTTTGATTAGGGGGGTTTCTATCGTATTTATTTGTTTGACAGATTTCGCAATTGTTTATATAATCTGTTACGTCGGATTTTATTCCGGGCCAATAGCATGATCTTCTTATGCGCGCTTCTGTTTCTAAAATATCGCGGTGATTGGTTTTACCCTCGTGATAATTTTTTATAGTTTCTGTTTGATCGTCTTTTTTGTGATGTCTCGTAACATCATGTTACATTTTAATAATTTGTATGCGGGATTTTTGAATGTTTTTCTTAAAATTTCGTAAACCTGTGGTATATAAAGTTCATTATCAAAATTAATAGCATATGTAAATTTTGGGTCTAGATAATTTTTGAATAAATCAATTATGTCTGGTTCTAAATTATTAATTGAAATTTGAGCATAAAGTCGTTTTTTTGATGGGAATATTTGTTTAGTTTCCGGTTTTGCAGGAGAGTGCAAGACAAAGTTTATTTTAATTTGATGATCGAACGAATTTAGGGACCTTTCTGATGTTGGCATTTCTTGAATAGGGTCCTCGTGGCTTGTATGAACGATGTCTCCTTCAGGGTTGACTTCTTCGGGTTCTTCTGCAGATACCGTTTCTTCTGTGTCGGCTGTCATTCTTCTTTGTATGGGTGGTTCTTGCTCTTCTGTCACGTCGTCCATTATTGGTTGATCGCTTGCGTTTCCAATTATTGATAGATTGTCGATGTTTTGCTCTTGTTGTCGGGATTTATTGAGGAAATCGTTGAACTCGTTCATATATTGAAAGATGTCCTTTGTATGTATTTCAATACGTGACAAGGCGTCTGCATTGGTATTATTTTTTCCTTTTTTGTATTCCACTTCGTAGTCAAATTCTTCTAGCTTAAGCCTCCAGCGGACAAGTCTAGAATTTGGCTCTTTGAGTGACATTAACAATTTCAGGGGTTTGTGATCTGTTACTATTTTGAACTTTCGTCCATATAAATATGGCCGGAAGTATTTGGTCGCCCACACGATGGCTAATAGCTCCTTTTCCACTGTGCTGTAGTTTTGTTCCGAATCATTTAGCGTTCTTGAGGCATAGGCCACGGGTTTGTCTTTTCCAATAGTCCCCTGTGAGAGGATGCGCCAACGGCTATATTGCTAGCGTCAGTAGTTAAAACGAAGTCCTTTGTAAAATCTGGGTACTGTAGAATTGGTTCATTTGTTAATAATTTTTTACAGTCTTCGAAACATTTTATAAATTGTGGTGTATGCTCTATTTTTGCGTCCTTTTTAAGACAGAGTGTTAACGGCTTAGTAATACGCGCAAAATCCCTTATAAATTTCCTGTAATAGCCGAGTAATCCGAGGAATCCCTTAATTTCCTTTGCTGTTTTAGGCAGCGGAAATTTTTCTATTGCGACGATCTTGTCCGGGTTGGGTTTCACTCCCTCGGGTGTAACGATGTGACCCAAATAGGCTACTTCTTTTTTCAGGAACTCTGACTTATCGAGTTGGACTTTAAAGTTGGTTTCTCTGAGGCGTTGAAATATTTTAGATAAATTTACAATATGTTCTTGTAAAGACGTCGAGTATATTATGATGTCGTCAAGGTATACCAAACATATTTCGTTTTGAAGCCCACGCAGGATGTTGTCCATTACTCGTTGGAACGTGGCGGGCGCATTTTTGAGTCCGAATGGCATCCTAACATACTCATAGTGTCCATTCTCAACGTTAAATGCAGTTTTGGGGATATCGTCAGGGTTCATCTCCAGTTGGTGAAATCCACTAGCCAAGTCAAGCGTTTAGAAGTAATTGCACCTTCCCAATTTGTCCAAGACGTCGGTTATGTTAGGGAGTGGATATCGGTCGTCGATCGTCTTTTCATTCAGTTTCCTGTAATCTACCACAATTCTCCACTTCTTTTTCCCAGAAGCATCCGCCTTTTTAGGAACTATCCATATCGGGGATGACCATGGAGAGTTACTTGGGCGTATAATTCCTTGTTCTAACATTGAATTTATTTGACGTTCTACTTCGGGTTTATGCACAAAAGGATACCTGTACGATTTTGTGTACACCGGCAATTCGTCTTTTGTCTTTATACAATGTTTTATTTGGTTAGTGAAAGTTAATTGTTGATTTTCTATGTGAAAAATATCCGACTATTTCCTACATAACTTAAGAATTTGTTCTTTTTCTTCCGAATTCATGTGCGCGGTTCGAATTAAGTCGTCAATATGTACATTTTGTTTATTAATTGGCGTGGTTACATCGGCGTGAAATAGTTCATAATTGCTTTCTGCAAAAGGAATTGTTTTGATTGGGTTTACTAGTGATAGAGTAATTTCTTTATCGGTTTTATTCGAAATCTCTACTAAGGCAAGTCCGTTTTCTGCTGTTGATAATGATTCGGGTATCTCACAATTTTATATTTGTTGGTGCGGGATGATTATGTCACCATTGGTTTGATTAACAGGGATTCTTGTCACAGTTCGGGTATGTGGGTTAATTTTTAAATTTAATAAGATTTGTTGACTTGATTGTTGATACTGAATTGGAATTGCACATCTAGGGGTAATTAATTGTGAGTTAACAAAATCTAACTGTGCATTTAAGAGTTTCAAATTATCGAGTCCAATAAGTCCGTCATAGACACTATGAAAGTTAAACAAGTAAAATTTTAAATGATCATTTTGATTAAATTCTGGAAATATTGGGATTTCTGTGCAATAGTCATGAGATGATGACTGAAATATTGTTGATGCGATAAACGGTTCGTATGAAATTTTATCATAGTAATATTTTGAAGCAATTTCTGGATTTAAAAAAGATTTCGTGCTACCTGTGTCTATAAGAAGTTTTAAAGGTGGGTTAGAAATTTGAATATAAGGTAGCTCCTTTTTATTAGTAGACATATGGTATTCTACTATGTCTCGTTCGTTGGACTGAGGTCCTCTTGAAAATTTTCATATTGATTCTCTTCGTCGGGACATGAATATTCATATGTCTGTTCTTCGTCATATGAGTATTCTGGTATCTCGTCAGTTTGTTGGTTGTCGTAGTGTTCCGCTGTAAATAATTGTTCTGAAATTTTGTTAGGTCTCTGACCATTATTTTGGAACGTACTGTTTTGATATTGCTGTCTAAATTGCGGGGTTGTGTTTCGAGTCGAAACACTCATTGGCGTTGGTTTATTTTGTGGGCCATTGAAGGTAGGCCTCCAAACATTTTGAGGCTTGCCAATTGCTTGTAAATTAGTTGGGAATCTTTGAGGTGGTGGATTTGGGTGTCTCTGAATATTTACGGGACCGCGAGGAAATTGTGAAAAAGATTGTTGTTGTGGGAAAGTCATTGGCCTTTGTTGCACATTCATTTGCGGAAATGAATGATTGAAATAATTTTGGGGATATTGGTTTGATCTAAAATAATTTTGTTGCTGTTGAGGTGGTTTAAAATGATTTTGTGGGTAATTTTGAGGGTTTTGATTCATTGGAATTTTATTGATTGGATTATGGACAACATTAGATTGGTTAGATCTTTGTAAATATTTAATGTTGTCCTCCTCACTAATGAATTGTAAAGCTTCGGCAAGGGTACTTGGTCTCATTGCGCGAATTGTGGCACCTAAGGGCTCTTTTAGCCCTGCTAAAAATGTAGTTAGCGCTTGTTTTGTGAAAAATTTTCTTTTACATTGACGTTCTGCAGCATCGGAATGCAAATCAACATAGTTACAAATTATGTTTAATAAATGAAGGACTCTCTCGTGATATTGATATGGGGTTTCATTAATTTTCTGCCTCAAACTAACTAAATCTGTATTTAAACAATTTTCATCCCTCTGATCACCGAAATTTTGTAACAAAGCATTTTTTATATCCTCCCATGTAGTGCCACCGTTTATAGCAACAACTTCTTCTGCCCTGCCTTCTAGTTTGTTTAGAATGCCATTTATTAAAAGAGTGTTTTGAAAATTATTAATATTATTAAGATCATAATAATGATTTAATATTGACTCAGAAACATTAATAAATCTATTTAGTTTATTAGGACTTCCATTAAAATTTGGAATGACAGATAAATTTTTCATGTCCAGTGTAGGTACTGGTGGTAGTGGCTGTGTTGGTGGAGCCATTTCGGAATTGCTATTTAAATTACAGCTAATATTTCTAGAATTATTTTCGATATTTAACTTATTAAAAAGAGTAACTAAATCTAGCTCTGAATCCAAATTATTTTCACAAACGGAATTAACGGATAAAGAGGAGTCTGACATGAACTAAAAAGTCTACTTACAACATCGGCACGATGTGCGGTTGCATCGGCTTGCTAGTCTTCAAGTAATCCACAAGGAAATGCACTTTTCGGTTCGCACTGTATTTTTTTTCAAAGGTTCACTTTTTCGTTTAAGAGTTTAAACTCACAGGACTGTCCAAAATGGATTTCCCACGAAAATAATCCGTTAGACTGCGCCACTTAAATACGTTGGAACCGAAGACTGGTTTTTAAAAACGAACAATTTTCCAAAATGGAAATTATTGTGTTTAGAATATTTATTGCAAGTGACTGTTACAAAGTTTAATTCAGAACTGGGGCATATAATACAAAAGGAAGCGTTGGTTGACTTATACAGTGTCAGCGTATTCTAGGAAAGCAGATAAGATATGCAGCAAGTGCAATTAATATAGGGTGGACAACAATATAACTAGCGTGTCAAACGAGACAGTTTGTTGTTTATAAATAACAAACTATCTTGTTTGATCTTGTTTGACACACTTAAAAGTTAAAGTTTTGATAACGGAAAAAGAACTATTTTCCGAAGCGTCAACTTCGTTTTATTTTTTGCATTTATTATTTAACATTTTGTTTTAGTTTATATATTTTTAGGTGTGAAACATTTTGTAATAGAAGTATAAAAATCAGCCTCTGTCTGATCCTTTTGGCACAGAGGTTTATTTCATCAAAACTTTTAAGTATTTTTACAGTGGCAAAATACCCCACAAACATAAGAAATCATGAATATGCCACAAATAATAAATTATAAACAATCTTTAACAATGTTTATTACTTGATATTTACACTTTGTATTCACTTCGTACTTCTCACCTTACTTGTTAATTAAAACTTAAACTTCCCGCCGAGAATGCAGCCTTATATACCCTATCAACTTCCTCTGGAACTATTCGAAAAGCGACGCGAGCGTCATCTAGAACAGTGTAGATGTTTAGATCCCCTTCTCTAAGTTTCCAAAACGTATTTCTACCGGTGTCTCACAGATGGCGTAACACTGTATTTACTGTTGCCTATCCTCCAGGGGATGTATACTCGTAACAATATTTATAAATAGTTTGATTTGTTAAAACAAAGCAACCATGAATTCTTAAGAAAATATAAATATAAAGTAACTACTCATATAATAGCGAGCAGTCTATGTATGCAATTGCTTGGTTTAGTTTATAAATGTGTCAAGATCGCTGGTCGAGATGGTCTGAAAGGCGACGCCATCATCCGTATTTCTCTTTGCCGCACTTCCTCACAGGTGAAACTGTTTGATTGGTATTTTCTGCTCTTAAAGTGCAATCGTCATATAGTACAGTACCTAGAGGTAAAAAATATGAAATTTCGAAATTATTTCATAAGTAATGAAAATTTTTCTTACCCGCGTCTTCAGTTTCCATATGGTCCGAATACTTGCTCTTGCACTCAAGAGGTAAAAACCACCCTTAAATTTAAATATTCAATATTTGAAAAAGTATTACTAATTTATTTTTGAAACGTAGGATAATTATGTTTTTGGGATCACTGATTACGAATCTGAAGTCAAAATGGCGGCTTTAATATGACGGATGGAAATTTTTTCCAAAACAAATATTTTAAACGGACAAAAAAAAATTGAGCATCTAGCTGACCAAAAACAGCATTTTTCACAAAAAAAATTAATTATTAAGCAATTACAATAACAAAAAGGCGACATTTTGTTAGAAACAATGTGAAACATACATTGTATCGGCCATAACCTCTTTATTTTTTGTGATGTAGATACAAACGAAAAATCATTTTAAAGATTGATTAATTATCTTTAATTTTGTTCCTGAGAATTGTCCCAGTATTTAAGATATTCAACATTTTAAACTAAATACTTCATTCTAAAAACGGTCGAATGCCATCTATAAAATTAAATATCTCCGAAACTATATAACTACACAAATATTAAAAAAAAAAAAAATTCATTATTAGTTTATAAGCTTCATTTTTGATGTGCACCATATTTTCTCTAAAACTAATATTTATGGAGATATTTACAGAGAAACAAAAATGTTACGTTTTTTCTAAAATCCCTTTACAGTTTAAAATGCATTTTTTTTTAAAGCAAGCGCTCTAAGCGGACAAAAAATTTGAGCATCTAGATCATACTATATATTAATGAAAAACAGTATATGGGAATATATTTTTTTAATTACTGACTACTTACATTAACAAAATGGCAACGTTTTTATTAAAAAAATGTGAAAGAGTGCATTGTTTCTGTCATAATTTCTTTGTTTTTATGCTATAGAAATAGACAAAGAATCATTTGAAAGCCTAATTAATAGTCTGGTATTTTGGTTGTTGGCGTTTTTGACGTAAGTTTCTGAGTTATTTGACGAAAACCTATTTGAATTACCATTTTTTCAAGCTAAATTTCCAATTTTCTAGTCGTTATGACTTTAAAGGCTATCAATTTATATGAAAAGTTGCGTAGAAACTTTTCTTCTTAAAATTCGATTCTATTTCAGGTCCAACGTTTTTGTTTTTTTTTTTATTGTGTTGCACCCCTTATAAATTAGCAAGCCGCCGCATAATATAGAAACTTTTCCTTGATGAATTTATTATAAACTTGCCAAAAATGAACGAAATCCGTTCCATATGACATTATTCCGAAGTTAAAACATCTAGTTACTGTACTAATATGTAGAACGAAATTCTAAAATTGAAAAATATACAACATTCTTCATTTATGAATATTAAGATAATTCCCTTTTAAAAATCATAAGTGTGAATCTGATTTAGTTTATACCTGGAAAATTAATGCCATTACATATATACTTTTATTTTTAGCAAGGAAATAGACAGCTTGGCCATCATATTCTACCTCAAATGCCTAATAATAATCATCGGCACCCTAGTTTCTCGGGTCTCTTTCTACCTCCTCATAATGACGTACTTATGGACAGGACACTACATTACAGCAGAAATAGTCTACTTCGTGCAAAGCTGCTTTGTGAGCCTCAGATCCTACGTAACAATGTCCATTCCGATGGGTATAGCCCAAACGGCTGACATGTATGCTTCTATAAAACGGTTGCAAAAGTTCCTAGATGGTGAAGAACTTACGGACAGTAAACAAAATAACGTGTCCCAGCCGAAGGTCTACTTAAAAAACGTTTCTGTGAAGATAAACAATTCGGCAGTGCTGAAAGATGTCTCTTTGTCCGTTGATAAAGGGCTATACATCATATCAGGCAACGTAGGAAGTGGAAAAAGTGCCATACTTAAAACGATTATGAAGGATTATTCAATAAGTAACGGTCAGATGGAAGTGGCAGGCACCATCTCTTACGCGTCTCAAGAACCTTGGCTCTTCCCTTCAACAATAAAACAAAACATACTATTTGGACAAGTTTACCACGAAAAACGATATCAGGAAGTACTACATGTATGTGCATTAGCACAAGACTTAAGTCAATTTGAAAATGGAGATCAGACAATTGTAGGCGATAGAGGTGTAAATTTAAGTAAAGGACAGCAATCAAGGATAAACTTAGCCAGAGCGGCATATAAAGAAAGTGACATCTATTTATTTGATGACTGTTTGTCTGCGTTAGATACTCATGTCAACAAATTTGTCTTCAAACATTGTATAAGGGAATTTTTAAAGCATAAAATAGTTATTTTAGTGACTCATAATATCAATCATATTAAGCAAGTGTACGGTAAGAACGTACTTTTCGTCGAGAATGGGAGTACTCCATCATTAGAAGATCAAAAAAAAACTTTAGACAAAAGAATAACATATTATATTGATGATGTTGATTTTGATTACTTTGAGGGAGATGGAGATAAAGTGGATGAGATTGTTCAATCAGAAGAAGATGAACCTGGAGATGAAATTGATAAACTGTTGAAACCAAACGGTATACAGCAACTAGCGAAAAATTTCTACCACGAAGATCACAAGTCAGGCAAAGTTAGTTTCAGCGTATATTTTAGGTATTATAAGTACACTGGGGGACTGTTTGTGCTTATATTTGTGGTACTAGTTTTTCTGATCAGTCAACTTGCGATGGTCTATTCAGATAAACTTCTAAGTCAATGGTAAGTCATAATTAAAATTATAAATAGAAAACTGCAATAATCATAGTCATTTCCTCGCATAATGCAAAATAAATTGTCTTATTTATATTTCTGATTTGATTAACTTAAAAACATGAATCAGCTTCAGTTTTAGTTCGCTCAGGTATGGATGTTCATTGATGGGATGTGATAGAATGTGATCCATATTAGATTAAAAAATCATTTTCATTAATGATACAGGTCCACAATTTCTTTTTATTTTATTTACAATGAGGACTTTATGTTTTTATAATGCGCTGAGTAATATGTAATCCGTGTTGCCCTAACAGATCCTAATTCTTTTGTAGCTCTACTTGCCAACCTTAAAATTATAAAAGCAATCTGGGCTGAACAGAGAGGAAAGTAGTTTTATAATAGGTATGGTTTATACTCGTGTACATCCATCTTTCTATCCATTTAGCGGCCTAGACTTTTGGCTGCCTACATTTCTTTGCGCAGAAAGATATAATTTTCTCACCCCCTAACGCTCTTTTCACACTATACGGTTTTGATCGTTCGGTAAAGAACCGTACGGCTTTTTGTCGTGACACTGTTGTTTTCACATTGCACGGTTTTTTGCCGTTGTAAGCTCAACATTTTCATTTCATTTGTAATAATAAGACAATTATACGACAATTTCATGTTTTGATTTTTTGTTTTTTAATAAGTATTAAATATACTTACCAAAACGCATTTTAATTTTGTCTTCCATTAAATCAAAATCTTGTTTCAGTTCTAAGCAAACTTGCAGGCTTTCTTGTGGCAATTTGATCTTTATAAACATTAAAAGTTTTGTCCCATAGCACAGGCCTACTTTGAACCAAGGTTATCAAGACTTCCGCATCAATTTCATCCATTTCCCAAAAGTTAATAATTAATAATTCAACAAAACAATGTAGCTGCCGTACGGCTCAAAACCGTTGAATGTGAAAGCACGCATTTAGTTATGTAGACCACTGAGTCAAAGGTGCCGTACGGCAGCCGTCGAATCCAGTGGCAAGGGACGGCTGCTGCACGGCACGGCACCGGCGTTTTGCCGTCATCGTATAATGTGAAAGGTCCCATGCTTTTCTTCACTCCACTAAAAGAATGCAGCCTCACGGCTTTTTACCGTACGATCAAAACCGTGTAGTGTGAAAAGAGCGTAAAAGGGGTTGAAAAAAGATGACGGGTTATTTTGTGGTAAGTATGGTGCATACCGTATCTTTTTCTTCACATGAGGGTCCAGACTATTGGCTGTATACATTTTTTTCAACATGTCCTGTTGTGGAGTGGTTACAAATTCAATATATTTTAGTTTTTGAAACCTAGTATTGACGTACAAACTGGCTTTTGAGATCTAAAACTGTTGTGCCAATTGCATTTAATTATAGATTTTTTAAAATCATTCTGGGGTTGGCAAGTGGAGGAACAAAAAAATGAGGTATGTTAGAGCGAGACGGACTTCAGATTATGACTCAGCGTGCCAAAAAATAGAATGTCCACATACTCTAATCAATGCAAATTAAATAAAAATATATTTTTCTTCAAACTTCGGAAAAACATGACAATTCTTAACTCATTTCATGATATTAAAATTTGACTTTTTAGATGGCTGTGCGTTGCCATTAACAACGGATGTAAAAGTACTTTTTCGTCATACTTCCCTCGTGGGTATACTCTAATTTCATTGTTTTGTCGATCGTAAGTGGCATTGTACCAAATACTTGTTGCCATTGGTAACGGGTCGTTATTTTTCATAAGGTCCCTAGGAAAATAAAGTAAAAACCGCTGCCCAAGGAATCACTACTTCCACATCCGGATTTTCTATCCAAGTCGCACAACGAAAAAATTTTGTATCTGGAAATAATTGTTTATGGAACTTTAATAATATAATATTTGAAATCCTCTACCCCCCCCCCAAAAACCCATAAAACGATACCCCACATCGGTAGTGGGGGGGGGGTGGTAACAGGGGGTAGGAGTGGGGGGTGGATAAAGTGAAAAAATATTTTGATGTTTCTGGTTCTTGTACACACACTAAATCACTTTTTTTTTTTTCATCCCCTTTAATAATGGGGTGGGGGTGGTAATGGGGGTGGCTAATGCCAAAATTTTTTTTGAGACCTTAGCTTCTCTTTTCTATTCTAAATATCAATTTTACTCTTAGCTGCTTGATTTACCTATTTACTCCAAATTTACCCCAGTTTACCCCCCAACCCTTCGACGGAACAAGATGAAAATATAATCTTGTTCTAGATCTCGTTAAAGTACATATGTGTACCAAATTTCAAGTCAATATCTCAAACGGTTCCAGAATAAACGTGCGCACAAAAAAAGTTACAGACCGACAGACAAACCGACAGACCGACAGACAGACCGACAGACAGAAATTTTTTTTTCGCTCAAACTTGAAATCTCGACGTTTCATGACACTCTAAGCCTATTTGAACAATAAATATTTTTAAAAATGTTTTTGTCGTTACTATACTTCCACTGGATGTGGAAGTAATTGGGAGAATTTTCTCTTTTATATAACAAGTATTAAATTAAATGTTTCAACTTTTTCGGAAGTAAATCCAGACAAGCCTTACTTGCTATATCTTCTATATCCGACAGATGTTCAGAGCTATTATAATAATATGATTTAATTTATCTTGACAGTAGTTGTCATTTGAACAGAATCCATGTCCTAAATTTATTTTATTGAGGATATTCCAAGCATCGCTACCAATACTATTAGCAAATAAGAAATCTCACTCAAATAATTATAGTTTTCCACAAGTTCTCTTCTAGTTTAATGATTCATGGGTACGACGAAAAATATAATATGCACCACGGGTCGTACTGTACGACCCGCGGTGCATATTATATTTTATATTATATTATTATATTACTGTACGACTTGTACAGTACGATTTTTTAGCTCAAATACTTGCAAACCTCGACCCTACGGGCCTCGGATTGTAAACTGTATTCTCGACCAAGAAAAGAGCACTTACAACCCTTGGTACAGAAATTACCATTTCTGATGCTATGGGCTGCAAAAAAAGTAATATCCATAGCAACGCGTATTTTATTTAATACGCCGGTCATGCGATATTAACACAATGCGTTTTTGGTGATGAAATTCGAGATTCCTTCTCTTAATTTTTTTTTATAGCTAGTCAACGCTTGAAGAATAGATAGCATGTTTTATTAGAAGTACTTGCTGTGACTTATCTCTAATTGCCGGACTCACTTCTTTCGTCCGGCAAACCTACAGACTCTTAAAATAAGTATCACTCTTACTCCTATTCGTCGAGATTAAAAAACAATTTACTATTGTGGACCTGTGTAATATTTACGAGAACTCTCGAAACAAGTAAATTTTATTTTAAAATGACACTTCTTAGTGCAGAATTTTCACCTTCCACTCCAATCCTCTTCGGGTAAAACTTAAAACTCCTAAATTTTTTAATTGAAAACGGTGCTTCTGATACCTATTTTGATTCTCTGTTCAGCAATGTGAGTACAGATCAAGAGGTAAAAAATATATAAAATTACGGAATAATCTCATATGTAATGATAACAAAGACACACAAAAAAAATTCAAATCCATATCCATATTTAGACCCATATATATTTTGATGCGCTGAATCACGACCGTCTTTAATGTAAACAGGCCGGAGTGCACGATGTGGCAACGTTGCAATCTTAAACTCTGTCAGTCCTACTAATAGTTTATGTAACTGAAGGAAAAAATAGCGTAAACATTTCGTGCAAAGACGAGATTACCTCCCCCCCCCCCCCATTTTCGAGGGTGCTGAACACGATGGAAGTGGTGGGAGAAGTTTTTGGCCGCCCCAACCCCCTGAAGCGGCCAAAGAACATCCCTTTTTAACCACCTTTTTTATGTTTTTATGTTTTCATATATAAACTGGTCTGGGAAGTGATTTATCGACGGCTTATACTTGAAATTACATAGAAGCAGTGGTGGCTGGTGAAATTTCAATATTTTTTTTTCTCGTCTGTGGCGCATGGGACCCATACAAAATTTGGGAAATAACATCTAGAGAAGCATTTCTTTAATGACCCCTAAAAAATTCTGAAAAAGTAGTTTGCGAAAAAATTTTTGAAAATTCGTTAGCCTCCCCTGGGTCTAGGGACTCCTGTTTATTTTTATTTTTTTTTGTCATATGCATTTGACTTTTCATAAAAATACAACAATAAATTTTGGAGTTTGTGAAAATATTTTCATTACTAACTGAAATACAATGGACTGAAATTTTGTAATTTACAATTTAATAAATTACAATATTTCAATTCGTTGTATCTCAGTTAGTAATGAAAATATTTTCATAAACTCCAAAATCTGTTGTTGAATTTTTATGAAAAGTCAAATGCATATGCCAAAAAAAAATAAAAATAAACAGGAGTCCCTAGACCCAGGGGAGGCTAATGAACTTTCAAAAATTTTTTCGCAAACTGCTTTTTCAAAATTTTTTAGGGATCATTAGAGAAGTGCTTCTCTAGATGTTATTTCCCAAATTTCGTATGGGTCCCATGCTCTACAGACGAGAAAAAAAATATTGAAATTTTACCAGCCGCCACTGCATGGAAGAGAGTTATAGGGTAAGTGGATGAAAATATTTTTATGACAAAATAAATTATTTGCTTACAATTAATTTAAAAAACCTAGGTCATTAACAAACAGCATAACAATCCTCATATTCTTCAAAATGCACATCGCACGCGATCTCTTCTCCTTCATCATCGCCCCAGCGATAACTGGTGGATGAGGGTAAGTTTCCGTTACCTGGGGCACTGCACCAGACACTAACATAAACTTTTTCATTTCTCTCTCCTTCCACACACCATAAGCATCTTTGTATCGTTCAGATTTGGATATTGCACTGTCATAAAAATGTTTTATGCACACCACTGAATATTTTGTAGGCTGCCAATTTTTCCTAGAAATTCTCTTTAGCCACTGTTTCCTCAGTTCTGGTTCTTTGGGAAATCTAAAGGTTCGGGCATAACCTTTAGATGAAGAACAGTAATTGGTTGTACAGCCAGGTACACAATATTTATCTGGCATGTTGTTATTGTTTTCAGACCCCAGACCTAGAATTAATTAAAATTATTTTAAGGGTTTTGGTAGTAAAAGTGAATTGAATTAAAAATATAGCTTGCATAAAGAGTAAGGTTATAACGTAATTTGATGCACAAAAAGTGATTTCAGGTGCGATAGATACCCATATAATTAATTAAAATAATAACTACTTACTTTATAATACACAATTTGTGAAATTACACCAAGAGAGAGGCACTTTTTATGTATTGTAATGCCAATTTATTTGTGACAGATTGCTGCACAACTGTTTTGTTTTGCCAAGAAAGGACTGAACCACATGTTGCCACATTTCCATATTCCGGCCTGTTTACATTAAAGCCGGTCGTGGCTGAATCCGAATTTCATATAAGATGTTTGACGGCGGAATTTCGTTTAAATTTCGATGTTAGTCCTAAAACAAGAGTTTTTCTAAGGCTAATAGGGACATGAAATTAAAAAAATGTCTTTTTTGTATATACTGCATAGAATGACGACAAAACTGCAATTATTGAACTCATTTCAAGCCCTTGTAGTGAACGGAGGTAGGGGGTGAAAGCGGAAAACCTTAAATCCCACCCCTCTGGCGTTATTCCCACCCTATCAAAAAAATCTCATCAATCCGTATTGAAAATTATCAAATATTAATAAGTATCTATGAGAACCTATATGGTCAATAAGTTTCTATAAGAGTTAGGTAAAGTTGCTGTTGAAATTGTTATCAGTTTATATCCGAATTGACCAGCAAAATGAGTCAAGCCATATCCATTTGTAAATCCAAACATTTACTTATACCACATCAATGAGAATTTATGAGCACAGTATCTAATGTAATTCGTGCGGCTTTCCGTGATTAAAAGACAAGTGTTTCTTTAAGAAACGAGCTGCATTAGGTTAGAACAGTTTTGATTTGCAATTGAAGATTACAAATTATAATGTTTGAATAGGGATTTATGAGATCAGTTTCTATGAGTATTAATGTTTTTTTTTCAGTAATATATTAAATGTGTTTTCATTTGTTTGAATGGGTAAAAAGAAAGGTCAGTTTTCAACTGCAATTACAAATACAAGTTTAATCGCTTCGAAGGGGTTATATGCGATCGATTTCTAAAAGTATTTATGCTGTTTTCCGAATATAGTTATGATGAGGTTTAATCAGTAACAAATTGTTAACTACGTGTTATGATATGGTCGGAAATTCCAAGTACACATTTAGTATTCCTTCAAGAGGATTGATGAGAGCAGTTTCTACGAGTATCTATTTGTTGTTCCTATAGTAAATTATATAAGTCTTTATCAGTAAAGATTCGGATCTAATTTAAATATGAAAATTATATCAGAATAAAGCAACCAAATATTTTAAACAGTATCTATTTGTAAATCCAAACATTTACTTATACTATCTCAATGAGAATTTATGAGAACAGTATCTAAAGTAAAACGTGCGGCTTTCCGTGGTTAAATGGCAAGAGTTTCTATAAGAAACGAGTTGCATTAGGTTAGAACAGTTTTGATTTGTAATTGAAGATTCAAAATTATAATGTTTGAATAGGGATTTATGAGATCAGTTTCTATGAGTATTAATGTGTTTTTTCAGTAATATATTAAATGTGTTTTCATTTGTTTGAATGGGTAAAAAGAAAGGTCAGTTTTCAACTGCAATTACAAATACAAGTTTAATCACTTCGAATGGGGTTATATGCGATCAATTTCTAAAAGTATTTATGCTGTTTTCCGGATATAACTGTGATGAGGTTTGATCAGTAACAAATTGTTCACTACATATGATCGGAAATTCCAAGTACACATTTGGTATTCCTTCAAGAGGATTGATGAGAGCAGTTTCTACGAGTATCTATTTGTTGTTCCTCTAGTAAATTATATAAGTCTTTATCAGCTATATACGTGTCGCTAATTCATATCTACTCTTTATCAGTAATGATTCGGATCTAATTTAAATATGAAAATTATATCAGAATAAAGCAACCAAATATTTTAAACAGTATCTATTTGTAAATCCAGACATTTACTTATACTATCTCAATGAGAATTTATGAGAACAGTATCTAATGTAAAATGTGCGGCTTTTCGTGGTTAAATGGCAAGTGTTTCTATAAGAAACGAGCTGCATTAGATTAGAACAGTTTTGATTTGCAATTGAAGATTACAAATTATAATGTTTAAATAGGGATTTATGAGATCAGTTTCTATGTTTTTTTTTCAGTAATATATTAAATGTGTTTTCATTTGTTTGAATGGGTAAAAAGGAAGGTCAGTTTTCAACTGCAATTACAAATACAAATTTAATCACTTCGAATGGGGTTATATGCGATCAATTTCTAACAGTATTTATGCTGTTTTCCGAATATAATTGTGATGAGGTTTGATCCGTAACAAATTGTTCACTACATGTTACGATATGGTCGGAAATTCCAGGTACATATTTAGTATTCCTTCAAGAGGATTGATGAGAGCAGTTTCTACGAGTATTTATTTGTTGTTCCTACAGTAAATTATATAAGTCTTTATCAGTATGCATTCGGATCTAATTTAAATGCAAAAATCATATCAGAATGAAACCTCAAATATTTTAAACAGTGTCCACCTGTAAATCCAAACATTTAAAGATAATATTATAATGAGAATCCATCAGAACAGCATCTACCCTACAAACACAAAAGGTTGGCCCTTTAGCGGACCATCACTGTGCCAGAAATGAAACTTCTGGCCCAGTGATGGCCCACTGATGGGCCGATCTTCGGTGTTTGTTGGGTAATGTAACGTGTGCGGTTTTCCGTGGCTAAATTTTAAAATTATTTGCAATAAATAAGCTTTAAGGGATTCGAACAGTTTTCATTTGCATTTCCAGATAAATAGTTTTAATTGTTAGGGATCTATGAGGTCAGTGCAATGTTTTTTTTTCAATAAAATGTGTTTTTATTAAAAAAAAACATTACACAAAGACACTGATCTCATAGATCCCTATTTAACAATTAAAACTATTCATCTGGAATTGCAAATTAAAACTGTTCAAATCCGTTAAAGCTATTTATTAAAAATACTTTTAAAATTTAGCCACGGAAAGCCGCACGCATTACATTAGATACTGTTCTGATTGGTTCTCATTAAAATATATCTTTAAATGTTTGGATTTACAAGTGGATACTGTTTAAAATATTTGGTTGTTTCATTCTGATATAATTTTTGTATTTAAAGTAGATCCGCATGCATACTGATAAAGACAAATTTTCTATTGGAACAACAAATACATACTCATAGAAACTGCTATCATCAATCCTTTCGAAGGAATACTAAATATGTACCTGGAATTTCCGACCATATCGTAACATGTGGTAAACAATTTGTTACTGATCAAACCTCATCACAATTATATTCGAAATACTGATCGCATTCGAAGTGATTAAACTTGTACCTATTTGTAATTGCAGTTGAAAACTGACCTTTCTTTTTACCCATTCAAACAAATGAAAACACATTTAATATACTTATTACTGAAAAAAATAACATTAATACTCATAGAAACTCATCTCATAAATCCCTATTCAAACATCATAATTTGTAATCTTCAATTGCAAATCAAAACCCGGTTTTCGAAGCGTGTCGCCCGGGTTGGCTCCGGCGGGTTATATCGTCTGTATATCTGGCGGGTTATATCGCCTCAAGAAACATGTAATTAGGTTTGTAACCTGTTTGTTTCTTCTTCTAAATAAATAAATAAATAAATAAAAACTGTTCTAACCTAATGCAGCTCGTTTCTTATAGAAACTCTTGCCATTTAACCACGGAAAGCCGCACGTTTTACATTAGATACTGTCCTCATAAATTCTCATTGAGATAGTATAAGTAAATGTCTGGATTTACAAATAGATACTGTTTAAAATATTTGGTTGCTTTATTCTGATATAATTTTCATATTTAAATTAGATCCGAATGGATACTGATAAAGACTTATATAATTTACTATTGGCACAACAAATACATACTCGTAGAAACTGCTATCATCAATCCTTTCGAAGTAATACTAAATATGTACCTGGAATTTCTGACCATATCGTAACATGTAGTGAACAATTTGTTACTGATCAAACCTCATCACAATTATATTCGGAAAACAGCATAAATACTGTTAGAAATTGATCGCGTATAACCCCATTCGAAGTGATTAAATTTGTATTTGTAATTTCAGTTGAAAACTGACCTTTCTTTTTACCCATTCAAACATATGAAAACACATTTAATATATTACTGAAAAAAAAACATTAATACTCATAGAAACTGATCTCATAAATCCCTATTCAAACATTATAATTTGTAATCTTCAATTGCAAATCAAAACTGTTCTAACCTAATGCAGCTCGTTTCTTATAGAAACACTTGCCATTTAACCACGGAAAGCCGTACGTTTTACATTAGATACTGTTCTCATAAATTCTCATTGAGATAGTATAAGTAAATGTAAAGACTTATATAATTTACTAGAGGAACAACAAATAGATACTCGTAGAAACTGCTCCCATCAATCCTCTTGAAGGAATACCAAATGTGTACTTGGAATTTCCGACCATATCATAACAAGTAGTGAACAATTTGTTACTGATTAAACCTCATCACAATTATATTCGGAAAACAGCATAAATACTTTTAGAAATTAATCGCATATAACCCCATTCAAAGTGATTAAACTTGTATTTGTAATTGCAGTTGCAAACTGACCTTTCTTTTTACCCATTCAAACAAATGAAAACACATTTAATATATTACTGAAAAAAAAAAACATTAATACTCATAGAAACTGATCTCATAAATCCCTATTCAAACATTATAATTAGTAATCTTCAGTTGCAAGTCAAAACTGTCCTAACCTAATGCAGCTCGTTTCTTATAGAAACACTTGCCATTTAACCACGGAAAGCCGCACGTTTTACCTTAGATACTGTTCTCATAAATTCTCATTGATGTGGTATAAGTAAATGTTTGCTGCTCCATTCTGGTAGAAACTGATAGAAATTTCAGCAGCAACTTTATTCCAGGCTCCAGTAGAGGGAGCTGTATACGTGTCGCTAATTCATATCTACTCTAATGTGACCTAAGGAACTGACGTGTGTTTGTTAAATTAAAAGTAAAGCAGTCTCTTTCACTGCCAACTCATTCATTGCTTCTAGGCTAGAACAAGAACACCCGAGGAAATAAGGACTTTGCAGTATTTTGTGTTTACCACAATATTAGTATTTCTATTTGAAATATGCAATTTAAACTGCACATTTGTCGGCATGCATATCCAAATTAATACTAATAAAAAAGCAAAATGGAAGTTTACAATAAAAATACATCTGTAAAATATACAATTGAAACTGTACTTTTGTTGACATGTATATCCACATTAATACTAATAAAAAGACAATGTTGAAATTTACAATAAAAACATGTTGATAAATGGTGTGTTATATACGATAGATACTGGAGAAAGGACGGACTGGACTCTTATGATATTACTTATAGAAAAGTTTAGAATCTCTTTTAAGTTGTATCTGTAATTCCATATGTTTACAGACATAAGGGCAAGGGTGCATTTGCAGACACTAAACTGTAGATTTGTTGATGTATATTTCATATAAGTACTCATGAAAGGGCAACATGATAATTCCAAATAGCTCATTCGGAATTACTGTTTCATAACCGATTTAAAACTTAATAAAACAGATAAAATCCTGTCTGTATAATAATAATATAACTTATAGGAACGATAAAACCGCATCACTTTGTTTTTATAAGTTTCTATGTGGAATTTTTGGCAGGGCAGACGGCACACTATATTCACTGAATATGAAAATTACATGCCAGTTTTCTATGGAATATCCGCAATTAATTGAATATGCCTGATATATTCCAGATATATCCGGGATATTCGTTAACAGATATCAATATTGTACGCATATGATTTACCAATATCCTCAGGATATATGGTTGACATATCTCAAGATTATATTTATTTCTTTTAAATTGTGAAGAATATTCTTTATAAACATATGCAATATCTGAATTATAACCTACAAAAAATAGATACCTAAATAGAAATCTGCAAAAATGTAAAAGGCCTTTATTATGTCGCTAGTTTTGGTGAGAAAGTATTATTATACGCTGTTCTAACTCTATGCCAAAATATATAGGTATGACAGGTAAAATTGCTTATCGTCTCGTTGGATCGCTAGACAAGTTCGTCATGTAATTCTAAAATGTTATTTTTGCTTTAAATCTTATGTTAGTTCTAATTTCTAATGGCATTCGCCTTCATAAATGAATTTTGTCATCAGCCGCGGTAGGATAGTCAGTAAACCGCCAAGCCAAGGATGACGTAAACAGCGTTAAAGCAAAGCAAGCTTTGCTACAAGAAGGTAAATTCTGTCGCTATTTGTTACGTCACAAAATGATGATTGTCAATTTTCATTTATATTTCTGTTAATACCACATTGTCTTTTATTATACACAAAACCCGTAATAAATTAATATAATTATAAATACAATATGCAAATACACCGCAGTCGTACACATGATATTTGTATGTAAAATCGAGGTATTTACAAAGTTTGCTGCACCTTCCTATAATTAAACCTTGGTGAGATCACATGATTACATACACGGCTGGCTATTACTGCGCACTCGCAGTACGAACTTGATTTCTGAAGTGAGGTCGCCATTGTTATTTGTTATTTTATGAGAGCTGTAAACTGTTTTGTGTTTTTTTTACCTTTTTTGTGATTATAGTTTTATGTTTTTATCCTAGTACCTTATCTGGTGGTAGTCATTTTTAGAAGAAAGAGATCCCTGTGTTTAACGGTAAGTACGTCTATTTATTTTACATAGGTACCTAACATAAATAAGTTATTGAAAGTGTAATAAATTATTCAATCAATTATATTCAATCGTCTCTTTGAAGGGGTAGTTTTGGGGTTGAAAGTGTTGTTTATTTTTAATATTTTTCTGCCTTGTAAACATTGTTTAAAAAGTATGTTTTTTAAGGACTTCGTAATATCTATCAATAATATATGTCGTGTTTGATACCTACGTGGTTTGATATATCTTGCCAATAAAGACAGAAAAGTCTCAAATTTTATAGACGACCCACGGGGGTATATTTTCGATCACCGCACATATTCAGCCCTTCCCACTCAGCCAAGTGGTAATTCGGAGGTGGAAGGAGTAAATTTTTTTGTTTAAAATTTTTCACAATAAGTATTTTTCAACGAGTCTTTACATATGACCCTATAGGGTTTCAACAATTTTTATTAAACTGATTTTTCGAATTTATAGGCTATGTAAATAACAAAAATCGAGAAATTTGACTCGGGGATCTAGGCCATAACTTGCTTAAAAAAAATAGAAAAAATCAGGTGGACATTTTTAGACATAATATTAAATATTAGTTGTTTCATCTTTTGTGGATCGATATGTACATATTTTCAGTTCTTTGTTATTTATAAATAATAGTGATATTTATTTTATGTATCAAAATTCATATACCTATACGTCATGTCATACTTTATTGTCACTTTGTCGTTGGATAAAGTTTACAACTTGACATATGAATAAGACCTAACTTTTAATTAGGTACCACATTAACCAGTGTGTTCCTACAAATATCAGGCAACTTTTGCTTTCGTTGGCATACCTAACCAACAGATGCTAATTAGTCTAAAAAAGATCTATAATTACATTTTTGTGTTGAATTACACTTGTGTTGTCTAGGTACCTAAAGGTTAGGATATAACAGCATGGTCTCTTAGACATGACAGATCAAAATTTTAATACTTAGTTATTATGAAGTTGAAGTTATTTTATGTGAAATTCACTGATAAATCAATACAATGATTTTAAAGATTCTAAGTCAAATAAGTATACCTATGAAGGTTTCACCAACGAACCTTCCCTCTGAAACTGGTTATAATTACAGACAAGAAAGTCACATGGCGACAAGGTGAACGAAGTTTGTCTTGAATATTAACAATATCAAATTAATGAAAATAAATATCACTATTTTTTATACTGGTATTAATTTTTAAATATTGTTTATTATTTTTAGGAAAAAGGACACTGGAAAAGAAAATAATATGGAATAAGATTCTAAATTTTTTTTATAATTATGAAATATCTGAATAATATGTGTTAAAAAAAATTAACGGTTTTCATTACATTCCTGTTTCCCTTGAAATGTGAAGCTTTGGAACTTTTTAGTAACATATTGATGGAAATCTAATCAGAATTATAATTCAGTAAAAAGTTAGATGCCACGATAAATACCTAATCGTATTCTATGTATCTGGAAGCTCTGCCTTAGTACCTTTAAAATTGAAAGATTTATAGAATAGTAGTTTTAGATTACACACCTTATATATGTGGATATCTATATGTTGAGTGATCCAAAAATGCTCGCACCTTTTTTTTAAACAGTTCTTCACTAGAAAAAAGAACAGACACTTTTTGTTTTTATAAATTCTGATTCATATTTAAACTACTACTACTAAAGTAGTAGTGTCTAAGAAATATTTAGTAATTTCCTTCAATAACATTTAACATGTACATTGCCTTTTTAAGTTAGTAACCCCTAGGTACCAGTATTAGGAAAAACAGAATATGCAATTTTTGGTGAGAAACTTTTTCATAAATGGAAGACAATTACAGAAGGTAGGTAATTTCATATTGAAATTAAAACGTGTGAAAGTTGTGATTTGTTTAATATCTGAATAATATTTTCTAATCAGGACAGAAAGAAAACTAAAAAATAATTTTAGTCGCCCATTTAAAAGCGGGGCACCTCTCTAAAATGTTTATTTATTGTGCGATTTAAATTAAATGGTACTAAAGTGTAGAACAAATTAGGATCTACTTATGGCCAGAAAAACATTTGCCTCCTACAAAAGCAAAGCCACCTGCGGTACCAAAATATGCGGAAAAAGTAAAAAAATCATATCAGGCATTTTATTATCGGAAATTTTTTTAATGAAACTTGTTCAAATTGTCCAAAAACTTAATCAAAATTAAAAAATTTAAATTTTAAAAATAATTATTAAAAAAAAGAACTGCAAATTACTTGACAACTACCTGGCAGCTTGGGTATAATTTCAAACAAAATTGTTATAGTACAGTTTTCTAAACAAAAAAAAAACATAAAAATGATATTTTTGGACTTACAGTTTTTGGACAATTTCGAACAAGTTTCATTAGCAAAATTTTCCGATAAAAAAAATGCCTAATCTGGTTTTTTTTATTTTCTCTGCATGTTTCGGTACCGTGTAGATGGCTTTGTATTTGTAGGAGACGAATGTTTTTCTGGTTCACAATTAGATCCTAATTTGTTATATACTTGAGTAAAATTTGATTCAAATCGCACAATAAATAAACATTTTAGAGAGATGCCTCGCTTTTAAATGGGTCACTCTGTATATCTGTGAGATATCTTATTTGGATATAAATATATATCTATCGGATATTGCGTTTGAATATAAAAAGTATATCTATCGGATATTCCATTTGGATATAAATAATATATCCTTGTCTTATCTTATGCATATTCTGCGTCGGAAAAAAAGATATCCCAGGGATGTGAAAGAAGGTGTCTTTCAATGGTCCTAGGCATATGCTCTGGATATATTTGCGTGGATATGGCATATTCCTGCTAAAATGCAATATTCGGAATAAATATTCTCGGCATATTTCTGAGATATGTTTGTGTTGTCTGGGTTTTAATGATAAAGAAGGTATGAATACCAAGTACAACAACAAAGAAAGGAAAAGAATGAATATTAAAAGTATGCTGCCACCACCCCACCCCGTGTTGTAAGCAGGGAAAATTTAGAAAGGGTAACGCACCTCGGAAACGGGGTGTCGTGAGCTCTGAGGTTAATTGGAGTGGGGGAGAACTCTCTTTGAGAATAAAACTAATGTCTGTCAAATTTTGATTGACTTTAATAAAACAAGAAAACTGACTTTAACACATACAAAAGTTAAGGAAACACCCCAATACTTACAAAACGCTTACAAGCCGAAATTATTCATGTGAGGGTACAATTTACAAACAGAACATTTAATTCACCTTTTGAACAATAAAATAAATTGCGGAGAGCTCAACCCTCCTGCCGTGAGTGTCTCAATAATTGCAGTACGGGGACATTTAATAATACCTATAAGGCATCAACATATTTAAAATCTTTACTCACCCCTCCCTGCGGCACTCACTATTGTATTATGTTCGTGTTTCGCGGATGCGCCGTAATCTTTTATTATCTAATTTAGACCGGTTTATCAGTGCGCGGTTAAGCACTTTATCCTACAGCTAGAATTAACTAGAAGTTTAGAATGTGAAGTTGCAATATTGAAATGTTTAATAGAAGCACATTCTAAACTTCTAGTTAATTTAGCTGTAGGATAAAGTGCTTAACCGCGCACTGATAAACCGGTCCTAAATTTCAAAGTTTCCAAGTGAAGGTTAATATTATGACAGTTAAAACTCAAACCCGTGGCACCGGGCTCTTAGATTGCGATATCGCCAATCTCCATTACACAGGTCAACATTTAGTTTAAAAAAATACACCGGACGCTACCTAGGTACCCAGGGGTTTTTGAGGTCGCTGATTCCGATGCCGAGGTCGGTTAAGCTCTATCACGTCAGGTTCAAGGTCATTTGAAGGTCCAATTAAGAAGAGGTGGTTGAAAAAATCTGAAAAAATTCACACAGGTTTTTGGGTTCGCTTACCCTTAAAAGTCATCCGGGGGTAATTTCAAGGTTAATTTGAGAAAAACAGAGGGGAAGCAGTAAAAAATCTGAAAAAATTTATATGTAGGTTTTTTTGAACCTTGAACATAGGTTTTTGGGGTCGCTGAGTCCGAATCCGGTGTTCCCTTACCATTAAAAGGCATCCGGAGGTCATTTTAAGGTCATTCTGAGGTCATTTCAAGCCGGCATTCGTCCGCCAGCTTTAGCTGAACATGAAGATTCTTCCTCTATCTCAGTGCAAATATATTTAACTCAATCACCTACTTATTTTTTTTCTGTAAAAGTTGACGAGTTTATATTCACCACACGAATCCTGTGGAACGCAAAGACTGGCCCCTAGGTATAGTTGCAGAAGCAGAGCGAACATGCAAGTAGAGAGTACCTTGAGTATTCGATAGATGGCGCATGCCCACCGTAAGTGAGTTGGGGCGGAAAAGGAATATAAGTTCGGCGCGAATCACGGGCGTTGGCTTCACTCACTTGGAGCTCAATCATGTCAGGATCAAAGTAATTTAATGGTTTTTTGAGTCAGATAAACTGACAAGGAGGCAGGCAGACTGTCAGATAGAAACATTTAGTCATTTAGTCAGACAGGAAGATAGACAGAATTACCGACAGGAAGGCAGGTAGAAAGGCAGGATGTCAGATACATGGTCAGAGAGAAAATGCAGGCGGACGATAAATACAGACTAACAAGCAAATAAACGGGTGTGCAGGTATAAAGACAAACAGATAAACAGACAATAAGTAGGCAGGTGAGCATTCGTATACATTTTTTCCAATTTTTTCACCTCCTATTCTTACTTTAACCTTCAAACGACCTTGAACATGAGGTGACAGAGGTTAACCTACATCGGATTCGGACTCAGTAACCCCAAAAACCTGTGTGTGAATTTTTTTAGATTTTTTCAACCACCGTACGTTGCTGGATTGCTCGGGTACATGGGGTTTCTTAGCTCTGTTGTCAAGGCACTCCAAAAACTGGCCAAAACTAAATCTGAATAATAGATATAAATGGAATCCATTCATCATGACTTCATATTTTATTCCTCGACATACAATATAGACTCCCATAATTCCACTAAAGAAGATTTCGACATCTGTGAACCATCCCCAAACTTTCTCTAGGGTGGATCGTGCCAACTTTTCTAAGTCTGCTTTCTCAAAAACGTTTAATGTTGAATATCCCTGGTTATTGACCTCAAAACATGTTAATCTCTTGTCAATAATATTCTCCACTGCGAATCTCTCAATTCTAAAAGTGAGGCTTTTCTGGGCTTTATGTATTTCTTCTATTGTATACATGCAGCTGGAACCAATGGGCTGTAGAGGGGCAAATTTTAGACGTTTTTCAGACATTCTGTTTTTGAGATCGTTTAAGTAGTCTTATCTTCTTACAAAAGTTATCTTTGTGTTGTTCTTGTTTAATATTATCCCTGTCCCATACTGGTATACAGAGTGGTTCGTTTATTACATCCACTTTTAAGATATTTAAATTAGAATCGTTTGGATTCGGATCTTTAACGTATATGTAGACGTTAATATTATTATCTTTAAAAACATAGTTAATTAGTTTAAATGTTTAAATATTATGCTCCAATTTAATTTATCTAAACCGCAAGCAATTCGTGGCATTACTAAGTGCGTAATATAGTTTAATTGACAAGTTTCCTTTAAATTCTTTAAAGCCAAAAATACATTTTGTTACGAAGGTTTATTATAATATCTTGTTTTACTTATCGTGTAGTAGATACTCCTTTTTGGTAATATAATTTCAGCAACTTCCCCTAAATTTTTATTTTGAGCCAGTAGCTCATCGACACTACCAAAATAATTCTTAAATGTTTTTGCTATTCCCTGACTCATATGAAAATCTTGTGATATACAGTGGGCCGACGAAAAATATTCTGGACAATTAAATAAATCACCTTTCACTTCCCGTACGTCTGGATTTACGTAATTTGTTTTATTGACATATTCTATAATATAATTAACATCGTTAAAATTATTTGCAGTTTGAATATTACAAATTCTACTCAGCACGTCAACATTTCCGTGTTTTCTTCCCGGTCTAAGTACTATATCGAAATCATATTCGCTTGAAAGTAACGCCCATTTAGCTAAACGTTAAGTAGAGTCCTTAAGATTAAGTAACCATTTTAACGGACGGTGGTCGGTAATTGTGGTGAACCTTTTTCCGTAAAGCATTCACTTATATGTCTTAATTCTGGTAATAACGGCCAAGCACTCTTTCTCAGTTACTCAGGCTTTTTGCGGTGCACCCTTAGTTATTGGTTATTTTCAGTTTATTGGAAAATAAGCAATAACAGACAGTAAAAATTTATTTTAGTATTGTGGTGTATTATTGTTTAGATTATTGAAATATAACAGACCATTGGAAAATAACTAATAATTGGTATTATGCTGACATGAATTTTATCAATATATCAATATTGAAACTTTTAAGTAGGGATATTAGTAGTCTGAATCCTCATTGACTATTGGTTTTAATAAGCTTTATTTATTTGAAGAAAAGTAAATATGGATTTAAATTTTATTTTATTGATCCAAGATCTTGAAAATGAGAGGCAATGGTAAGTTAGGAATTTATTCTAGTATGTTTCGGTAAACATATATCTTTTAGAAGACAACATAGGTTGGCAAAACGACAACTTAGAGATGTATCTAACCCATTGGGATATACAGAAGGAGTATTTAAGAAAATTTATAGATTATCAAGGAGCGACTGCTTATTTTTTAATTGAAGAACTTAGCCCTTTCTTGCAAGAACCAGTAAGAGAGAAAATTGCTTTGCCAAATAACTTAATTGTTCTATGTGCATTGCATTTTTATGGACAAGGAAGTTACCAAAAATCTATAGATCAAGATATGAACATTCCCATTTGCCAATCTTCAGTGTATATGTATTGATGCTCTTACCAATGTGCTTAATGAACACTTTTCTCATTTAATTAAATTTCCAACAACTGAGGCAGAAAGAAATATACAGAAGCGTAAATTTATGGAATTGTCAAATAGATTCCCAGAAATAATCGGTGCGATAGACTGTACTCATAATAAAATACATCCACCAAAAATTGAGGATGAACAATATCCTGGAATATTATTTTACAATAGAAAGGGTTGTTATACTATTAATACTCAGTGTATAGTTGGAGCTGACTTGAAACTATTGGTTTTAAATGCAAGATATCCTGGGTCTCTGCATGATTCTGCTATTTGGCCTACAAGCCAAATTAGAACTCATTTGATTCAAAACTTCCAAAATGGAGAGAGAAGTTCCTGGCTCATAGGAGGTGGAGGCTCTCAAGTCATCCCATATCATTTTTATATCGTCGGGTTTGTTATGTGGTTGTAGTTTTCCGAGTAATAAAACCAGTTGTTCTTCCAAATATTTTAAATATATGGAAAATTGTTTTTTTGATGTTCGTTTCTTTGTTGACATTGCACTTAATATCTTCTTATTTACAGCTCTAATTCTCTGATGGAGGTTTAGTACCATAAAAGATAAAGAATCTCTTTAGGGTTAATATAAGCATTTTAAGTAAAAATCCCTAGATTTACTACAGGTTGGTACCTATGATGCATCGGGTTTCATTGAATTCAAAATATGACTTCTAGAAGTTTTCCAATAACTGTTACTGTATTTCAATGTGCACACCGCAATCGCAACTTTTTTGATTATTGACAAGTCTCAATAACCAATATTAGAAATTTTCCAATATTGAGAAGTAACTAATAATCACCGCAATTAGCTAACTGTATAGTTTCTTCCAGTTTTATTAATCTTCATACTTGTACATGCAATCGGTTTTTCAAACTCATTTCTTAATTGACATAAAATACTTCCTGCCGCAAAATAGCTAGCGTCGGTGGCTAAAATCAAGAGTTGATCAAAATTTGGGTATATTAATATAGAGTCTGCCGTAGTAGCCTTTTTATACAGTGTGTGCCAGGATAGATGTAACAAGATGTGTTATGGACCAAAAATTTTGGAATTTTGGAATGTTATTTGGGAATTGAGTCCTGCTTGTTGTAAAACTAAAGTATACCAAAAATGACTTGATTTGGTGTTCTACAGGGTGTTTTATAAGCAAAGTTGTAAAAATCACCACTAATAAACTACCTTTATTTTTCAAAATATGAAAAAATTCCACTAAGAAAAGTTATTTAGAATGCAATTTTATACGTCTATACAAATTTCAGGAATATAAAATTATTTTTTTGAAAGTTCCCATTTTTTGCGAATTAAGAGTTGAATTCATATTTAAAGTTGTGTAGGAGCAAATGTTAATCATCTCAAAAAGTAGGCTATTGGTAAATAAAAAATTGAATATACGAGATGTAAGAAGGTATAATGTTAATCGAACTAATTGTAAAACCAGAAACAATTACTAACAGAAGATTAATGAGGTTTAAAAATTATAACAAGTAATAAATGTCAAAAATATAACAGATTCACAAACAAATTAATTATTGACCAATACAAAACAATGTTTACAATTTTTTATTATTCGACGTAGCTACCACCCACATCCACACACATTTCGATCCTTCGTCTGAAGTCCTTAAAACTGTTTCGAATGTGATCTAACGGTATGGAGTTTACGGCAATTGTAATTCTCTGCTTTAATACTGCTACATCGTTAGGAAGTGGTTCAGTGTAAACCAACTGCTTGAGGAGACCCCATAAAAAGAAATCCAATATTGAGGTCTGGGGATCTCGCAGGCCACTCGATCGGTCCATTCCTGGCAATCCAATTTTCTCCAAAATTTAAATTCAACCACCGATTAACCATTTCTGTGGAGTGGCCAGGGCAACCATCATGTTGAAAATGAATTAAAGGCATATCTCTTAAAATATTTAAATGTTCTTCAGAAAATCTTTCAAGAAGCTGTAAATAAGTGTGCTGGTTTAACCTTCCCTCAATGAAATAAGGTCCAATAACTCCAACGTGATAAGAAACGGCACACCACACATTCACTTTTTTATAAGGATAATATTTACTACGTTTGACAGATATGTCAATAATAAATGATAAATGTGTATCCACTGATTTTCTCATAGCCTACTTTTAGTTTCTACATAACTTTAAATATTAATTCACAAAAAATAATTTCTATGCAGTTTTAATTGAATGGTTCAAAATAAAATACTAATTTATTGAAAAAATGGGAAGTTTCAAAAAAATAATTTTATATTCCTGAAATTTGGTATAAGGGTATAAAATTGCATTCTAAATAACTTTTCTTAGTGGAATTTTTTCATATTTTGAAAAATAAAGGTACTTTATTAGTGGTGATTTACAACTTTGCTTATAAAACACCCTGTAGAACACCAAATCAAGTCATTTTTGGTATACTTTAGTTTTACAACAAGCAGGACTCAATCTCCAAATACCATTCCAAAATTCCAAAATTTTTGGTCTATTACACCTCTTGTTACAGCTATCCTGGGACACACTGTATATCAAAAGAATTTAACACTTCTGGTGTAATTTCAAAGTTTTTGCCCTTTTTGGTAACGCTACCTCCGCAAAGTTTCTAATGAATTTTCTATATCAGCCGGCTAAGCCTAAAAATGCTCGTACGTATTTTACGTTTTTTGGTATTGGATATGAATTTATACACTCCATTTTTTGGAGGTCGGGTTTAATACCTTCCTGTGAAATGATGTGACTAGATATTTAACTTCTTTTAGTAAAAATCAGCATTTACTGATTTAAGCGTGATATTTGCGTCAATAAGTCGTCGGAAAACTAAAACTAATTGTCTAATATGATCAGCTACTCCTTTTGAATTAAATACAATATTGTCATCTAAGTAAACCATACACATCCTGTAGTTAAACCAGCTAGCATAGCGTTAGAAAATCTCTGAAACATTGGGGGTGCATTTACTAACCCAAAAGGTATCCGAGTATAATTGTAGTGTCCATCCGTTTTATTAAAAGCTGATATTTCTATTGCATCGGGTGCTTAAGGGAATTTGATGATACGCGTTATTTACGTCAAATGTACTAAATAAATTAGATTTACCAAAAAGTTCCAAGGTTTGATTTAAATTTGGCAAAGGGTAAAAATTGCGCTTAGTTACAGCGTTTAACGCCCTAAGTCGATACACATTCGAATTTTGTTAGTCCCATCCTCATTCTTTTTATTTACAATAACCACTGGTGCACTCCACGCAGATTGAGAATGTCTAATTACCCCTGACTTTAACAGTATATCAATTCCTTTTCGTAAAATTTCCCGTTGATAATAAGGCACCTGTATGGTTTCTTAGCGATAGGTAAAACGTCTCCTGTGATTATTTGGTGTTGCACATCATACGTGTTCGACAAAGTTTTTTCTCCCTGACTAAACACCTGCCTATATTGATTAAGAAATTCACATAATAAATTTCTATTGTCCTCTTCTAAATGTTTTAAATCGAATTGGTCGTATATCCAATTATAATCCGAAATATCTACTTTATTCAACCTATTATTAGCTCCTGGTAAACATGGTTCGGCAGTTCCTATAATGCAATTTTGCTTTAAAGTTACCGAACATGTATTCATGTTTACTACCCGCATATTTAAATTTTGTGGTCCCAGCAGGGTACATGCTGCATGAACACCCTTGTATATCTAAATTTTTTGGTTCGACTAATATCGTCTGACAATTCAAATTTTTCCGTAATTGTATTTTGCAATCCGCTTCGCATCACAATATCTTCTACTAATATTACATTATAAGTTATAATTTGTTTTTTTTTTGTTGTTTGTTAAATTTGGTTCATTCGCTATCTGAGTTTCAGCGATGTAAATAAAAAATAGTGGAGTCACTTGCTCTGCCGTTTCTCATAGCCCTGAAAGTATCTTTATTTAGACTGGCTTTTATCTTAATAGTCCACGCAAATTAGACTTTTTAGGAGAAAAAATTCATATACAAATTATATTTGGGCTATGTATAGTTCATAGGGGTAGAATTAAGGATCCGAAGAGTTCCCACCTCATCCGTTGATGGAAACACCTTTTTGGGGCGAAAAACCACCCCCAGACGAGACTTAGTTACGGTTATTCTCATTTTTCCTCGGATCCGTCATTCCCACGAAAAACAGGTATAGGAACAAAAATATTCTTCATTAATTTCTACACAAAAAAAGTTCTATGGTCGATTTGCGTACTCTCCACCGTTTTCTTGCTATCGAAGTTCATAGTAGGGGGTAGTTCGGAGCGCTCGGCGAAAAATCGGTGGAACGCGATTTTTCACAGCGAATATCTCCGAAATGGCTACTTTGACGTCAAGAATGGTTATAATGAAACTTGTAGAGCGGATTCTACAAGACCCATCTTGTACTTTTCTTTTTTTTAATTATTTTTGTTGAATTCTCTCGCTTTTTTCGAGAATACGCACTTTGTAATATGACCTCGTTTACACACCACCCATGAGGTAGAGGTCTCGGTGCGTTTTTTTTTTGTAAGTGGTTTCCCCTGTAGGTATTCCACTGTCGTCATTGTCGGTTTCAGTCGTCGATAGGGTTTTCTTCAATCAACTCATCTTCGGTAGGTGAATTTAAGCAGCCTTGTCCGTGACAGTTGGAGCACATGGTTGAGCAGCGCAATCCTATTTTTACACACCCGCATCGTTTCCCGCAGCCCATCCTGCAGTTGTAAGATATAAGTTGTAGAACGGAAGACGGAGCTGGTGCCTCAGGTGTAAAAATGGGTGAAAAACCCTATAAGCATGCTGATGAGAAGCGGCAGACGTTGGCGGTAGTCTCGATAATAGTACAGCGTTACTTGATTTCCCAACCAATTTATTTAATATGAGAAATCTATGTCTATTTAAAGATTTCTCTTTCTTTGGAGCTTTATATAACACCATCGTGAAACGCTCTCCAACAGTTGCGACTTCTTATTTTGTTGATTGAGGGTTGTTAAATATAGGCACAATGTCATTCAAATCTTTTCTGTTATTAAGTATAGTTACAGTTTGTGCTTTGCCTTTACCGAACAAAGCAGAAGTAATGTCGCAACCACTAAATGCATGTGCAAACAGCACAATTTCCTTACAGTTTCTCAAGATATCCGAATTAACACGAAATACGCACCGAGTCTAACAACGGTATTTCACAAATAAATATTCAATCGTCGAGAATGGACAATTCATACCTGCCCCCATTCCTCACATTCCCCAAACCGGAATCTGTACAGCAGCTTCGACAGAATCCGAAGGTCAAACATAACAGTGCCGTGACGTTTTCAAAGAATTTGGGCGAAAAGAAATAATAGATATTAAAATTATGATAAAAGCGAGAAAATTCAACGAAAATAATAAAAAAAAAAAAGGAAAAGTACAAGATGAATCTTGTAGAGGAGAATCCGCTCTACAAGTTTCATTATAACCATTTTTGACGTCAAAGTAGCTGTTCGGAGATATTCGCTGTGAAAAATCGCGTACCACCGATTTTTCGCCGAGCGCTCCAAACTACCCTCTACTATGAACGTCGATAGCGAGAAAACGGCAGGGAGTACGCATATCGACCATAGAACTTTTTTTTAGTGTAGAATTTAATGGCGAATATTTTTGTTCCTATACCTGTTTTTCGTGGGAATGACGGATTCGTAGGAAAATGAAAATAATCTAACTAACTCCTGTCTAGGGGTGATTTTTTGCCCCAAAAAGGTGTTTCCATCAACGGGTAAGGTGGGAACTTTTCGTATCCTTACTTCTACCCCTATGAACTATGCATGGCCCAAATATAATTTGTATATGATTTTTTTCTTCTATTCGCTATTTTTTCGTCTAATTTGCGTGGACTATAAAGTTTCCGGTCTCGCGAATTATTTGATTGTGCACGTTCACATTATGAGAGATGTGAAAGTTCTTGGTATTTTCGATATAAATATTACGGTCTTCTATACCTAGCATTGTTTCAGATTTATTTATACCTGTACTATCGGAAATTTTATTACGCCCTATTTTTTCGTCATTATCTTTCCTTTTATCGATTTCCCTCGGGTTTACAGTACAGCCTATTTTTTACTTAGTATTCTCAGCCTTATCTATTTTTAGTTTAGTTATCTGACGAGAAAAATTATCTTTACCTTGATATTAAATTCATTTTTACCTGTTTTACATTTGATTACTTTATTAACATTATTCTCCGTATTACTTATTACCTCAATACCTTTATTATTCAAGACTTATTTCTTCTTTACTTATTTCTTCTCTATTTACCTTATTAACATCTTTAATATCGCCATCGTTATCTGCTTTAACAACGATATTACTTGTAACACTATCATTATTTTCCCCGGTATAATTATTATTATTCACTAGAAAAGTTTTGTTAATAATCTGTTCTTCACCGCAAGTCGTTGCCGCGTGTAGAAAAGAATTATTGCTACTCACATTTTTTCTATTTCCCGTAAACATCTGCATTACGCCGCACTTTTTCAAAGGAACTCTTGCCGCGCGTAAACAAATTTCACACCTACTATCTGCGTCCTTATTTTTCGTAACATTGATAAAGTTTTCATTTTCCTTTATTATATCTATTTCTAAAGGTTTATCCGTCTGTAAATATTCGCAATTTAATTTGTCCTCATCAACAGGTACCTCTTAAGTTTTGCATTGATAAAAGTGGTATTTCAATATTACATACGCTCAGAATGTTTCGATCATAGCAAATATTTACTTTATTTTTTACTAGAAAATCCCTGCCTAAAATTCCCGCGATACCTAGTGGCACCTGTACAAACGATTAATTCAAAGTCCCCTATATAAAAATTATTATAATTAAATTTTGCAATAGTTGTACCTAAAATTGGAACAACGTGGCCAGTAACTCCTGTTATCTAATATCGGGTCGATCTAATATTTTATACTCATTATCTAAATAACTCATTTTAATCATGGAAACAGCTGATCCTCTATCCACCAAAAATTCCATTAAAACGTCATTTATAAAAAGTTGCACATAGCCTGGCGAATTAATTACGTTAAAGTGAATTTGCGGAATTTGTAAAGCGTACCTACCTATTACTTTTTTCGCATGTTTTATACCCACTTTCACAACTGAATTTCTCGTTCCCTCGCGAGGTGTCGACGGAACGACCTACGTGTTTTTTGTTTGATTACTTGGACCTGCCGTAGCCCCTAGGTCTAAATTTAAAAACGGCCTTCTCAGTACAGCCCCTGTATATCGTTGGTTGGCACCATCCTGCGTCTCTGTCCTAAAATTAGTTCTATAATTTCCCTTAAAATTATTCTGGCTGTTGCTATGATCTGCCTGTAAACTACCCTCTCTGTCATCCCCGTTTCATTCGTTATATCTAAAATTGTCGGACCTGTTTTGTCCGTAATTTTTACTTCGGCTATATCCATCATTATCGGACCTGGTTTGTTGGTAATTGTTACTTCGGTTATATCCGTCATTTCGATTTCCTTGAAAATTACGGCTTCTGTTGCCTTGAAAAGTATCATTTCTATTCCCAAAATCCCTAGAATTATTATTTCCGGAGCGACAATCCCTGGCATAGTGTCCTTGCTAGGGACACATTTTAAACAGCTTA